>MU275173.1:223193-304207 GCA_022160315.1 Panus rudis PR-1116 ss-1 | reverse complement strand
ACGTGTGTTGGTTTCCCCTCTTACGAGGGTACTTATCCCTGAGACCACGGAAAGGTCCACGTCAGGACGCCCCCGAGGGGGCCCCCTCCTCAGGGGCCCAGATATATCCTTGTGCCTTGGTAAGTCACTCCATGGACCGCACCAATTGAAATCCATTTCGTCTCCAAAAATTCTCTCACTGAATTTCTTGCTTCTATAGGCCAAGCCTGGTCCAGTAAATAGCTCAGCCAGACCATACGACGTATCATCCAGGAACGGTTATAGCTTGGTAAATCTGGCTACTTCTCATCGGCGAGCTGTTGGCGTCCTAGAACGCCACAGAATCTGCAGGAACCATGCGAAGTCCTGCATAGTGTATACCGGAAGCCGCTCGCACTGCTCATCTACCGCTTCAAAAGGGTGACAGATGCGCATAGCCAAGTTCACCGTAATTAAGACAAACAAGCTGTCCTCTCGATTGCTATCTCGACACCCCTAGACACTTCGGGCTCGCACTGACGGTGGCAACAGTACAACATAACCTTCTCCCATATAGTCACTAATGGACGACAGGCCATATCAAACCAAGGAGCCTGCTGACCGTGCTTCTGAATTCGAACCCGAGTTCTCATCTTGCGGTGGCTGGGTCCCACACATACGGTACACGGCCTGGCAGGGAAAGCATGACGGAGAGCAAATAACATGCCAAAGACTCGAAATAATTCACCTCCCTCTGAGCCAAGTTGACATATGCCTTGAGCTGGATCGGACGCAAATCTGGTGCATTTCGGCATTCCGCTCCTTTGGGGAATTCGTTATACCTGGATGTCAGACGGCCGAAGCAATATATGGACTCCTTGTGGACCCCCAATCGTTCTACTTCTCGAGCCACTTTGCTGCCGCTGTTTGCTGCGTAACCTTGGGCCCCCTCCCTCCTCTCTCTCTATTCTCTGGTGTTCACCCGATTGGGCCGAGCCTGATCTATCCAGCCCTCCAAAGTACTGCTTACAATCCTTGCCATACCTTGATCTGCTGTGAAAGGGACCACTCTGTCAAGGATTGGGACGTATACGGCCTCGTTTCACGCACGGGATCGTTCGCCAGGCAGAGGATTGGGTTTGGACTGGTGGACATTGGGCCGCTTGATGGAAGGTGCAACGAGGCCTAAGCTCTGTGATCGTACCCTGTTGGCTGTGGGATCGTTGACCCTCGTTCTGTTGCCTTGCGTTGTAGATACGCATCCCAACAACACATGTCGTACGCTATCGGAGTGTCTGTCTTCACAGAGGTCTTAGTTGTGTGTGATGCAAGCTCGCCAGTTTACCTAAACCACGGTTACGTTCTATGCTGTCCGACACCTCACCGAAAGGTCTAGTCTCGCCAGAGTCTCGCTGTGCTCACGAGTTCTGCACCGCGGAGTGCGTATGTTGTGTGCACGCTGAGACGGCAATATCACGTTGCGTCACAAGGTGATGGTCCGCGAGTTGGATGCCTTCGGTGTTGAGGAAGAACAGCGCACTGTGAGTGTTGTCGCAGCGCAAAAGAGACGGCGACTGGACGGCTAAGCCTATATATTGCTGAGCATTGAATATTGAATGTTGAAGTGCAAGCGCAGAAGGGAGGTGTGAGAGACGATGTCATGGGGCGGAGAACGCCGGGCGACCTCGTGTTTGCAACGAGGACGGAGAGAGTTTGCGCACAACGCGTGCAGCGAGAGCCTCAAGAGAGCCTTGCACCCAGCACTCGACCTCTTTCTTCTGCTCGGCGTCGTTTATCTCTCTCTCTTCCTCCCACTTTCACCCTTCATCTCGGGTCGATACTCCCTCGCGCCCCCCAATGGATCCTATCAGCTCGAGAGATGCCAATCTGTTCTCCAGGGGCCCCTCTCCGCCCCCTCAGCAACAGCAGCACTTCCAGGCTGCCATTTCACAGCTCCCCGACCCACACGTGTCCCCCCAGTCGACTCACCGTGACATTCCGCCCCAGTCCAACTCCCACATCGATTCTTTATTCCATAACCTAGGTGCAACTCAGCCCGCACAGACGAGCCCCCAGCCATCCAACGCAGGAAGCGTGCACTACTCTGGTCCTCAGGATGCCCCCGCTTCTGGTCCCGCCACGCCAGCCTCGATAGGTGCTGGCTCCATTGCGTCCACTGGCTCTGGACACGTCAACTCCAACGCAGAACGGCAGAATGCTCTCCTGACTCTCTTGGGCTCCGTTTCTGGTCCTCAACCCAACGTGCAGAACATACCCCAGCAAGCTCAGGTGCCCCCGCAGCAAATACCAACTCCCCCCGGATCCGCCCCGCGATCTGGCCCTACAAACAATGAATCTCAAGGAAAGCTCCTGCTGGAACAGCTTATGTCTGGGTGAGTATCGGTTTTCTATCGTCCTCCGATTCCGCGTCTGTATCTGCGTGCATGCCTTGGGAAGGCTACGACTGCGCATGCTCAAGTCTCCACTACCACTCAGTTGTCTTTGGGTCTCCTTCCACCTGGACGTATTCTGACCGCTGCTTTTCTTTGTTCATCTGGAATACAGTACCCAAAAATACAATCATAACCCTGAACCTCAAGTAGCCAATTATCCTCCAATGCCATACTCTGGTCCGTCTCACCCTGCGTCCGACCCACACCCGCAGCCCGAGCAGTCTGATTACCACGGAGACGGCGGCTCCTTTAACGGCAGTCAGGATCTGTCGCGAGACTTGGCTCCCACAGCGGCTCCTCAACAGCAACCCCAACAACAGCAACGTCCGCCTTCACCTGCTCGCAGGTCAATGTTCGATTTCGTTTCCCCCTTTGATGCCCTAACTGGTTCTGCCTCGACGCAAGCGAAGAGGAAGCCAGTCCCTTCTGCTTCTCAACAGGCACCTGCTGCGAGCAGCGGTGATGAACCTACCTCTTGGAATCCGGCTCTTGCACCTGTAGACCCGAAAAGAAAATCTGTCGAAAATCTCATGGATCAAATTACACGGGGACAGGCTCCCCTCCCTACCTCTGCTTCAAATCCAATGCTTGTTCCCGTGAATGACCCTTATACACCTACTGACGAGCCTGGCCACCCTGAACCTGCTCCCCCGAGAGCATCTCGTCCTCTGCCTCCCCAACCGGCTCCAACCGGCTCTTCGCCTCGTTCGTCTCCGCCCAAGCAACCGACGAATCAGCGCGGTCAAAGGCGCGGCGCTGCAGATTCTCCTATCGGTCAACCGGCCGAGGTTCAGTACAACAACGGCCGTCGAGATAGGGAAAGCTCTCCTGTTCCGTCCAACCTCGCTAGGCGACGGGGCAGAAGCCCAATGTATGTCCCTGAAAGCGTTTGTAATTCATGTAAAAACCTCATTCGTCTGCTTTCTTTTCCAGTATTCAAATGCAGAATATCGTTATCGATGTCGCTCGTCCGCTAGAAGAAATTCAAGCTCCAAGAGATGGTGTCAAGTCGACGGCCATTGCCCTCGTCCGAGTTGACTCGACGTTCTTGCCGGGTACGACGATCGGTGCTACGCACTGGGTCGCGTACGCTATGACCAAAGGACGCGTCCGTGTCATCTCCCGATCGAGCGGCGACCGTACTCTTCTGCAGCTTCCTCAATTGTTCCCTCCTACGGTTGCTGTGACTGACATGTCTGTTCATGGTAACAGACTCGCTGGCGTAACTTCCGATGGTGGCTTTGTCGTCTGGGAACTGCCCGAGATCATCAGAGATGACGTACCGTAAGTATTCACCTTATGATTCATTTTACTGTCACTCATGCGCCACAATGCAGGGGAACTATTATGCTCTGTGTTCTCCCGACAGCTGACATGGATCCGTTGCGCTCTGTGAAATGGCATCCTCAGGACCCTGAACTCGTAACTGTAGCTTCTGACAACAATATGTATATGATCAATATTGCCGACGCCGCGCACATCTTCGGCGGGCAACCTATTCACCAATCTGACTTGGCACGGGTTGCTCAAGTCTTTACTGTACCTTCGGTGAGTAATTCGCGTTTTATTACGCTTCACGATTCTTATGTTTTTTACCAGCCCATTGTAGCTTTCGATTACGACATTCCTCGTGCTGCTATTGGCACCATCTCAGAGGATTCTAGCCTTACGATGTGGAGCATGCGCAGCAAATCGCCTTTCTGGTCACAAAAGATTGAAGGCGAGGATCTTCCCTCGTCTCTGATGTTCCTCGAGCGTGGTGTCTTGGTCGGCCGTAAGAACGGGACCATCTTCCAATTGCTTCCGATTCAGCGAACGGAAGTTCACTCTACCATCAAGTTCGTTAACGGAGAACAGGAGGACCCAGATATGTTCGGCCATGCGCAATATGACTCCAGGATTCAGACGCTCTGGATTGCGAACAATAGGAGGGACAGTATGTTCGCGTTCAAGATTGACTTTTCTGTACGCGACAACGCTCGAGGCGAAGAGACTTTGCGTTCAGTGATCTGCGACCAAGTTGTCGAATTCGGTGGACCGAAGCCCACCATCCACTTTGTCATCTTGACTGCGGACGCGGACCCCACTGGCGAAGAAGCCAATGCGGCATGCGTGGCCGCGAAAGTCCCTCCAGGCGAATTGGCCTTGGTCGCTTTCTCCGTTCATTCCAGCGGTGTGGACCAGATCCTCATCCGAAAGGAATGGTACACAGCTGCGTTCAACCGGGCTGCGAATAAATTCCCGTGGAGCGGATACAGCGCTAACCAGATTTCAGGCGAGCCGATGCGTCAAGTCAAGGCTCTTCCTCCCAGCGTAGTGACTCACACTGATCCCGTCAAAGTACCTCTCCCTGCTCCTGTTCGTGCGAAGACTCCTCCTTCCGACGATGTCGAAGGTGCCGATGGCCGTGAGGAAAATCGTGGGCAAGAAGGGAAGAGGAAAGGCGGAAAGGGTAAGAACGTCGAGTTCAAGGATGCCCGAGAGGAGAAAGATGTCAAGGGCAAAGGCGTCGATACTTCGTCTAGTAATGACTCTGCCCTTGTGAAGGAGCTCCGTAAAGTGGAGGATAACATCAATGCGCGCGTAGGGCGTCTGATCACGAAGGAGCTCGACAAGCAACGTGAGTGACTATTCTCTCGCGATCGGCTAAGACGAAATGTGGAGTACTGATTATGTTCGCTCTTACTATATAGACCAACGCCTGGAAGAGGCTCGCGCGAATGAGCAGGCTGCTGATTTCGTTCGTCAGGAGAAGATCTTGAAACTGATCTCAACTGAGCTAACGAAGAACACGACGAGAGTTGTCGAGATGGCTGTCAAGGCTGAAGTTCAGAACAGCGTTCTCCCTTCTCTTGAGAACATCACCAAGACAGAGGTGAAGGCTGCCCTCAACAATCAGATCTCGAAGGGTTTGGCGGATTCCATGAAACAGGTGAGCTGGTCTGCTTTCGTTTCATCGGCGAACACTCATACTAGCGAATTGCAGAACCTCCCCACTGAAATTGAGCGCATGTTGCTGAGGCCTGACATCTCTACTCATATTGCTCGTACTGTGTCTTCTGCGGTCACCCCTCTCGTCGAGAGACAGGTGAAGGAGTCGATCACAAAGACTCTGATTCCAACATATAATCAACAGACGGCTGCGATGCAGCAGGAGCTCTCGCGAGATATTCACTCCGAAATATTGAACATGAAGAAGGAGCTTCTCTCATGGCAGAGTGAAACCGTGCGGTCTCAAGAGGTATGCTCATCT
Source organism: Panus rudis PR-1116 ss-1 (assembly GCA_022160315.1). NCBI lineage: Eukaryota > Fungi > Basidiomycota > Agaricomycetes > Polyporales > Panaceae > Panus > Panus rudis. The sequence goes on along the minus strand of MU275173.1, from coordinate 298,543 downwards.
CATCGTATGAGACTCCCTTGTACATGACACTGATGTGATTCTCAATCAGTTGGCCATCCGCGAGCTTGAACAGTCTGTCCGCCTACTCTCCGATCAGGTCAAGTACTTGACTCTCAATACTCCCTCGGCCGGTCCTTCCAATATCAACTTGCACAACCGTAGCTCACCTGCACCGTCGACGTCGGGAAGCTACAGCCAGCTTCTTCGTCAACCTCAAGTCGCGCCCGTTTCGAACCAACCTGCTCCCGGAGCATATGGTCCCTACCAGCCCCAGCAACAGAGTCAGCCTCCTATGCACGGTCCCTGGTTCTCTTCAGGTATCGCCGCTCCCCAGGCATCTCATCCTACAGCGCCTCCCCCTGTGCCCGCACAGTCGGCGATACGCACGCCTCCTCCGCAAAATGAGGAATGGGACGATATGTACCTTGCCGTGTTGGGATCTCAAGATTCGATGCAATTACGAGAGTTGCTCGCGCGCTCTGACCCAAATGTCGTCATGCCCTTGAATGGGACCAGTCCGCTGTCCCAGGCTGTCGTACTGACCCTGGTCCACAGAGTAAGTATTCGTCCCGTTTCCCTCGTGTGTACGTTAGCTGACTTTGATTGTGAAGTTGTCCACGTTGATTGGCGAGAGCGCACCGGGTGAAGAGCCATTCAAGTCGTCTCTCTGGTGGCTGCAGCGTGCCTCCGCGATACTTAATACTACCGACCCACTCATCTCGCCATACGCCGGCCGCGTTCTGCCAAATGTCATCGGCATCCTCAATTCCATCCGTCAACGCCTGAACATCATCCCGGGCAATCCTCTTCACGATACTGTCCGCGCAATTGGTGATATACAAGATTCTCTGCAGCGCAAGCCGCTCTCGCTCTAGTTTCTCATTCCTATTGTGTTATGTCGATTGTCATATGCAATCCGTATGTGTATATGATCCTTTCACTCATTACCCGTCTTCCATATCTCCGGTCTCTTGTGCTTCTTTGGTCTTTCCGGATTCCATTGGCTGTAGAAAACCACCCTGTTGTCTGTTGTTTAAATTCTGCTCCGCTCCCCATGCCATGCTCGCCGGTTACGACGCTATGCCATGATGATGACCCCTCGATTGACGACCTTGCTCGAATGAAATTATATAGCTTCACTACTCTAGTAACTAAAAAGCAGCATATCTTGTATCTCGAGCAGATGACCAATATGACTTTCACGATTCTTCCTCTTCTTCCTCTTTCGTCCTGAAGATTGGTCGGATCGAAGGCGTTCAGTAGGGAATGCCGCCACGTGAACGCAGACACTGCCGAGAGTACTCAGTAGGGCTGCGCGCTCTGTGCGAAGCAGTGCCTTTCTCAGTGCTCGCCTTGCCACCTAACCCGCTGCAGGACCAGCGTTCCAACTGCCTCCGCTCGCACTTCGGTTATTCCCCCTACGAATCCACAAAGCCCTCAGATATTCCGTGTCCATTCTTACGAGAACTCTACGAAACGCCAGTGTCAAACGAGAATCTCGGAATCAAATCACAGTAACTTTCGAATACTATGGCCAACAAGGGATGGTTCAACCTCGAGAGTGCCGCTGGCACGATCCCTGAGACACAGTTCTTCGAAGGTGACTCTGCGTTCAAGTTCCTCGGCTTGACGCGGACACAGCGGTTGTATGGTTTTGCTGGTTGGTGAGTACGCGTCGGGAAGTCTCAGGGGTGAGGGAGATGTTCAGGACAATGCTGATTAATACTGTCTCCCGTGTGGCACCGATGTTAGTTTGGCACTGGGTTTCATTCTGAGTTTATTGGGGAGTATATTGCTTTTCTTGGGTCAGCTGGGAAGTTTCGCAAGTACGTGACTACGTTTCTGAGAGAGACTGTTTGTTGATTATCGTCTCGTCCAGTCTTGTATGGCATGGGAACAGTCATTTCGTTAATTGGAACAGGTTTCCTCATCGGAGTGAGTATGCATCATATTGGGGTCTTCAGTCCGTAGCCAACCTGACCTATGTTTGTAGTTCGGTAAACAATTGAAGATGGTAAACCTATATGCCGCCCTTGGAAGAGGGTTACCTCTGATAGTCTTTCCTCTGCAGATGTTCAAGCCTGTTCGTGTAGTCGCAACCATCGTTTTCCTAGCATCGATTGGTCTGGTCTTTGTTGGCGCATTCGTGATCAAGAGTGATGTACGTGTTTAAGCCCGGTGTATGCTGCAAATGCTGATAGTTTCCGGATACCCGCAGGTATTATGTATCAGTAAGTCCCAACGAAAGTTTATGCCTCTGTTTCGTTTGTCACTGATTCATTCGTCCTATCAGTCTTTGTGATCATCGAGTACCTCGCATACACCTGGTACACGCTATCCTACATACCGTACGCTCGATCCGCAGTACTGAAGGTATTCGGGATGTGATCGACCTTGTGGCATTTGGTTTATCGTTGGATTGCGTATGTTGAACCTCTGCTGTACTGTTTCATCGGACGTATGCATATAAGCTCTGTATTCAAAAATAATCAGTGGTTTTTTTGATTCTTGAATGAGGATAATTCGTATTTATTTTGGACGAAAGACGAAACACAAACGAATACTGACTGTGAGACTGACACTACATCTCAACAAGAATGTCCTATGCTATCGCATAGGTTGTGCAGGGACCTTCTTCGTGTAGGTGATTTGTTCGAGGCAACCATTGACAGACGGCGAATTTCTGAGAATGATGAACAAGATGCACCACAGTATATTTCAGTCTGATCAATTCTCTGTTACAGCACGTCCGGTGAATTCACAATCTGCTCGGTCTCATACAACTATTGAATTGACGATACACGTAGAATTGTGACCATCTCACCCCCTAAAGTTGTTTTTCTTCTCACGAAGAATGTCCATGATATCTGATTCTGTTGATGCTCCCGTAGCCTTCCTATTGAAAGTGTCAGAATCATACGTCCGCTACTTCGACAACTGAAGCACGAACCGAATGGATTCAGAGTGAAGACGGATGAACGGATTCCACTCCTTCTCATCGCCAATTGTGGTCAAACCAGTGGTAATCTCGTTCTCCTTTACGAGTGTAGCCAGTCTCCCCAGGGCTGGGTTCGCTGGATCGACAGACTTGGCAAACGCAAGGTTTCCGCCCGTGTATTCGTGTCCATTGTACACAATGGTCTTGTCTGGTAGCGTGCTCAGGTAGCTCAGTGCGGAAACCATCTCATCGCCCGTGCCTTCAAAGAACCTGCCACACCCAGCAATAAAAAGAGTGTCACCGGTAAAGACTGCGCCGGGATGTTCTACTCCTGCAGAAGATGTAGCGTGAAAGCAGATAGAGTCTTGCGTATGGCAAGGGGTAGCCATACATCTGTTGCAACGAATTAGTACTAGTTGGAGTCGTATCTCCGAAACTATGACCTACTTGACTGAGATGTTGTCAACCTTGAATTCGTCCTTGTCTTTGACAAGATTGGTCAAGGCCGGAATCTGGTTGCTGCCGCCGTAGATGGGTACCCCAGGGTATCTCTGGGCCTGTGGGATTCGATCAGGGATGTTTGAAGTTCAGCTCCTTCTCGCGTCAAATGCTGAGATAGTTGACATTATACGCACGAATGCCTAGTGTTCGACATCTTGATGAGCAGGGCGCAATGGCAACGAAGTGATTCAGTGCAATAGCACAACAAGGCATACCTGATTCCCTCCGCTATGATCATGGTGGTGATGAGTTGTAAGGCACGCGACGATCTGGACACCCTCCTTCTCGGCAGCTGCTTGTACCTTGGGAACATCGTAAGGGTCTACGGCCGCAGCTTTCTTCGATGCGTCGTCGATGAGAAGGTAGGCGTAGTTGTCTGAACGAACGGGAACAGGAACGACTTTCATGTTGCGGATGGCGGTGGTTGAGAAGTACCTTGAGGGCGGATGCCGCAGGGTGGATGAGAAAGCACGAAAGAGAAGCATGTGAGATTGTAAGCAGCCATTCTGCTAGGACTGCTACTAGGTACGATGATGCAACTGATGTACAAGTGAATTGACATCTAATCTTATCCCGTGCGCGACCTTAGGCTTCTGAACCATCCACAGCATTCCTTTTCGGGAACTGTATCATCTCAAGCGTTCATTGCGATCTAACACCAGGCAGTGCAGTCCTGCAGTGCAATACATCTACGCCCTCGAGCCATCAGACAGCGGGCAAGATGCGAATATTATTCTGCATCCCTGCCATCACGTCCCTGTCATTCTCTGTCCACTCCCCCCACCTCAGCTGCTCCCTGTGCTTGAAGCACTCCCACTAACAGCGATCTTATACTGTTAGTCTAGACGTCTCTACGTCTCATATGCCCCGTCCGCCAGATTGGGATAGAGCAAGGCAGCAGCCATGTAATTGTAAGAGTGCCCATAAGTACTTTCAAGCTCGCTAGCAGTAACTCATCCCCCCACTTGAAGCTCCTTCATTCGCAAGGCGACCTGCTTGCCAGAAACCGCAGGGTTGGTGAATCGCCCCCAAATAATTTTACAGATAAACACTGACTCCACCTTCCTTAGACTCGCCACCCCCTTCTGTACCACTTGATGGGAACATACCCCAGCCTGCCAATAGCCCTCCCCAAGAACCTGAACCGACGCCTCCAGCGCAAGCAAGTCCCACTCCTTCCCCCGCTGATCCCCCTCCTCAGCTTACAACTCCATTACCGACGGACTCTGCAGGCAGTGGAGGGAACGGTGCATCTCCTCTTGTAACCCCAACGGGCACGTCGACTGGACCAGATGTCCTCAGCACATCCACAAGCACCCGAGGAGACCCGGAGCCAACGGGGGATAAAAGGACACCCAAGTCCTTCAATGCACCAGTTGAGCCCCCAGAGAGTGCGACCTCTGATGTGGATGATACAACCGCCGCTCCTACGGACAGCAGCGACTTGCAGCCAACAGACAGTAATGCAGGCGTAACGTCAAACTCGCTCGCATTTCCTCCCGCATTCGATACTACCGCCGCACCGAACCCAACTCCTAGTTCTGTTGATTTGGGCACTGGCGCAGTGACTTCTCACAGCACCAGACGCGTAGGTCCTATTGTGGGAGGCGTCATTGGCGGAATTGCTCTGCTCATCTTGCTCATCGTCGCCTTTATTCTATGGCGAAGACGCCGCCGACGCCGCCGGCATCATCTCGCTCCCAGTGCCGAGTTCATGCATCACGCGCGGGATCGTTCCTTAGGCACGTCGCCCCTGCCATACGGAGATAATCCACGATACCCTTCTCTCATGCGACACTCATCTATCGAGGACCCAGACGACATCCCACCACCGTTCACTCAAGGGACATACAAAGACCCAGTGTACGAGAAGGTCGATGCAGCGGAGGCTCAAAAGGCGTTGTTCACTTCCGTATCTACCCCTGCCCCTCCTCCATCGGCCTTCAGAAACGACTTGTTCACGGCCGATCAAAGCGCATTTGCGCGGTTGGGAGGAGAGTCCTCTAGGCTGTCTTCAGACACGCTGACGCGGCCAGCTTCAGGATACGCCATTTAACTTATTCTGCTTCCAACACGCTCCTTTCTCGCGAGTCGGTAGCGATCAGTACACCGGATATCGAGGGCAGCGTCTTGACAACCTCAGTTCGTTTGTTGGATGACAGGGGCGATATTCTGCTTCGAGCCTGCCGTTGAAAGTGCAAATGAACTTGAAAGTCTCATGCATTGTTCTGGCCTGGATACAGCGGTGCGGTATCGTTACCAACGGACGATGATTCTGCTCCTTCCTCAGTATAATCTATGTGTAGTATAGGTTCCCGGATTGCGTATCAACGGTTGTGTAAGTAGGACATAACGGCGGATATTTTATACATAATACCTGAAAAACCGAGTCAAAAACCCCAGAAATTCTGTAGATAAGTAGTCTATGACGATGGATTGGCGTTCATGATACCGGACGAAAGGTTCCAAGAGTCGCCTTCAAGTGTTGTGGCATCATAAAGATTTCAATCGCTAAGAATAGCTTGTACGACATTCGCAACTCTCAATTGTCGAAGGTCAGTATACGTCTGCAGAGGTACAATGCGGTGCGTGAGCTCGGCGAGTGCGGTTGAACGGGGGAATAGAACACACCTGACCACAGCCCACAAAGATGATCGGTTGACCGGTAACATAGGTCATTGACAATGCCGCTCCAACCTGCGCAAATGGACGATGTTTGTATCAATGAAATCTCTCAGGTCTCTATGCATAGAGGTGTGACTGATCATACCTTGTCATCGACGGTATCCCACTTGGTTACCAACATGCCGTCGATACCACGCTCTTTGCCCTGTCCACCGGAGGCAGCAGAGAAATCACGCAGGGCGCGATCGAATTTCTGCAGCTGGTCGACAGCCTCGTTTCCAACAAGTGCTTCGCCGACAAAGATGATCTTGTCAGGATTATTGATTGCGACGAGCTGGTTTGGAGCGCAGACGTCAGCCCTGAATTGGAGTTGTACAGTGTAATGGTTGCTCGAAGAGTTCTCACCTTTGCCAGTGCACGCATCAAAGGCTAGACGGGTTCCCATAAGATTGCTTTTGCACTACATATATGCCAATTGAGAACATACCTCGTTATCCTGCATCCGGCCGGCTGTGTCGATGAGGACCACATCAAAGTCGTTGTCCCTCGCTAGAGTAATCATGAGATCTAGAATTCAAACATCGAGAGGGTACATCTCACCGTAGGCAATGGCCTCTTTGGCGATTCCGGCAGCGTCTTTACCATAGCCTTTCTCATATAGCTCTACTCTTCCCCTGCTATCTGTCGCGCCATTGACACCAAGCATGCTTAAGTTCCTAACATGCACACGGAGCTGCTCAACAGCGCCACTCCTATAACGAATGCATAAGTCGAATGGTCAACCACTCACATTCTATATTTTGATATTCACGCAGATATACTCACCTGAACGTGTCGCAAGCTGCTATCAATACCCTCAGTCCGTTTTGGATCAGCCAGAAACAGACTTTTGATAGATTCGTGCTTTTGCCCACACCGTTAACACCGACGAAAGTGATACTATATGGCATACGCTGCTGTGTAGAAGGCAATGGCGATGACAACTTCGTGCGAATAGATAGCAATAGGTCCGTTGACGTCTTCGGTGTCAGGATGCGCGTTATGCTATTGGAGAGTGCAGTTCGGACAGCAGCATTGGTGGCTAGTGAGAGTGTAAGCTATCGTCCTCAAAGATCGGATAGTCGATGGTCTCACTTTGGAATCCGCCTACTTTCTTTCCCACCAAACTCTCACCAACACCTTCGCAGACTTTCTCCGCAATCTCCTTCGCAACATTCTTCTTCATCAAATGCTGCTTCATACCTTCCAACACGGGTTTCAAGTCTTCTTCTGTCAGTACCTTGGAACCTGTTAATCTTGCAAAGAGTGAACCCAAAGTTCCAAGGCTACCAGAAGAAGATGTCTGCTTGGCCTTCTGCTCCGCGGACGTTCTCAACGCCTGAGAGATAATATCATCCGCTTCACTCTCCTTGCGACCAAACTCCCAATCTTTGACTTCATATAGACCGTCGTGAGTCCGCGTTCCCAGTGAAGTCTGGTCAACGAGCGCGGTGAGGTCGGGTGCTGCGCTGATACCGTCAGGAGGCTTCTCAGAGCTGTAGTCAAGAGACGCCATATCGGACTCTGTAGGAGCTTCGTCGCCCCATTTACGTTGCGATTTCGTCTTCGTCTTGCGTTTGGACGGGGTGTCGGAGCTGCGAGGTTATCTTGGTTATTAACTTTAGACCTATGATATGCCTGACGTACTCAGACGTAGGGAGACTGTCTCTCCCACTGCCAGCCTCCGCACGCCCCGTACCACGCCTACGGGGTCCTTTTCCTCGCAAGCGATTCTTCAGAGCTTGTACATTGCGAGCTATCTGCTCCTCATCAATAGTTGTTTCTGCAGACTGAGAAGGGACTTCAGAGCGATTAGCAGCGGAATATGAATAACCAAAATGTGTTTGCTTACTCGTGCTTAAGTCATCAGAAGGAGGGCTCGGCTCCGTCGCGTTCTGCACAGGTCTAAAACGCGCTTTACGATCCTTGCATCCGTTAGAGTTGCAAGTCTACTCAAGAGAAGCAATTCAATGAGACCAACCTGGGCAGATTTCGATTCTAATCCGTGCAACAACTTGTCAAACATCCCATCCCATCCCTCAAACGCGGAAGCGAAATTCCAAGTGGCATGAGAAGTATTGGAAATATTTCCTTTGCTAGCTGTGTGGAGGGAGGCTATAAACGTAGTAAGGAACGGCTCAAAGAGCTTGACAAAAAGAGCTTTCATCGTGGCCAACAGTTCTTCGACGTAAGTCAACTGCAGGATTCGCTGATAGGCAACCTAGTATATGCAGTCGCGCAGTGAGTTGATGAATAGATTGTATGCCTCGCACACGCATGGTATACGAACCACAAATATCAGTTCCAAGTCGTTCACAAATGTCCACTTGACAGCATATCCATCCTTCTCGTATTTGTCCTCCGCGGTCCGCCCCTCAATGAGGGCTTCCCGAATGAGTGAGTTGACCGGGGAAGTAGATGACGCCGCTGTTTGTGCGGCAGCTGGAGTGAAGGACCGCGACCATAGAACGATTCCACCTGTAGGTCCAAGTTAGAGGCATGCGATGGTATCAGTTACCGCGATACCTTTGTGAGATATAGAACAGTGGTCTAACATGCTTCTTCCTGCTGGCAGTCCAAGCGCACAGTTGAGAGTATAGCACTTGAATTTGGTGAGAGCTTCAACGAAAGGATTGTAGTTGTGGTGCGGTGCAAAGTGTACCTCGCATGAATATCTCGCTAGTCAGGTGCATTGACTGTTCATGCTGACGTACAAAGATGCGCGGAGGTTGCCGACGTCATGCACCTGGATGCTCTTCCAAGAAAGTAGTACTATGTAGTGCCGCTTCTCTCAAGTTCAACTCGGACGCTTCAGACCTCAGTACTTTTGACATAATTGACCCGTCGCTCCCTCACAAATAATGGCTTTCCTTCCCGATAAATCACAACAGCAAGATGCTGAAAGCACACTCAAGTCCTTTATTGCGGTTCGCCATCTGAGCCATACACCAGAGGAGAGTTGGCATTGATTTGCGGCATTCAATATTTGTAGGAAGATCCAAACTCGAAGTATGTTTTCGATAGTGAACGCGACGCGCCACGGTCCGAGATCTGCAGGGAGGGTAAGGAGCTGAGCCGAAAGTGCATACAGGTATGCGTTGCTTGATATCCACTTTGAACCTCTACCTGAAGTGTCGTGTTATGTCCTAGTTGCAAATGCACTCCACAAGGCTATTCCAGGCAATGCAGGTATGTCGGTCAAGCCCATGACTGTGCCGTGCCTCCTCTCACAAGCTTCACTCATATAGGATCAAGGATTCTTTTGTGTGTTGCCCATGGACCCCAGTCGCACGGAGATCGAGTGCACCCGCATACCAAAGTAGCCATGGTCCTGACGACGCATATCCGGGCTCGACCGTGTAACAATATCACTTCACCAGTACTAAGAGAGCATAATGAACTATAGCATCCGCATGCTCAAGTCTCACTATTTTGCAAGTACTAACGCACTGATCTAGCATACATGTTGTGTATTGGACTCCAAGAATGACGTGGCGAATTTACTTGTCGGCGGGAGCACTCGTAATGGGACGAACATAGTCGATGCCCAATTGTCCGGCACGAGCCTTGTCCAGCTGAGCATCCGCGACCATTCGACGTTGCTCTGCCAATCTCAGATCAATGCTGGCCAGATCCAGTTCATGCAATGCCCTCTTCGAAGCTTTTGCCAGGGTAGCGTATTCTGTCTGGAGCCGTAATTTCTGTGCTTTCAAATTTGCCAGCTAAAAGGTGGAATGCTTATGAGCAATGTTCGGGAAGCGCTACGATTTCACTCACTTCTTGTTCGTTGAAATTGAAGTGATAGCCCCGCGGATGCGAGTAATCATGCAACTGTGGTTTCCATTGCTCGCCCTGCTGCTTAACCGGCTCGGAGTGGACAGGCGTTGTGGCTTGCAACGGACTTGCTCGGCTAGCCCATTCGGGTTTAACAGGGAGATTTTGAACCGGTGAAGGAACCTGAGGGGACATGGGAGTGGTAGGTGTCTTAACATAGTTGCGAGGCTGAGTGGGAATTGCACGAGAATGCTCCGCTCGAGATGGTGGCCTTGGGAGGGCATGGGGTTGATCGTTTTTTTCTTCTGGTAATAGTATCTTTGGAGCCTCAGGTCTGGTTAACGATGAAGTATCTTTCGGTGCCGGAGACAATTTCGGAGACAATTTCGGAGACCCGACAGTGGCAGCATTCAGAGTATCAAGTGTAGTAGCACCAGGAGATGGAGCGGCTGTTGTGGAGGGCTCTTTGGCAGGTGAAGCAATAGGTCTGACCTCTTCCTTGAATGTAGGCGCTGAAGGAAAAGCAGCAGCTTGATCCCTGCTGTTATTTAGCACTGGTTCCGGAGACAATACATCCTGACGAATAGGTAGGCTGTGTCGAGGCCTGGGAGGAGTACGGGTAGAACTTCGGGCAACACTGCGACTTCGGCTTCGGGAATGAGCAGGACTGCGACGTCTAGAGCGAGGGCTGACTGGACGACCACGTTCGCTTGCTTCGCGATGAGGAGCGTTGCGAGGAGGGCCCAAATCTATCGAATGGTTACCTAGCTTGAGTACACCTGGAGAGTGTAAGTCGCGGGTCGAACCACGAGAAGGAGAACGTCTGTGGTAAGCACTGTTAGGGGATTCTGGACGCCTTCGAGGAGGCGGAGAGGCAGAGCGACCTCTGCTCCGGGAGACAGATCTCGGGCCAGGGAAGGGACGATCACCTATAAAACCTCTGAGCATCATGACGCTACTTTGTAAATACACATTACTTACCCATGCGACGCGGAGACCGTGAAGCACGAGGTAACCAAGTTCGTTCGGGAGAAGGTGGTGCACGATCGCGTGCCATACGTCTGTCATCTTCCCGCAAAGGGCGGGTATACACGCGATCTCTTCCAGGGCTACGTTCGCGGCGGCTCCAGTCATAACCTGCCCTGTCGTCAGGCCAGCGACGGGGTCGGTCCATATCCCTGTCTCTCCAATTATCTATCTCATTGCGGTACTCCCTGGGAGGACGTCGATGATCTGGAGGGGGAGGTGGCCCTCTCCTATCCCACTCACGATCCATGTGGTATCTGTCGTCTTCTCTGAAGCGTGGAGGGTAAGGGTCCCTCACGTAATGAACATCTCTCGGGGAAGGCGGAGGGTAAAAGTCTCGCGGCGGCGGAGGCGGAGGATACAACTCCCTAGATGCTGGTGGACGACGATCTATCCCAGGTGTATATGCGTCTACTGGACGGGTGTATCTGGAGCGAGGTTGGTGCGATGCGGCTGGGATGTAAACGTCGCCTCTGTCGCGTGGAGGTGTTCTAGGTGGGTATGCGGGGGCACGATCATGGGATCCCGGCGGGGGTCGAGGATATCTGGAGTCTGAATACCTCGGCTGAGGAGTATATGGTATATCTGGACGCGGAGGAAGCTGAGACATGGTGGTAAGGATGCAGAAATTGTTCATTGTGCACGAAGGGTTGTAGGCGTTTGTTATGAACTATTTGTTCGCACAGCAATCCTCAAGTTGCTGATAGGCTTCTATTAATTCAACATGGAAGTCGTTGTTACCAGACTGCTCAGTACCGGCGAGCCATAATTCTCGAGGATCAGCAGGCTGCAGCACCTTATTTCAGGCATCATAGAGGCTGTCGAGAAATGCCTGTGACGTTATACCCACTCGCGTCCCTTTCGCAAATAGAGAGAACGCCTTCACATGAGGATGGCATACCCGCTGAGCTTGAAGAGGATCTCCGTTCGTACGGATGTAAATTAATTCAACAAGCTGGAATACTTCTCAAACAGTGCGTTCATCACACGACAATATCCAACATTGCTTCCTGACTGCGTATCACCTCAGGAAACAAGTCGCTGTAGCCACTGCACAAATATTGTTCCAGCGGTTCTGGTATGTAACGTCCATGAAACAATTTGGCATTGGAGTACGACGTCCCATATATGATGCTCTGAGTTATCACTGACCATCCTTCTACAGGATATTGGTATGGGTGCACTTTATCTCGCGTCCAAGCTGGAAGAATGCCCGATTCGCATCCGAGATCTCATAAATGTCTACGACCTCCTCCTACAACGTGCTTCTTACTCCCTGAAATCGACGTCGTCTAATCGATCGTCAGAATTTAAATACGTTCCCATGTCCTACTTTGGGTCCACATTCTACGATCTGAAAGACGCGCTTGTAGTTGCAGAGATGCAGATATTAAAGCGACTGGGATTCCACGTGAACGTGGTGTTGCCCTACGGAACCCTGGTCAACTACCTTCGTGTGCTCGGTTTGACAAGTAGAGAGGATGTCTGTACTCGAGCATGGGGATACCTCAATGATGCGTAAGTTCTTCCCTGCCACAAAATATCTCGGACTTCCCTGCTCAAATGACCATAGACTTCAAACCCCTGTGTATGCCCTATACGCTGTTCCCACCATCGTTTGTGCGGCAATCCTACTCAGTACGCGACATCTGCATGTCGCTCTTCCGTCAAAACCGCCTAATTGTTGGTGGGAGCTCTTTGATGCGGAATGGGAGGATGTATGGAGCGTTTGTGGGTACATCATGCGCTTGTATCGGCAAAAAACGCCCGAGAGTGAAGTGCGACTCCTTGGGATGGTATCGAAGAAGGGCGTACGACAATGGTTAGAGGACCATTCTCCAAGTCTACCAATAAGACAGGGTGGCACCTGACAATCAGACTCTGAAACATCACTTGGGTCTCAGCCCAGCTGCAATTATTGAAGTAAATCGAGTTGGTCGAGTCAAAATTTCCGGCGATATCATTCATGCCAAAGAAGGTCGGACTAGTCGTATTCAGCTGTAGACACATGGTGAATATATCGGCTAAACCTCCTCGTCGGATTATGATGATGCACAGCCACGTATTGAGGAGGTGCGGAGGAGGAGAGATGTAGTCAACCCATCGGGATTCATATTGGGTTTTAGGAGGTTGTAGAGATGGACGTTTCGAATATGAACTTGGTCTGAGATCTTCAAATTCAGGCGATTCATTTGCTCGCGGGTCTCCGGGTGGCGCGCATGGCTTGGCTGCCTCAACGGTCTCTTGACGTATAATTACACACATGGCTAGGCCTCTGGGTCTCATACCGATGTCAATGTTGAGTATTTTGAATAGCCGGTATTGTCTGGCAACCCACGGAGACCTGGCCATAAAGCGTCCCCGGCTCCGTAGTTCTCAGGCATTGCTCTTTGTTTTTTACGCCCACTTGGCTGGAGTGCAACACGGCGACAACGTTGAAAGGATCACCTTCACCATGGATGATAGTCTTGCTTTGTACAAGACTGAAGCTCGAACGAAGAAGGAACGGAAAAGAGCACAGTTATCTGTGCTTCTAACAACCGCCTTCCTCGTGATGTTTTCCTTCAGTTATGTATTGACATTTCACTGTTGGTTTTCAGTTCCTTCAAGTGGTAGTGACACTGGCACGGACGTTGCAGACGTCGATCGCGAGAGACTTGTCTACAACGCTCCTCCTTCAGCTGCAGTCGGGACAGTGGTGTGGGCGCCATGTCCGAGCGCTGACGATATCCCCGGCTCGGAATGTGGATCCATCGCGTTCGTTCCTTCAAGCTTTTAGATGAGTTGAATCCAGCTCAGTCCACTCTGTAGCGTCCCAAAGGATTACTTTAATGCCTCAGCGGGTACAGCGAAGTTGGCCGTGGCTCGCCTCCGAGCACCCAATTCCCCTAGTAAGGGGACGGTTTTCGTAAATCCTGGGGGTCCGGGTGGGCGAGGGAAACAACTCGTTTCAAGGCGGGGAGATGTGCTGCGAAACATTGTAAGTGTGTATTTTTTTGCCTCAATACAAGGATCACTTATAAGCTCCGGTCGTCAGATTGGTAATCACTACGACATCCTTGGGTTTGATCCCAGAGGCATCGGCGAAACTGAGTAAGTCGTATGGGATGGGCCGCTCATCTGTGTAATTTGGGCAAAGTCTAACGGACACCGTGACTCTGCTCAGGCCCACCGTAAAATGTTTCGGCGATGATTATCCCTTTTCAGCTTTTGCTCGCAATACAGTTCTCCGTGACAGCTATAACTACGCGTCGAACTTATCCTTGGAGGAGATCAAGCACCAGCTCGTGATACAGCAGAGAATTGCCAATGCTCTGCTGCAAACACAGTTTCATAGATGTGCTGAGACTATGGGTGATGAACTCAGATATATGGGTACTCCTACGGTCGTCCGTGATATAGACTTCATGACTTCTCTTCTCGATGGGAATGAAGCATTGATGTGAGTACATGACATGATATCCATGCGAAATCTTCTTGATTGTTCAATGTGCAGCCATTACTGGGGCGGATCATATGGGTCTATCCTTGGACAATATCTCGTGAACATGGGAGTCGCATTCTTCATGATCAGGATACATAACCAAGAATATAATTCTGCGGTGTAGGTTGCCCGATAGAGTCGGCAGAGTCGTGATCGACGCAATCGCAGATGCTTCACTTTGGAGCAGTAAGCAAGCAAGTTTGCGACAAAATGGGTGCTGGTTAACGTTCGAACGTTCGAAAATCACAGGTCAACCGCATTATAAGCAATATCGTCAATGGCTGTCTTCGACAGACGACGCATACGATAGGCTCGTCTCAGAATGCTTCAAGGTGAGTCGCATGCTCGCATATCTTGCTCAAGCTAACGGCGTGGAGTAGGCTGGTCCTCAGCTATGCGCCTTGGCCCAAGTCTCCGATGTGTCCCCTCTCGATATTAAAACCCGTATCGAGGAATTTCACGATAGCCTCTACTATCAACCCCTTCCGGTGCCGCATGCCATCCATCCTGGTATTCTCACATCGGGGCGTGCTCGACGTACGTTATCTCGGTTATTCCTAGGGACGATCTACTGAGATATGATCGCAGAGCACCTCCTTGTTACTCTAGAAAGAGTCGTAATTTGGCCTGAATCCGCGCACGCGCTTGCAGAGGCAATGAAAGGAAACGGTGCACCTATGCTCGACTTCCTTGATTCTTACAGTTCTTTGAATGCCTTGCAGAGAACAGCGGTGTCTTGTAACGACGCTCCCCCATTCGATCCTCCTGCAAGCGAAGAAATCGTAGAGGAGTTCCTTGATGTGTACCAGAATGTATCACACTTCGTGATACCAGTCGTTACTGACGAACCAGACTCCGGTTGCCAGTACTGGCCTGTGTCGCCGCCAGAAAGATTTATAGGACCCTGGAACCACACTCTACGAAACCCCATGCTTGTCATCAGTAACACGGTATGTGCAATGTGCATCGATGAAAGGACAATTAGCTCCGTGCTTCCCATCAATGAGACTCACTGCGCATTTGTAGGCTGACCCAGTGACCCCAATCGCGAGTGGTCAGATAGTGGACAAGTTACTAGGCAATTCATCCAGGCTGCTCGTGTTGGATAGTCCAGGGGTAAGCATATGTTATCTCGCTGTCGTCACTGCTCATTCATCTCCAAGTATTCGCCTACAGCACGGTACACTCTCTGTTCCCTCCTTATGCGTCGTCCAGCACGTCAGAGCATATTTCGAGAATGGGACTCTACCAGAGAAGGGCACAATTTGCAACGTGGACCTTCCTCCTTTTCGTGATCGGAACGTAGTGTCCAATCACTTGTCTCCAGAGCAGGAGATACTGTTGTCAAATTTGAGGGAGTTGAGCGCTACCATAGATTATGCACGCGGACGTAGGTTGTGAATGTCACACTCACATCAATCCGTTCTTGACAAGCTTAACACTGTATCTATTATACACTGATCATAGGCAAATGGTGTTGAAACTACTGTCTACTTGACCGTCGCTTTCATGTTGGCAGAATTGACACACTGCCTCTCAGCATTCCACGCCGACTCCCTGCGAGACGGGGCAATGATGCGCACTGGCAGATCTGGTTCGAGTCGGACTTGGCGTTCTGTAAGTCCATTAACGGTAGTAACCACCTTCATTCTCAGTGATCTTTTGTTTCTTGGAGTCACGGTGGTCGTGCGGAATACGGTAATACATCGTAAGACTCCTCTGATGTTCTTACATATCTAACGTCTTCGCAAAACCGTGACTACGTCGCTCCTCGGCCATTCGTGCGGCGCGATACGATGCCCCGCATCTCATGGCTTGTCAGTGCTCGGGAGGCAGGCCTCAGGGCGTTTGTCAAACAAACGACAACTCAAAACACATCGAGAGCACATGCCCATGAGTGCATGAGCGACCACAAGATACTCATCAATATTGCATTTCACTGATGCGCGTTTACGGAGGAACCATCCGTGCGAATCTCATTTGGAAGGTGTAGTCGATGGCTTCTTTGTCGGTAGTCACGAAAAGAAAAGGTACACGCATTCACATTGATCGTCAATATTTTTCTATCACAGGATGCACTCACGGGGATACCAACTCTCGTCGTCCATATGCTCCCATTCGTCTCTTGCTTGCCAAAACCGTCTTGCCGTCTTGGTTTTCGTCGCGTGCAGGCTGTTCCTAGGCCATCATGCTTTACCAATTGCTATCTAACATTTTCTGTTGACAGCTCGAATCTCGACGTCTGAGCTTCTGACATCACATGCATAGATTGTACTGCATGGTCAGTCAGGTCGGAGTGTCCTGGACAAATCTTGTTCGGTTTTCATGACGCATGCCCCGCATCACGGTTCTCTTGGTGGTGAGGGCCAGAAAGTATAAAAGGGATTGCCCCTATGCTCAGCTGTCCTCAGTCGCTACAGACGGACCCAGCTCGCAAACCATCTCCATTGTCACGATGAAGACTTTCGCTTCTTTGGCTTCCTTGGTGGCCCTCGCCGCTTCAGCTTCGGCCCGTACCATGACGGTTTACAATGGCTGTCCATTCACCATCTGGTGCGTACCATGCACGTACCAACGCGATTTATTACTGATTTATACCGACCAGGCCTGCTGTACGAATTCCTCTATCGACAGTTCGACCGTGCCCGCCTACTTACATATCTCCCATGATGCCTAGATGTTCACCGACTTGCACGCGGGCACTGCCGTCCCCGACTATACTACTGGGTGAGCCGAGAACGTTGCCAATCAATAAATTTGTACTCATGTGTACTACCTCGGTGAATAGCTGGGAGGCTGCTCCCTATACCCATGTCACCTTTAATGTCCCGGATAACTGGAAGGCCGGCCGTATCTGGGTACATAACTCTCACTTTTCTTCGTTCAGATATACGCTGAGTATTTCCCTGACAGGCTCGCCGCAACTGCAACTTCAACAACCCTGCCCCTGCCACTCAATGCTCCAGTGGTGGATGCAACGGCGGTCTCGTGTGCGATCGCAACACTGGCACTGTACGTAATGCATCTTCTGGTAACCGGAACAACATCCTAACATCTACACAAGGGTGTCCCCCCTGTCACTTTGGCTGAGTTCACCTTCCAAGGTGACGGTAACCAGGACTTCTACGATGGTAAGAACATGCGCTTCGTTCTGCCGATGAACCACCGTCTGAAGGGTTTGCCCGCGTTTGACAGTCTCCCTCGTGGATGGCTACAATTTGCCCATGAGGATTGATAACAACAAGGGTTGCCATGTCGCTGACTGCCCTGTTGACCTCGGTCCCAACTGTGAGTATCTTCGGGTAAGAGAGGGGAGAAGCATCCGCTAAGTCATGTGACCAAACAGGCCCCGCTCCGCTGAAGGGACCTTTCGACGCTTCCGGCTTCCCCGTTGGTTGCAAGAGCGCATGCTTGGTCGACCCCAACCCCGGTGACTCCGCTAATTGCTGCAGCGGTAGCCATAACACCCCGGCTACTTGCCCTGCCTCGGGTGTGCAATATTACAGCTACTTCAGTGCGTATCAGTAGACCCACAATGGCCTTGATGCCTGACACTAACTACATACAACAGAGAGCAACTGCCCTAACGCCTATGCCTATGCTTATGACGAAAGCAGCGGCACTGCTCTCTGGACTTGCGACTCTGGCAAAAAGGCTGATTACACCGTCACTTTCTGCCCCCCTTGAAAACGTTTAGGATAGGTTGCTTAACTGTGAAAAAACGCTTGAAGAGGTATACCCGTTTGGTCTCTGGAATGGTGGGATTGGCAAAAAGGAAGATGTAAACACATGTAGTAGCAAGTGGATACTAATGCTGAATGTTCACGCACATACTGTGGAATTGTAACGTGTGATTATCACAGTGGGAAATGGATGCAAAGCTCCTGTTTCTGGTTTGCAGCTTCGTAATGGTACACACGGTGCCATATGGATATTCTCCAGCATCTATGAGTTGAGTTGCCATCGTCAACGACAAGTACCGTTGTGAACTTTGAAAGCGTCCACCTTCATTCCGTAACTCTCGGGGGATCGAGAGTTGAACATTCGTGATGATGCAGCGATGTCAAATCAATATCAATCTGACACGTCCAACTAACAGAGCAATGGTACATTACATCGGTACAGCGGAGACAACAAGGAAGGATGCAAATTGAAGCAGCGCCAATACATGACACGGTTCCTAACAACAGCAAATCACCTACGCCGTCTAGATAGGTTTGATCTTGAAGTGCAAGGAGATAAGCGAAAAGATGAGACACTACGGGGGTCTCAGGTGAGTATAACTGCCACCACACACTAAGTCTGCTGGAAAAGGCGACTCGCCTTCAAATCCTGCACGAGGTAGTAGAACACTCGAAGACCCTCGGGGTCTTCGCTATCCTGGACGTCGACAAGAGAGCCAATCTTGGCAGTCTCAAAGGAGATGTGATCATTGCCGATACGGATTTCGAGCTCCTGCTTGCCAACAATGTTCTTCTTTGGCCAGTTGCTATCATCTTCCCTATAGGCGATTGTTGCGTCACTGAGATGCACCATGAATGCAACACAATTGACTTACTTGGTTATCTCGCTGGACTCTATGATTCGCTTGAGCTCCTTCACAACTAGAGGTCCGACCCACACTGCGTTGCGCTACAATTAGATGAGGTCAAGACGCGTCAACAGCGTTACGCACTTTCTTTGCGGATCAAAGAGTCGTTACGGTAGTTGGAGTTGTTCGCATAACGCAGACGTCCATGCGAATACTCGAACTCGAGGAATTCATGACCGTGTTTACCAGAGTGACCTGTACTACAAACGATACAACGTCAGTCCAGTGGCATTGAGTATGCTCGGAGGAAACTTACTAGTATCTAATAGAGAACGGCGTGAGCATGTGAGATTATGCATCACGCCGCTAGGCTGTATACCGCATACCGAAGGTAAAAAGGATCTTTCTCAAAGTTGTTGGACATAATGAATCGTGAGGGCTTGCTTGGTGTGAGTTAGTGTGAGGGTTGGGTAAAAGCTCACCTCAACCGCCAGCGCCAGGCTGCGCGCTTCCGGAGCTTCTCGATGATTATGTCAGCCTGATTTAAAAATTAAACTTTCTATTCTTGTATGCTCTTCCCACGGCGTGATATGCAGTCAAACGGACGTTCGACCGTGTCAATGCTACTGAACGTTCAGCTTTTAAGATCCGTGAACTAAAACTTGAACATAGGAAATTTTGTGAATCCAAATGCGAAATCTTGGCATGGTACATAAGTACTAGTATGGGCCCGGGATACAAGTGCAGCGAAAAGGAGTACTTACTAAGAGTAGCCACCCAATTCCGGTATCTCCGTCACGGGGTTCGAGCGCGTCCGGTCATCAAATCTTTCCGATCCAGCTGTCGTGCGACGTGCAGTGTGGCATGCACAGCGTCGCAGCATCTAAGTAAACCACATACACCAAGGAATTGTCGCCTAAGTGCGCACGCCCAGTCGAGGATCCTGAAGATAAATACCGTCGTGGTCGGTTTGGCAAGTTAATTTCCCATGTTTGTGGTTCTATCATGACGTGATGCTCGAGTACTAACTAGCATATACATACAGTAGCGCACCATGTCGATCACCCTTTTAATCCAATTCAAAGGGGCCATTGCACGAGACATGACCCATGGGGGTGACGACCCGGCCATTTATGCACAAACTATCGCGCACCTCAAGAAAACTATGGATACACTCCTTATTCCACCGTCTGGTCATAGAAGAGATCTATGGAAGAGCGGGGTCGTCCAGTATCAATACCATGATGTTGGCAAGGACCCGGTGAGTGGAATGTCCCTCGCGGACGATTCACGAAGGTCTAAAAGAATGTATGTCGCTTGCTAGGAGCTCGTGGACGATCTCAACAGAATACAAAGACATACGAGGAGTTCGGAGGAGCTACGTTCAAGTTTGTCTATGTAAGCTATCACTCGATGCCGACGTACCGGACTGAGGCGCGATCTCCAATGCTCACTCATAATCCCTGTAGAAGCCGTGTCGAAGTAATTCCTGGGTATGTTCACTCAATCCTCACTCTGCCTGGCTTAATGACCAATTGTTCTGAAATCCAGAAGGAGTCGCGCCTTTGACCCCTGCACCCCTTCTTCTTCGTCACTCAGCCATTCATCGGCTCTAGGACGTCGACGGAGCGGTGCGAGGTCGAGATCACCTCCACCCCGTCGGGATGGCACTGTCATTCATCCGTCAAGACGTAACCTCCTGCCAGAGAGCCATTCGCAGTCACGAAATGGCAGCATAATCAAACGTGAAGGTTCGACCAGTGCTGCAGTTGAGCATGAAGGGCCCCGCACGCGGGATCTTTGGAGCACGTCTCACATTGTTGACAAGGTCATTGACAAGACTTTGGGTCAATACAAATCTGTTGATCGGTCGCTCAGTGGTAGAACGGCGGTGCCAGACGAAACAGGTAGTAGTACTGAGAAGGTGCGACATCACGTGAAGCTTTCTTCTCTCGTCGTTCTTGCTAAGCTTCATCGCTATGACAGCCTGCCCCTCAGGACCGCACCGATGAATATATGACAAGGGAACTTGAGAAACTGCAGGGCATCATGGCCAGTCTTCGCTCAAGAGAGCGAGACTTGATTGCCGTTCTTAGAAAGAAAGGTGCTACTCCGCCGGGACCCTTATATCCCGAACAAAAAGATTTGGAGGAGCTTCTGCGGTCCCGAGACGAACAGGTCAGATGTAAGCATCTATCTCCTGCTTGGCCTCTGGAATTAATGGCTGATGAACATCTACATCAGCGCTACGAGAGGAGCTTCAGGAAGAACGCAGAGCTAGACACGACCTCAAATGGAGTTACGAATCCGAACGCCTTCGGAGAGAACAGGCTGAAAAATCTCTTGCCGACGCGAGCAGGGAACTTCAAGATCGTATGATAGCTCCTGCCTTGCTTGAAGCTTTCATGCGGGTCTCAAACCTCGCGGGCAATGTCCTCGATAGCATTCATGACGACCTGTGTCCTCCAGCACTACTTCACACGCATACTACTGATTTGACTCATCTCGCCAGTCCTGACTGGGATTAGGTTCTCTGATCCCCTCGCTTTGGTTGTCTGTCTATTGCTTTCGTGTTCTCATAGTCATACTCTCGCCTGCTATCACATCTATCGCATAGGTATTATTATACACCTTGGAATCCCCCTTGGTTATCCATCCACTCTAGTGTACAATACTCGGTTTTCTTGTATTTTGTTTGTGCGCGTTATGCTACATAAATTGGCATTAGCAGTATAGCTGTCCCATGGTTGACTTGTCGTAATACAATGTAGTTGCATGAGATTCTCCAATGCAACGGTTACCATCCTCGGGAGGCAAGTCTTCCACCCTTGAGGTTGTCATCACTGTGAGATACCAAAAGTCAGATATAGTATGTGGGATGACAAGTACTTCGCAACATACATAGTCAGCCCTACCATGGCTTCGCCGAGGTCCTCAGACACCTCTGCAAGGATCTTGGGGTTGTTGTAGTGGGTTACAGCCTGTACAATGGCCTTTGCACGCTTGGCTGGATCGCCGGACTGCAAAATCAATAGTGAACCACAACATTCGTCAGATAGTCTTTCAACAACTTACGTGGAATACTCCAGAACCAACGAAGACTGATACAGGGCGTTCGTGAATCATCTTACAGGTACTGACGTGCTCACTTACCTCCGTCGCAGCCGAGCTGCATCATAAGTGCGGCATCCGCTACAGATAGAAAGTGTGAATGTTCAAAAGCTCTTCGCATATTTACTGTTGAACAACTTACCTGGCGTCGCCACACCGCCAGCAGCGAAGTTCACAACAGGCAAACGTTTGAGTCGTGCGGTCTCCTTCAGCAGGTGGAACGGTGCCTGGATATCCTTGGCATACGCGTAAAGTTCTTCCTCACTCATAACGCTGGCCTTTCTGATCTCGCTCTGCACTGCACGCTGGTGGCGTACGGCCTCGACGACGTTTCCTGTTCCAGCTTCACCCTTTGTGCGAATGAAAGCGGCGCCTTCGGAGATACGGCGAAGAGCTTCCCCAAGGTTTCGAGCACCGCAAACAAAGGGGACTTTGAACGCATGCTTGTTGATATGGTGCTCGTCATCCGCAGGAGTGAGAACCTCAGATTCGTCAATGTAGTCAATGCCAATGGATTGAAGAATCTGTCAAGGCGTGTCAGAACTAAGTATAGGACGATATTCTGAACATCTTCTGTACCTGTGCCTCCACAAAATGCCCGATGCGAACCTTGGCCATCACGGGGATGGTGACGGCGTCGACAATTTCCTTGATCATCTTAGGGTCGCTCTGCGGAGACGAGATGCAATGTCAAGACTTCATTCAGTCTGCGGCATCTCATACATACCATTCTCGCAACTCCGCCTGTGGCACGGATGTCCGCGGGCACTCGTTCCAGTGCCATAACGGCGCAAGCACCTGCCTCTTCCGCGATACGGGCCTGAGAGGGCAACCGCAATTAGAACGGCGCCCGGTTTGGGACGATGCGTCGGCGCGAATAGTAACGTACCTGTTCTGCGTTGACGACGTCCATGATCACACCACCCTGTAACAGGGTAAGCGGGAACAGGTTGTTAACCAGAGGGCATCACCCACCTTCAGCATCTGCGCGAGTCCGGACTTGACCTGGAGCCGGGAGCGGCGGTCAGTTTGATGTGGGACATGATACTGCGTGCACTACGAGCATACCCCAAAGGTTCCCAAGCTGCTGTTACCGCCATCCTTGTTGTGAGCTGATCGCGTGGGTGCGACGACGGGGGTTCCAGAGGGGTTGCCTACGCCGTGAGGGACCTGGGGAAGAGGAGAGCCACCAGGGGTGTGAGCCGGAGTCGACATGGTGAGATGAGAGAGAAAGAAATGACTGGTGTACAGTAATCTTTCCCCGCCTCAAAACTTTCACAAATCTGCAGACTCTGACTCTGACTCCGGAACGGCGCGCCCTGCCTGTTTGGAACATCCCTCGATTTTTCTTCCAGCCCTGATCGGCGCCATCAAACCGACTCTGCCCGATCGCCTTTGCTCGAGTCCGCCAAGGGCATTGTGGACCACCGTTCAGTATGACGTCCAGAAGGAGTCTACGAAATGAATTCAAGTTGCAGTGCTTGCCCGCATTCCATCCAGTGCCAATCACTTCAGGCCGTCGTCGATCACCCGCGTCTCAAGGCCGAGATGCTCTTATGATGTATGCAAGACTGATTCAAAACATACGCGCAAGGGGGACATGTTTTCTCTCTCCCCATGACCTCCCATGACGCGGTCATTCACTCAGGTTCATCAAATCGGTGCGTGCATTTTGCAATGTCGTTCCCCCCAGCCAAGTGCTCGCATTGCTCACGCGTCTAGCATCGCTAGCAATAAGTTGAATTGCTAGAACGGGTCATGCTGCTGATATCACGGATACGCATCTCCGTTTCGTTCGACGCCATGCCTGCTCATCAGCGCATTGCAATAGATTTTCTGTATATAATGGCCCGCGACCCGCCTCTCCGGATTCTCTTCGGCTTCGTCGAAGACGAGTACATACTCCATCTTTGTCACCTGCGCAACCTTGTTCAATGGGACGCATGTATCGGAGGATCATGTACTCTGGATTCACCGACCGACGATCCGTTTTACAGTGTCAGTAGGCCTCCAGTCTATAAAGACTTCAGACGAACAGAAGCTATTCTCTGCGAGGGTCCACGATGACAGCTCTACTCTTCCTGCCTATCATACTTTTGTTCGCTTGTGTTCACGCGCAGAACGTGATCGTTTCTGGCGCGGCATGGACTGACACCAGCGGGAACGTCATACAGGCTCATGGCGCCGGCATATTGAAGGTATACGGCACTCCCGTCTGAAACACCTGACCGATAGTAATGAAAACATTAGGTCGGCAGCACCTTCTACTGGTTTGGAGAGGACAAGTCCCACAACAGCGCCTTGTTCAAGGCCGTCTCATGCTACACAGTAAGAGTGTATCCCAAACCATTGCGACTGACACTGAAACGAGGTCTGAAGTCAACTGATCTCGTAAACTGGTCTCGTCAAAACGATGCACTCAGTCCTGTTGCGAACACCATGATCTCGACGAACAATATTGTTGAGAGACCGAAAGGTTTGTCCCGCAGCACTTGTCGAGAGATGTTTCGCATGCACTTATCAGAATGTTCATCGGCATTCCAGTCGTGTTCAACCAGAAGGTTAGCGATTGCAGTGCAGTCATATTTTTCCGACTCTGATTTCCAGCTTTTCTAATCATCAGAACTCGGAATATGTGATGTGGTTCCACTCGGACTCATCAAAGTAAGTTATAGGAGGCTCTTTAATCCATAGGTCAATATCAGATATAATGACATACCGCTCGCGAACAGCTATGGTGCGGCGATGGTAGGTGTAGCCACAGCAAAGAGTCCCTGCGGGCCATACACGTACAAGGGCAGCTGGAAGCCTCTTGGCGCGGACTCCAGGGATGAAGGCTTATTCCAAGACGGTATGGCACCAATTGAGATCTCATTGCCGCATAATGTTCACTGATTCTTCCTATCACCGTCACCACCGCACCTAGATGATGGCACGTCGCCGTATGTCTCCTTATGCACGAACAATGTCTGATTACATTCTCTATAGCTGCCCAGACCACCTACTTGCTCTATGCGTCTGACAACAATCAGAACTTCAAGATATCCAGACTCGACGCCAACTATTACAATGTTACCTCCCAAGTCAGCGTTCTCAGCGGTACGTACCCTGTACGACGGCCTAGCGGCGACGTAAGAGAACGCTGACGTCGAACCTCTTAGGTTCAACGCTAGAATCACCGGGTATAGTCAAACACAACGGGGTCTGTAAAACGTCTCCTGTTACGGTCTCATATTTACGAATTTCATGCCCATAGAAATACTTCTTGATCGCTTCACATACCAGTGGATGGGCGCCCAATCCTAACAAATGGTTCTCTGCTTCGGTGAGTAGCTTTTGGCAATGGCACTTATCCGTGCAACCATTCACCCGGTCTATTACAACAGTCCCTGTCAGGACCCTGGAGTTCACAAGCAGACATAGCACCCTCGGCTGTACGAACTTACTTCTCTCAGAACGCATATGATCTTCCGCTTGGCTCCAATGCAATTTACATGGGTGACCGATGGAGACCTAGCCTCCTCGGCAGCAGTCGTTACATCTGGTATCCACTCGACTTCTCCAGTGGAAGCCCCACTCTAGTTCATGCGGATGTATGGAGCGTGAACATTCAAGCAGGTACGTCCTTCCTCTGTGTCCGATCACAAAGTCATGATACGTATTGAGATTTCAACATGTCCGTCGTTATAGGGACATACTCCGTCGCAAGCGGGACAACATACGAGGCCGAGAGTGGTACCCTAGGAGGCGCGGCTAGGTTGCTCTCCGACTCGTCGTTCTCCGCCGGTCGCTCTGTAGGATATCTTGGTTAGTATGCACTGTTGCTTCTTAAATCGTGGTCCATATGATTGCAAATACTCATGTCATCTGTTTGAATATTTGTCAGGTAATGGCGGAACGGTCACACTCAACAACGTACAAGGAAATGGTCAAGCCCATTGGATCGCGTTGTATTACGCCAATGGGGACTCCAGCTGGCGAAATGTGACAGTTAGGTTCGTCAGACCTGCATTCTGCCATGATTCGTGATGAATAACGCTCTCCTTGTCAGCGTGAACGGTGGCGGAACGACACTTGTTGACCAACCCGATACTGGCGGAGGCCATGTTATTTTGAGTGTTCCAATCAAGGTCACCTTGAGAAATGGGGCCAACTCAATCACCTTCGGCTCTGGACAAAGTAGTAAGTCGTCGTGCATATTGCTCAGTTGCGGTAATAGTTGACAACATCCCACAGACTATGCAGGTGATCTTGACAAAATCATAGTCTATTGAAACGCGATGTGATGAACGAGGTTACTGCGATGTGATAACTGTTTCGTGAAAGTTGCCTCGCAGGGGCATTCGAGTTCCAAACGGTGCCTGGAACGATTTGTAACAAGGACAATACCAGTGGCTGATGCGATGTTATTCGTCCGGGGACATGCCGGAATGTCGTGATTCACAGCTACCGACTGCTGCGAGAAAATATGCGCAGTTAGGATGAGGTATACGGTGAGGCCATGGCCGGTGTTATTACTGGCATACAGTTCGTATTGATCATATGAGCGCCGAGAAGGAGTAAAATTGGAAGCTCTACGTCTGATCATCGGGCTGAATTCGATCTGTGGACTTCTTGCCATCGACTGCGAATGTCGCATGAGAGATGTCAAATGGCAGGTTGTTTAAAAACCCTTTTCTTGAAGCCAGTTCACGATATTCGACTTCCATTTTCCACCCTGAATGACTACATGTCGGTCGCGGCGTGTCGCAATCTTGAGTCTCTCTGCCTCGGGAGATCCTGCGGGGAAAAGATCGTGCGAGAGATCTTTCACTAAGGACTGGAAAGAACGAGGGAAAGAGCATCAGTGAGGTCTGGGAAGAATGATATCTACTGTGTAACGCACCGCAATATTTCCTTCTACATTGCGGATGAGAACGAGATATTTCGTGTTGCGAATATCGGTATAGACCGGTAAATTGCCTCCTGCACTACGCGGAACAAAATAAGGGTGCCGCACGGTCGTGGTTCCTGGGTTCGCAGAGGGTGGTGTGGGCGTGTGGGCTGCCGCAGAATAGCAGCGCACGCGGGACAGTGGCAGAAGGACTTGACGTTGTACAAGTGACCGCAACATACTGTCCTTGACTTCCCCGAGGATTTGGTGTGAGGAGTATTGATAGTCAACTGCTCGGAAGCACTGTGTCCGTGAGACGGAATGATGTGGATGAACAAGATGAATTGGAGGGAATGTCGAGAGATACGCACCGCCGCGCGAGGATGCGATACAAAAACGGCGGGTAGAAAGGAGGTGGCAGGTGACAGCGATGCTCGGTATGCTGCGCGTTGCTGGGACGTGCCGACTCACTGGTTCAAAGGAGAAAGCGTCCGGCGGTGAATATCCTGAGTGGCACTGCCCGATTAGGCAACTCTCGGGTGTAGGACGGTGGCGCGAACTCGGGTTTCTGGTGGTGATGGTCGGGGCCTTCGCCTCTTGCGACATGCAACAAGAAATCTCGCGGCGTCCTCACATCGATGCCACTAGCTAATGTAGCTGTAGCTCACCGTAGCTGTGGCAGATGGCCTCGGTGCAGCCACGGGAGCAGAGTGGCATTGCGACGAGTCTTGTGCAGGCCACTGCATATGCTGCAGGCGGGCAGTCGCCGCAGCGAGGCTTGGCTCACGCAGCGGCAGTTGTCATCTGCTGCTGGCTGATCATTTTATTGAATCTTCGGGGGAGAATCCTCTCGAATCTGTGCCGAGCCGCAGGTATCTGGCAAGCATCTGCGTTCTCAGCTATACGTGCCCTTTCTGACAGGTCTGACCTCCTGTAATTGATCATTCACACCGATGACTTACCCGCTACAACCGTGCCTTTTTCCGTCCAAGCAATCCTCAGCCGGCCTTTTGTGCACCACATGAGACTGACTCCTGATTTAGTGGAGTCTTCCAGCGGTGTATCAGCCCATTCAGGTCTTAATTTCGTATCCACTGCCATTCTGCCGGCAGCCGTCATTTCGGTCCTCCCGCAACACAACCGTCGTTCAATTCCTGGTACCCAGGGCGCCCGCTAGTCTTATCCGGATCCGATGCGTTAGACATCTTCAGGGCAGCTCATATATATAGGCTGGCTCTCGAGCTCGCACGAACATGTTGCCCCTCTCCCGTTGTCCTCCACTTCTCCCTCCCAGCATGTCCTATTCGTCCGCCTCTATCTACCGTAGCCACCAGCGGCACTACGAACAATACCACAAACCTGGACAGTCCTCTCGATCAACAATGCAAGTGCCCATGACGTACCAACAAGGTCATTCATCCTCTGCGCTCTTTGGAGCCCAAGCCGACTACGCACGCACTTGGTGGCTCAACCAGAATAACCTGTTGGCTTCAGGCTGCCCTCCGGCGTCGGCAGCTGGGTATAGCAGTGGCTGGGATGCATTCGATACTCTTCCGCCACTCCATCACGAAGGTAGTTTGACGCTGCCTCCGCTATCGGTGTCCTCCACGGTGGCGTCTGACTGTAAGCAGAATTCCATTGTGTCTAACTCGCTTGTGGCTGGTCTAATTCTGATGCGTTCAGTTCCACCATCCCCCACGGACGTGTCTTCTAATGCGTCCGAATCTGGTCCTTCACCAGGACCCGACTTCGTTCATGCCATCTGCAACGCACCAATCATTGCCCCAAAGCCCCTTCCATATCACTCGCCAACGTTTCTTCAATTCGATCTTCCTGACGACGACGAAGACCTCTCGCACCCACCTTACGTTTCTCGCCCGCACAAACGGAAACGTGACGGGGACGGAAACGAAGCCGATGATACTACTCGTAATGTGATCATAAAGCGCAGAGCCACGCCTTCTTCTTGGGCTCGAGGCCATTCAACCTGGGCAGGCGCGGCGGCGCGAGCGCACCAGCAGTCACATCGTGTGCCTCAGACACACGGCTGGGCAATCCCCGCGGGCATCGGTGGCATCGGTGGTAACGTCATGGCCAGATGAATGAGCCTCACCGCCCAACTACACGGGTTTCATATGTAAGCTTTCTTCTTCATACGGGACGGCGTGGTTCCATTTTTCTAATAGCCCTTCCAATTTAGATCATACCTATCATCATTCTGTACATAGGCGCCCCTTTGTGCCCCTGCCTCCTCAAACTCATCCCGATAGCAGGAATCGCTGACCTAACGTGCATGAGATCGGGTTGCACACCATCCTGTGGTGGAGAGCATCATACCAGTTGTCATCAGCCTGCATTGGTCAGGGCTGATTCAATCCGCGGCGCATCGAGTGTTCCTCTCACCCACACCTGTGAGACACCTCATGGGTTCGGAGCATTGTGTTCTAAAGATTCTTGTACGGCTGCACGAAGTTGCCGATAGGAAGGGTTGCACAACATTTCATCTTGTCATCAGCGCGTGAGGACAAACCGCCTCATTCTCTGCGCAGCTTCCCCGCAACCTTGTATCATATTGTGACGGCCGCTCATCTAGCTTCGAAGATGACTAGGTTACTAAACCGTCAGGTAGAGCTTATAGTTGGAATAACCTATCCTGTGCCATATGTTCCGTATTATACTGAGCAATCTGCATGTAATACACGAACGACATCTATACCCGTATAGATGTCGCAATGTCATATCACTTTTCTTGTCCCATGTTGAGCAGTCCTTGGTGGATCTGGGATTATCTAGCAACTTAGCGAGAGACGGGGCAGGGCAGAGGACCACTTCCTGGCCGTGATTCGTGCCATTCACGAAACAACAACGATACCAGTTATGCAAACTTCTTGAAAGGTGTGTCACTTCATGCACGAAAGGAAGAACTTCCAATGAATGAATGACATGAATAATAAAGAAGCAAGGGATATTAACAAAACGGAGTCATGAGTAGTACCTGACCAAAAGCGAGAGTAAACTAAGACGGACACCAGTCATCCCCACCAACAATACTCTCAAATGCAAATGCTGACAATACAGACGACGGATATGAAAAGTCCAACCAGCTAGAGGGGATGACTAGCACAAGCGATACGGGAAACCGGGACAATGGTAGAGGGAAGGCGGAGTACGCTGTCTAAAAGATTCCACACCTCGATACGTTCTAAGCGAGAAACGCGAGGTCGATTGGTTTAACCCAATCTTATCTTGGAATATACGAGCCATTTAGCAGCAGCCACCGGATTGCTGCGATTGTACGGTCTGACCAGGAGTAATTGTTGTTGACTTTCCAGTGCCCGATGTCGTGGAAGCAGAGCCCATACTGTGTGATGTCATATTAGTAGGCGAAGACGTCGGGTAACATCAAGGAATCATACCGATCCTTGATTTGCTTGGCCATGGTTAAGAAAGCTTGCTCGACATTGGTCGCATTCTTTGCGGAAGTCTCAAGGAAGGGAATGCCCAACTGGTCCGCAAATTCCTACACAAGACGATTGTGAGGTGAGATTAGCCATGTGCAACCGCATCAAGCGCAATACCTTTGCAACGCTGTATTCGACGACTTTCTTGCTCGTCAGATCAGACTTGTTACCGACAAGCAACTTGTTTACGCCCTCTGACGCATAACGGTCAATCTCCTGCAACCACTGCTTGACGTTCGTGAAGGTGTCTAAATCGCGGAAAGTCCGTCCTAAGCCATACGAATGCAAATGCGTGTGTTCGACCACTTACCGTTATCTGTCACGTCATATACCACAATGATACCGTGTGCGCCACGGTAGTACGATGAAGTGATGGTACGGAAACGTTCCTGGCCTACAGGACAACTGTAAACGTTTATGCTGTGATGTATGCGATAGTATACACACCTGCAGTGTCCCACTGATTTAGGCAGAAACAGCGCGTTAGCGGCACGTTCTACACAAGATATTCCAGCAGAACAGAGCATTCCTCATTCCTCAATGAAGAAACTCTGATACGTTCTTTACATGCCCAAGGACGCCACGCAATGTAGGAGAGAAAGCCGTGGCGCAAAAGGGGTTACATGTGTTTCAATTGAGGCACTCACAATCTGGAGTTTGACGGTCTTGCCCTCGAGTTCAATGGTCCTAATCTTGAAGTCAACACCAATAGTGCTGATGTAGCTCTCGGTGTAGGTATCATCGGCGAACCGCAGCAGGAGACATGACTGGTTACAGGTGGCACCGATTAAGCAGGCGACGTGAGCCAAAGAAAGCGTTATCATACCTTGCCGACACCGGAGTCGCCGATGAGGAGAAGCTTGAAGAGGTAGTCGTACTCGGAGGTGTGCATGTTGTGAGCGTCGGGGAGCGGGTCGTCGGTCGTCGAGGGCAGTAGCGTGCAGAGGGACTAGTGGTAGAGGAGAACAAGCGTGAAGGCGGTGAGTTGCCCTCTGACGCGTGGACGCCCTGGCCGGGCCCCCAGACAGCTCCATCTGGCAATTTCTGGCGGGGACCCCGGCTACCTCCTCCTCGCAATTCATCTTCAGCCTACTTACATGATAGCAGCGAGCGCAGCCCTCGTTTCTCATAGCATGTTCAGCCCACTTTGTTGCGCGATATAGGAGGCTATTGGAACGGTCATGGGTGCAACGTTGTGTCGCGTCTTCAGCGACTTCCAAAGCACAGTCGACTTCTCCTTGAAGGACTCCACTCGTACAGATCTGACAGCCTCGAATTATAAGAAACCACCGCAGGATGTCGGTGACTTTACGTTTTTCCAGGGCGTGCCGACGCGTACCTACCAGGTAGCTACATCGAATGTGATGCAGAAGTCGCATTTCCGACCATAGCTGAACGTCATTTCGAACGGAACCGCCTAGGTGGTTGACATGGCTTCTTCCAGTTGTCAGCCCAATTCAGGACTTGCATTGGCTAAGGTCGGCCACAGCACTTCTCAAGTCCCTCTTTTACCATGATACAAGCCTTACGTGTCCTCGCTGCTCTGACATGTTTCTTCTGCGCCCTGTGCCCTGGATTTGTTTCTGGGAGAGGGTTCAATATTCCTGTTTTGCGTTACCCAAGGCCTCCGAGTCAAGCACACACTTTGTATGCATACGAAAGCAACGTTTCGATAACCAACAGTCATGAGTAGTAAGCCACCTTGGTTCCCTGCGTCTTCTGACCGTTGCTCACATCAGTTTGTAGTGCATATCTGGCTCGTATTGGGTACGTACACGGCCCGGCCAAAAGGTTTCATAGGTCTGAGACTGATCTCCTCTGAAGTGTCGGAGGTCAAGATCTGACTGTGCTTCTGGATACCGGTTCTTCGGATTTGGTACGTTGTTGCCCTGCGTTCCTGCTATCGTATTGCTTAACGAATCAAACTGCAAGTGGGTCGTGTCGTCCGAATGTCACGAAGAGGGTTGCGACGGGGTCACCAAGTATGAACCCACTTCGTCTTTGTCGCTTACGCAAACATCCTTCGACCTACGATATCTCATGGGCTCTGTCGCCGGCCAAGTTGCTACGGAAGATGTCACCCTTGGAACGTACGAGATAGCCGCACAAGTCTTTGGTAATTTTTCTTTCCGTTTCACCTTCCTCCCTTTCTGCGTTGCACTGAAGACCGAATCAGCTCTAGCGAATACCACGAACGGCCTGGCACTTGCTGGTACCGGCAACAGTGGCATCCTTGGACTTGCTTTTCCTTTCGAAGCCTCAATACCTAGCACCTCTGGCACTACGTTACTGGAAAACATATTCTCGGCCTTCAATGATTCAGACAAGTTTTTCGCATATAGACTTGGGAGAGCGCAAACGGATACGTCGTTCACGATTGGCCTCCTTGACGAAACAATCACAAACTCAACGTCAGATTTTGCCTTCACGCCTGTCGTACCCGCGTACGGATCTGTCTATGATTATTGGAAGATGCCATTACAGCGCTTGACAATCAACGGAACCGCGTTTACTCTGTCTGCTTCGAAAGTCCCGGGCGCGCAGAGCAACGTTGCGGTTCTTGACACTGGAACGACTCTAGTTCTGGGACCCTCTGGCGACGTGGATAGATTCTGGGCCTCTGTGGGCGGTGCCCGTAAGACTGACGACGGCTGGGAAGTACGCTGTGACCGCTCCATCTCTGTCGGCTTCGTTCTCGGTCAGGATGACTCTCAAAGGGAATACTTTGTTGATCCAGCGGATGTCAGTTGGAAATCGGGTAGCCACCATTCCGAATGGTGTATGGGCGGATTTCAGGCAAATGACGGCGTAGGTACCGCTCCGTGCCCTTCAAAACAACGTTGAACGCTGAAGCCTAAATTCAAATTCTAGGTTTCTGCCGGTGACTGGCTGCTCGGTGACACCTTCCTCAGGGTACGTGTTTGCGTGGTGTATCATGCCACAACGCTGATCACGCTCTGTAGAATGTATATGTCATACATCAAGCTGCCACGGCTGACCGGCCTCCTACCATTGGCCTTCTGAGCACGACCGACGGGGAGACCAGCCTGGCCAAGTTCAGACAAGAGCGAGGAGATGACCCAACACCGCCAGTTCCAGTCCTTTCGTCTGCTCCTCTGCGTCGTTCTTCCGCCCTTAGTGGAGGTGCGGCTTGTGGGATTGCCGCTGCCTGTGGCGTCGTGTTCGGAAGTGTCCTAATGCTTATTTTATGGTATTTCGGCTGTAGAGTTAGGTCCAAGAAACGGTCCAAATAGAATGCTATTGTGCGAAGAGGCGATACATGATACATGTGACTGGAGGCAGTATACAACAGAAGTGCAGTCCGTAATATCATTGTCGTAGGGTATTGATCCTTGCGTTGTAGTTAGTGCGGCTTGTACGCATTTGGTGGTGGGGCTGGAGCACCCCATTGCCCTTGCGGGGGGCCGTGGTAATACCCTTGACCAGGCTGTGGGGGTTCCCAGCTACATAAATGTGGACACCGTTAGTAATGCTTGAACTTGGGATAACTATCATACACACTTCGGTTGCTTCGGCACCTCCCATTGACAGATACTGCATATCCAAACATGCTTGGAGGACATAGGTACCAATGGTACGAAGCAGACTTCAAACCACGTGCGAGCCTTGGCTGATACAACGGATACTAGGCAAGCACAATAGTAGTCAGCATCGCGGTTGCGAGCGCGGACATTTCAGTTGGACTTACCGTTGTGGCATCGAGGACAAACTCGAGGAGTCTGGTCACCCTCAGGTTTGATCTTCGTAGGACATCCAACTGCAAACAACGAGTAGTGAGTCAATGCGGCTCCCTCGACTCAACAAGTACGACTCGGAGTTGCATTGCGTCATTAAGTGACTTACAGAGAATGGGTAGACAAACTGGGTTCCAGCGTTAGTGCACTATACTTCCAATGGAAGCAGTTTTACAAACTCACAGAAGAAATCCATGTCAGTGTTGTGATACTAGATGGTGGTTAGGTGTAAAGGAAGTCCATGCGCTGCAAGCGGATTCTCATTCTCAGCCCAGCACTATGAGATGGCTTGGCCGCAGTCGTTACGTAATGAAGTCATTCGTCCTAGGCCAGTATCGCCGCGGGCTCGCATAACAAACCATGCCTGCGCGGACACTCGTTTCGAGAGATGTTGGTATCTCGATACGAATGTGGACAGCAATTTGCTATGCATTCCTTGATCAAGATTCGAGTACATGTGTGCCCAGGTGGTAACAAAGTGCGGCGACCGAATAGAACGTCTCTCAGCGGCTGTGATCGGGTCCAAATAGGGTAATGTGGAATGAAACATCGAGATTGTATAGGAAGTACGAGTAGAAATATATGACATATAGTAGGGAGTCCAATGGAGCAGAAAAGACGTGAAAAGTAAGATATCCCCAAGGAAACGTTAAATCTAACGATAATTCTATCTACTATGAGTCCGATGCAATGCCTTGGTATATGGGTGCCGACTATGAACGCGGAGTAAGTAGAGATTCGAATGTATGAGTCGGACAGTGAACACAATAGAAGTGAATACAACATCGACAACACCACATAGACGAGGCAAAACTGTCCACGTCGTAAAGTACATGGTAGCATAAGTAAAACAACAACTAGCCTTCAGGGAGACGATGGTATCACGTGTAGAAATTGGCAACGTAGGTCGAATCATTCCGATTCTCGCTCGGCGTTGTAGTGAAGCTGTCTCCGGAGGCGTCTGCGGTATCTGTGAACGCGGTCGTTTCGCTGAGATAGTGAGAAGCATGGAATGATGGCGACGTCGAAGCACCACCGGATGGGTCATCGACGCCATTCGGCGCATGACTTCTGGACGACCCAGACTGCTCTCCGTAGGGCGAGTAGTCGTAGTGTGTGTATAGGTACGAGTCAGAGACATCGGCGCTCCGCCCAAATGTAATTGGATGTTGGGCAGGTCCAACGAGCATAACGGACGCTGGGCTATCAAGGCTGTTCTTCAGGCCTGACGGTATTGGCGGCGAAGAAATGTACGAGCCACTGCCGCTCAGTGGAGGTGAGTCGTGTGGTGATGAGATAGACCCATGATGGGAAGTTGTGCGCGACCCGCCGGAAAGCGTCGAGGACCATTTGCCATCTTCGCTGTACCCAGTATTTGGTCCCGACGAAGGTATACCTGACAAAGATGGAAGCGTGAGGACGGTGAGCGGCGGGATGCCCAGGGAGTTCCGCGACGGCTCTCCCCTGGTGTATGAGAAGGCTTCTGTTGACGCATGATCTAGCGGGTCTCGGATGGGACTAGAGGGGTCGCTGTGTCCCTGAGCACGGGTTCGAGCCACACGCGACTCCCAAACCATCCGCACCGTGTGCATTCGTTCCTCACTTTTGGAGAATACCCAACGCATTTCCCCTAATGCCTGCAAGCACACATCGACGTCGCTTTGCGTTCCAAGTTCCCCGGCTAGAAGAAACCCGGCGAAGAAGCATCCGTCACGCACCAACGCAGCATCGAATTGGAAGAAGGATGTGCCCAGGTTGCGTGAGATGATGCCGACGACACTCCGAACCACACTGTGGCATCGGGTCCTGGCACTTTCATATAAGCGATAAACATCGTTGCGGACAGCGCCAGGAATAGGTCCAAAGGAGTCGCGAGGTGCCAATCGTTGTTTCAGAGCCTCGCGGATGACATTGTCTGTAAGGCAATTATTAAGATGTCCGTGTCGGCTAATTCATGCGATATACTTACGACATTCAAAGATGAATATCTGTCAAAGGAGCCTCAGTCACCAGAACAGGTGCTTCAGAACCTTTGGGAAACTTACCTGCCATCCGTTGATATACCTTTCGACATCTTCTGGGTCAAGGACGTCACCAGTCACAAGCTGTCGGAGATCCTCCAACTCTTTCCAGCAGAGGTCAAGTGTATTCCATACATAAACGAGGGTTCCTTCGTTTACAACTTCGTTGCGCCGCGCCTTTGGTCCGGTGAGCGCAGTATGGATTTCACGACAGACATCTGAAATCCGCAGGGGAACAGCAGCATAGCGGTACGCTATTGAATAGATTGCAAATGCCTGGGAGCTATCACGACGAGTTGGTAGCGTGCTCTTGAACGTAAGTAGATCGTCTTCGTCACTACGGGACAGTCAGTTCAGCACCGCTGATGTAGACATGGACGGCTTACAGTAATAGACGACCTCCTCGGAGACCGCTGGTAATGCCATCTAGAGTGTGTCCATAAAAGTACACCCTGGCCCTAACGGCTGCATCAATGAATTCCCCTTGCCGTGTGTCCACAAGCGAAGGTGCCAAAGTGCACAAGGCCTGTACTTGACTCAAAACAGCCTCATGCATGACCTAAATGTCGTTCAATTCGCCCTGAATGAAGAAATGAAAAGTCGCAGTACTCACCAACCTATCTATAGGTGCTTGTATTTCTATCGTGGTATGTTACTCAAATAAGGTCGGAATAATGAAGAAAATAATCACCTTGCGCCAAAGGTAGGACAAGAAGAAGAAGACGAACACCATCCCAGGAAGGTTTACGCAAGATACCATGTAGATCAATCAGGTAAAGTAGTTCCTGTAACATTTCCTTTACCGTCTCCATGCGTTGGTGTAGGTCAGTGCTATTCTCCGAGATGTCCTCTCGGCCGTATTCATCCACACCGAAGCTCGCCGCCCAGACTACGAGTGCCATAGAGATCATTTGAGCGGGGGAAGATAGGGCCGCTGGGTTTCCATTGATGAAGTCGGAGAACCGCTCGCGGTATTCTACAGGCTCTAATATAGGGCCTATACCACAGGTTGGCATTGAGCACACAGAACTATGAGGAGCAGTGACTCACGCTGGATGTGGAATCGCCGGAAGAATGAAGAGTTGAAGAACTCCGGTCGGATTTTGGGGATGACAGTCGGAGGAGGTATTACAGCATGAAGGGAAGAATCGTCCGCTGACGTTTTCCCATATACGGCCCTGTAGGGAGGACTCATCAGTATGTCGAGCGCACAACGGAGTCGATTTTCACAACTAACTCGACTTGCTGTAACCGCCTTCCGCGCCGCAGTAACTTCACAGCCTTTACTTCAGCAAATTCATCACTGTCGCCGGAGTTAGAACGTCGCGGCACGACGCAGGAACAGAGTGACTGAGAGATACGTACACGCATTTCAGGCCGCGTTCCTTGCAATTTGAACAAGGCGGATGGTGGCCAGATGCGGAGACGGGGAGGTCTTTGAGGTCGCAGCGGACGCTGGTATTTCAATTGAAATTAGAAGAGTACACGGCAGGAAGAGTTTGAAGCGGCGCACCGTCTCATGCGGCAAGCACCACATGCACTGAATTGCTCGCGTTTCTTGGACTGCAGTGTCCTGCTTCAGTAACGCGCGAGGGGGGGGGGGGGGGGGGGTGCACCGGACGTACCTTCGGCTTTGTGGTGTCACGGGTGGCTTGGGGTGAATAGGGAGAGGCAGAACGAGAGTTGCTCGATGAGGGAGATGTCCTCCTGGGCGACATGGCTGGGCAACGAAGCTTGGGTGTGGTCAGAGGGGACGAAAGCAGGAGAGTGGCTAGTACATGGCGATCGGGAGGTTATATACGTTATCAGACAGACGTGTGGGATGTCGAAGATGCAGAGAAGGCAGGCGTCGGAGAGACGCACGGGGGAAGGAGATGAACGGAGAAGGCCATCGCAAAAGGCAAAAGTGATGATCGTACAAGTGACCAAAGTCACTGTCATTCGAAAATAGCGGAATCCCAAAAAAACTGGCGAGGGTGCCTCTCGTCGAGAGCGTCTGCGAGGGATGTCAAGCCAAACACGATCCATGCTCACGTCCAAGTCCGGCAGGAGATTAGCTCAGGCGATCGTATCTTCCCTGGCCTGTTAGTGCGTTTCGACCCACTTACATCAGTGCTTGCTGCGCGATTCCCGACCGTGTTGACCAACCGCGAAAGGAGAGTGCTGGAGAGAAATGCGAGGATGGCAGTCCCCCGCCCCTGCAGGCATCCAATCGTCGCACCCTCTCCGCCGTGTATGCGTAACGCTCCTACCTCTTTCGTCGCCCTCGATTCCCGCGCGGCAGTGCCTGCAGAGACAACAACACCCGCGTACGCATAGAGAAAAGCGGTCATGCTGCATACCATACTTTGTCCAGCGGTCGACGCGACGGCTCTGCGCCGCCACTGTGCAAGCTTTCCTACTGCCAAAACGGGACATTTGGGATCAAACTTAGGGCGTCACCAGGCTATAACCGACTCTTCCATTCAGCTCACAAAATCTTAGTTTCGAGCACATGCATCGGAAGCCATACAACCGGCCTGATGTACACCGCGCGTCCTGTCAGGAATCGCATCCTCAGAAACAAGCATTCCTCCCCGCCGCCAATGCAGTACGACCAAGTGTCCCCCATGTGTCCCACACCCATCGCAGGGCCATGCCCCAGCGCCATCTGCCCTCCGCCATCCTCCAGGCCTGCTCCGGGGTGGGCTGGCATGACGTCTGGGAATGACTGTCGCAGGATGATAGGAGATGTCATGGAAGCTCGGGTGTGTTCGATCCCAGGACGATCGCGCAGGTCGTCCGAGGTCCCTCAGCGGGCCATCTTCAGCCGCGCAACGCTGCGAAGCCCCCCGCTTTGGCTATCGCCCGACGCAGTTCGCCAGCCGTGCGTTGGTCGGGATTCAATTTCCGGTCCCGGGCCATGGCATCCACATCTTCATCATACTTCGCAACCAGTTTCCGCAGAATATTGCGCTCGCCTGAGGACGTAAAACGCGGTATAGCGCCGCCGCCAGTCTTCGACATCTCTTCAAGGCCTGAGTGCAACGCGATTCGCCGCGAGCGCGTACAAAAGCCACAAC
Organism: Panus rudis PR-1116 ss-1; assembly: GCA_022160315.1. Classification (NCBI taxonomy): domain Eukaryota; kingdom Fungi; phylum Basidiomycota; class Agaricomycetes; order Polyporales; family Panaceae; genus Panus; species Panus rudis. Next base: position 259,342 of record MU275173.1, on the reverse strand, counting down.
GTAAACATCACTCCAAATATTCCTTTAGATTACTAGAAGTACTCACTTTGCACCACGTCCGGAACGGACTGGGTTGCCTTACGGGATTGAGTGCCCAGTGCTACCCATCCTGCCAGTTCCTCTTGACTCGACGGATCGGGTATGTCTTCTATGAGCCTATCGCCTGGCCTTTCATCACTTTCACTTTCCTCGTCCGCTATTTCCACGTCGACAACGTTTCCGTTCTCATCGCGGATGATCCTGCCGTGCCCCTTTGGAATATAATCTTTGCCTCTCACGTCATGTTGATTCTGTGAGGTAGATGCTTCTGGTGTATTTGATGTGTCAACGGCCATTGCCTCTTGCTTGAGGTGCAGCGGCTGCTCCACCCCGCCGGATGATATCGGGTTTAGGGAGGCAAGCAATCCTAGTGCTTCGTAACTAGAGAAGAAAGCTCGATAATTTGCTCATTGACCGGAGTTGAGAGCACCTACTTCTGGCGCACTGTTTTGTGTTTGTCCCAAGCATCTTGGAGAACTTTGGGTCCTCGAATGGCTGCAAAAATGCATCAGACCACAACGTACGTTGAATGGAGGAAGCTGTAACCTACGAGGCTGCTTCTTCAACAACGTTTTGGCCCGGCGGGAGTGGTGTACTGGTTTGTGCGACCCAGAACGAAGTTTACGTCTCTGGCGAGGGTTTGCCATGTTGGTATATTGTGCCTAAGACCGAGGAGGATAGATGCAAAGACAAGCTGAGACGCGTATGTAGAGAGTTCGGTGGTGAAACAGAAAAGTTAAAAAGAGAAGGCAGGGTCCCGAAACTGTGGGCCGGCCGATTCCATTTCCATTTCTGGACATGGAGGCGGAGTTCGGAACTGCACGGCGTCCCAACGAAAACACTCAATCGTTTGCCAACATCGCAGGTGTATACCACTCATCCTCATTACCCTCAGCAATGGCTCGTCTTCAATATCACCCTCTTCCCGCATACAAGGCCACGCGTGGGGTATGTCTTCACCGCAATATCGTATGCTTCCAGGAACTATCTTAACGCATTACATCCCCCGCATTTAGGTCGCTCGTGTATGGGCACCTAGCCTTGCAACCTGGTCTGTTGGTGCAGGTATCGCCGCTCTCTATGTATGTATTCTGCATTCTCCTGATATGCGGCGAAACTGAGCTTTGTTTTAGGTGTTATCCGTAACACCCTTGGTCAAACGCGAATTGCTATCCAAGCTTCCAGTAGTGAGTCGGCCGCTCGTCTGGCGTGGCGTAGCATTTGTGACAATCTTTCACAGATTGGAGGCTACTGGCAAGACAAGACACCTGCTTCAGATAAGCCCTTCTGACCGGGTCAATGTATCTGTCGCATATACTTCGAATAGAATCCCTAATACAGCACTATACTACTAAGCGGAGCGCGCCATGAGGATACCGCACGCCTTAGTGGGACTATACTTTGATCGATGAACGTCCCCTCTGCATCGTTATGTAAAGCATTGGTTCACATCTTGGAAGGTATCCACTCTGTGGGCTCGAAACCACTGGTCAGGTCGATTCCTAGCTTTGCTTCTAGCTGTCTTAGGGCAATCAATGATCCTCCGATGGGGACGTCTGTGATCCTCTCAGTGGACATTTGATGTATAGCTGGGAGCTACTCACGAATGGTCTCCATCCCGAGTTGCTGGGCCGTTTTCAAGTTCCTAGCCCATCGCCACATTAACTACCCGTGAGCTCGAGTGAAAGTGTGGTCACTCACATCCCAAGATCGTCGAGGAACACGGCTTCACGGGGTTTGATGTTATTCCTTTGACAGGCTAATAGATAAAACTCAGGTTCGGGTTTACTTATTGCGGCGGACAGGTTAATATTGAGCCCCTGCTCAGAATGTCCTTCAACATACCGCATGCCAAATTCGCTGGAATCACAAAAGTCGTCGAAGAGTTCACGAAGCTTCTGTGGAGTGGCTCCCTGTTCCCACCCAAGGAAAGCGAGCTCAGATTGGATGGCCGCCCTGGCGTCGGGGTGCGCATTACGCGGAGTTGAATCTTGGCCTACAATCGCCGCGCCCGTCTTCGAGAAATTGTTTGTCAGGGCGATAACACGCCATCTAGCTGCCGCTAGAGTGTCACAAACATTAGGGTTCGACAGCTCTCCTGAAACATGTTGAGCATGCTCTCACCACGGAGACGGCGGATGGCCTCTACCATACGCTCATCAAACGTTGCGCTTTCACGCATCATGCGCCCAAAAAGCTGCGCCATACTATTAGCCCTGTCGATAATCGCGAACCAAACGGTAATGAACCTCTCGACCGTTGATGTTCAAGTCCTTTGGCAGCGGAGGGCATTCTGGGTAGAGTAGAACGGTCATCTATGCCCCGACTTCCCTGCCGAGTCAGGCAACCTGTACGTACCTATCCCCTTCCGTTGGCAGTATTCCCTGTACCATTGATTCCCAGAGTCTGTGTCAGAGAGTTCGCGGCCGAAGGCTTCGTAAAAAGGAAAAAGGGGTATTTCACCCCGCTCGAATTTTTGCCAGGCACCGTTATGACCCCTTCGCGTTCTGTTCCATGATACACACCGTGCTGTTCGGTCAGCTAAATATTTCTGGTACTCCCATATCCGTGAACCTACTGACATTGAGCAATTTATGTAATTGCTGGGCAGCCCGTGTTTGCGTTCATACGCTGCGATAGCTATGAGAGGACTTCGACAGACGACACCGCCGACCTGATATTGCGGAGCAGAGTGAGTACTGCGAGCTATTGGTCATACACTGAGAAGCTCGTTACATCGAATATCACGGCCTTGAGATGCGGCGACGTCATGCCCGAGCCTTGGTCAGTGTCAAGCAGATTTTCCGCACTTCAAGTGGTCTTTGTGAAGGATGCGATGCGACCTTTGGCTGCGAAGAAACACAGCTCGTACCGCACGGCGTGCACCGTACGAATAGCCTGAGAGATACTTGGGTGTAAGTAAGTGAGTACCCTGGGTAACCTGGTGGTCACCGGACACAATATAACCATTGCATATAGCCTGCCGCCCGGTTAACCGGACTTCCGGATAACCGATGTTCCGTCTTCGAGGCTCTCAACACTGGTCAACAGTAAGTACTAGTAACATAGAAATATTGGACTACGATTCGACTTGGAGTCCAGTCCGAAGTCTCACTAGTACCAAGGCTGTGTGGAATTTTTGGTGTGCCATTCGCTAGTGCTGAGTGCATGGTACGACTGAGATGGATTCTACCACGAGTCACAAAGCACAGTGAACAACTGTGTGGGATTGAGTACACGATGGGACAGCATTAAGCGCAAAGATGATGGGCCGATGGCACACAATGAAAGAGAAGGGCTTTGAAGGAATCTACTCAGCCTGCCAGTTCCGCCTTTCTAAGAGGAGTTGGATAATCAACAATGGCAATGATGAAGAACATCGGAAGCGGAAGTGCAGTCCTTCTCAGAAGGTGATAACCACTCACCTGTGCGGCCTGCGCAGCGCTGCACCGGTGGCCATTACTAGTGGCAGTACTTGTAGTACTCGCAGTAAGGAGCGGCCGGAGGTAATCACGATCAATTAGTGGTTGCCTGCAGACAGCTGTGACGTTCTCTTCACGAAGAAAACCAGTTGCAGGTAGGTAAGTAGAGACAACAAGCTATATTCGATTAACATATTGCGCGCGTTGGGACAAGAGAGAAGCTGGTGTCGCTTACAGATTCAACGAAGCGTTCAACAACAGTACGGCTGTAATATGGTTACATCATAGATCATCAAAACAATTCCAAATTGTATTCCTCGGCAAGGTAATTTGAGTGCATCGATTCTTAGCGCCCTGTGAAGGAAACCTTAAGTTTGTAGAAGTTTGTCCCAACGTTATAACTTTTTGAACTTCGCAGCTACAAATTCACTACATAAGCCTTACTTATAGGCACTCACCCTCTCTACCACAAGAGTCTTGGGCTATCCTAGCGCGCCGCTGTCTGTAACTTCGTTGGCTCATGCTTCAAGTTCCGTGAATACCAAGGTCCCATAAACAGTCGCGCGCGTCATGTGAGAGTGTAAGGAAGAAGCGCACTCAAAGCGCACTGCCTTCATACGGTACAAATTCATAGCCCCTGGCAGTGAGCGGCACCGCGCTAGTGTACTTATTAGTGAGAGTCAAAGCAACAGGGCAAGACAAGCTCCCAAGGATCTCCCTCTTGACGTCTGCCACCGGTTTGATCCTTCCACTTATCTATCCCCCATCGACGAGCTCAAGCTCCTCACAGTTGCACTAACAGTGGGATCGATGTCTCTTCACTACAGTCCGAGTGTTGCCTCCACACATTCTGCACATTCTGCACATAGACCCCATTCGTATGCCGCAAGACCCAGTCAGCAACAACCCTACGGGGGTCAACCGAATTACGGCCAATACGCCCCTCAGCGTCCCGCAGCACCACCTCCTGGGGCCGATCCTCAGTTGTGGTATTGTTTTTCGTCAGTAGACACAGACAACTCCGGGGCGATCACTGTCAACGAGTTACAAGCCGCACTTGTCAATGGTATGTGGCGCGATGCATGCCAGAAGTGCCAGCTAACTTCAATCGTGTGCAGGAAACTGGACTAGTGGGTACAGCGTCGCAGTCCGTTGTGCACGTATCTGATCGTAACACCACGCAGGATTCGATCTCGACACTGTCAAGATGCTCATGAACATGTTTGTGAGTATGCTCGCATCCGCGGAACACGTCAAGGCATTGATGTTTGTACTACAGGACACCGATAGGAGCGGGACCATCGGCTTCAATGGTGAGTTGTAGCTTCCCCTTTTACCCACCCGTATGCTCATTCTGGTGCAGAATTTGTGGGCCTGTGGAAGTACATAGCAGACTGGCAAAACGTCTTCAAGCACTTTGACCGAGACAGGTCTGGGTCCATCGACGGACATGAGCTTGCGTCGGCTTTACGCAGCTTCGGATACAATCTATCACCCACGCTTCTCAGTCTGATAGAACAAAAATATGGTCTGTGGGATTGCCTTCCGAGACGTGCATCGTTGATTCTGACAGACTGCTCTTGTAGCAACGGGGCCCTCAAGTGGATATGGTGCCCCTCCGCCAGGAATCACCTTCGACCGCTTCGTGCGCGCGTGTGTCGTCGTCAAGACGCTCACAGAAGCCTTCCAAAGGTATGCGTTCCCGGCCTCCCGCTTTCCCAATCTGTGCTGATCTGGTGCTGACTGGTCGAACAGGGCAGATGCCGACAGGGATGGCTGGATACAGCTGAATTATGAACAATTTCTGCAGGTAAGCGTTCGTAGCCTGGACGTTGTCTCCTGTCTCGACTCACGGCTTGCTTAGATGGTGTTATCCGCTCCGTGATGTGCCCTCGACCCCCATTGCCCGATGTTTAACGTTATACTCTTATGACTACCATTACGCCATCGACAATATGATCTGTATTCTGTAGTATTTATTATTGCAATTCCTTAATGTTCCCACCAGGGATTTGTTCAGCAGCTTCTTCGAAACAAGCCTCGAGCAAAGCTCATCAGAAGATTTGCCAGGACCATGCACACGTAACAAAGCAAGTCCACGGCGGCAAGTGAAACTGGGTCGGTAAATGTCTATCACGAAGACGCATGAGCGACGACTGCAGCTGAATGTCATTATTGTACATACGAGACAGCAGCAGTCGGTGTAATAACGAGCGTGAAAGACAAATTCACATGTTGCGTGTGAAAGCGGGTACAATCACTGGCTTTGGGCCTCCTCCGGCATCTCGTGCTTCCAATGATATACCCCAACGCTTGACCCCTGGTTTGCTGTCCCCCTTCCCCGCAACTGTCAGGTTTCCTTCTGACCACCATCTCCATCCTAGCTCTCTGCGTGGACAACCAACCATGGCCTTTCCTGAACTCCCCCAGGCGTTTCCAAAGAACTTGGACTATAGACACCAGTCTCTTGAGGTTCCTGGTACCAAGAAGCCGGGACAGACGTGTATGTTGAAGCAGTTCTTCTGGTAAAGATAGCCCCCACTGACGGCCATCTTCAGCGCACTATCGCAATGGCAAGTTACTTCTCTTACGTCTGTCACTCACGAACATGTAATCTCAACGGTAAATACCCAAATGCAGCCGCATTCCCCTTTGTCTCATTAGACTTGCCGAACACGTTCCGTACCCTTGTCGAGGTGTTCGAATCCGGTCTCCGTCGCAATGCCAATGCGAAATGTCTCGGACAGCGGCAGCTGTTGTCCAACAACCCCGTCAAATGGGCCGATCACTTTGAATGGCAGTCGTATAGCACTGTAGACGCCCGTCGACGTGCCATAGGCAGTGGTCTGTATAAGCTCTTCAACGACGGGGTACTGTCTGGAGGGGATCTCAGAACAGTTGGCATCTGGAGCAAGAACTGCGCAAGTCAGTGAATCATCGTTACGTTGGAGAAATACATTTATTGATTTGCATGTAACTGTCAGGCTGGCAGCTGATCGACCTTGCGGTGCAAGGCTACGGCCTCGTTACGGTCAGTTTGTATGATACGCTGGGGAAGGATGCTGTCGGTAAGCATAGATGCATCAGCTAGTTATGGTCCCTTGCTAACGCCTTAAATACAGAATACATGTCAGTTTGCGGAGCTACCCTAGAAATTATCATGCAGAAATTCTCATCTCTATCTCCACAGTATCAATCATGCAGAAACGACCGTCGTCTTTGCAGCAGCTCAACACATTCCTTCCCTTCTTAAGCTTGCTCCCAAGATTGCTGTGGTCAAAATTATAGTGTCGATGGATCCCTTGTCAGCCGACTCCAAGTCTATCCTCACTGCTTGGGGGCAAGAACAAGGCATCAAGATTATGGATTTCTCTGAGTGTGAGTGTGATATCTCATGTCATATGAACTTCAGCTCATGTCGTCATTGAAGTGGAAGAATTCGGAAAGCAACACTTGACCGATTTAGTTCCTGTCACTGCAGACACCGTGGCTACCATCTGTTATACTTCTGTACGTCGTGCACAATGTGCAATCCAACCACAGTACACTCACGAATACGATCACAGGGTACAACTGGCAACCCTAAAGGTATGAAAAGCAACAAGCATGCAAATGCTGTACTCCTAACATGTGCTCTATCTCAGGTGCTGTCTTGACCCATGGTAATCTTGCCAACTCCGTCCACGGAAACCTGTGCGGGATTGAGCTTGAGGGGGAGATCCCAAATTTCCTAGCGTATCTTCCTCTCGCCCACATCTTTGAGGTGAGCACCAGAAGCCGCTAACTAGGGCGAGGCGAGACACTCAACGATGATCATCAGCGACAACAAGAACTGAACATATTCGCACTCGGCGGTAGTATTGGATATGGTACACAAGATCCTCTTCGACTCCTGGAGGATATGCAACTTTTACGGCCCAATATCATCCCTGCTGTGCCGCGGGTGTTAAACAGAATCTACCAAGCTATTACTGCAGCTGCGAATGCACCAGGCCTGAAGGGCGCGCTTTTCAATCGCGCTTTACAGACCAAGCTGGAACGACTCAAGACGACTGGCATTAACAAGCATGCTTTCTGGGATCGTTTAGTATTCCGGAAGGTATATGTATTTTATCTGCATCTCGTGGACACACTTCTTTCCTTACACATCATTGATAGATCCAAGCTGTCCTCGGAGGTAACCTTAAGTTCATCGGTTGCGGTTCAGCCCCGATCAGTGGATCCACTATGGAGTTCCTGCGAGTTGCATTGGCCTGTGAAATCATTGAAGGTGAGCCGAATAATCGACGTATCTCTCCGTCACGACGAATCGTTGATTATACTGATTCCAGGGTAAGTCATCATCTGAAGCTGAGAGTGCATGTGTTATATTTATTGGTATGTATAGCTACGGTATGACTGAAAATTGTGGTACTGCAACACGTGTCTGGCCCAATGACCCTAATTCTGGCGGGACTGTCGGTGGACCTCACGCCAATAGCGAGATTAAACTCATAGACGTGCCGGCCATGGGTTACTCGAGTGAGGATAAACCTCATCCTCGAGGAGAAATCTGCGTACGCGGTGACCACTGCTTCAGACAATACTATAAAGGTGTGTGATACTGCTTGGATTGGTTATCATGAGTCTACGGGTCCTGATGTGTATCTCGCAGATGAGGCTAACACCAAATCTACTGTGGACGGCGAGGGCTGGATCCACACGGGTGATGTAGGCGAAATTGATGACTGTGGTCGTCTGAAGATCATTGATCGCGTTAAGGTAACTTTCGGCAGTGCGACACATGCATTCCCCTGACGTTGCTAATCACCTCGCGTAGAACATCATGAAACTCTCTCAAGGAGAGTATGTCGCCATCGAGCGCGTGGAGTCCCTTTACGCCGCTTCGCCGATCGTTGCCCAACTCTATGTTCACGGAGACTCCTTACAGTCTTACCTGATTGCGGTGGTCGTTCCAGAACCTACCCAGCTTGCCTTGTTGGCTTCCAGAGTTCTTGGCACCAAGGTCAATCCCGAGGACGGCGCGGCTCTTGTGAAGGCCGTCAAGGACCCGAAGGTACAACAAGCGGTTTTGCAGGAGTTGAACAAGGAGGCGGAAAGAGTTTCTCTCCGAGGGTGCGTGACCACGTACGGAGTCAGTCTCTTGGTAATTCTAACCACTTTTCGTGAATTTCTTTTGCAGCTTTGAGCGTATTAAGCGCATCCATATCACTCTTGAGCCCTTCACGGTCGAGAACGGCTGTCTCACTCCCACCTTGAAGATCCGCCGGTGCGTGTATCCAATATCCTTCCCTAGACTGAAATTTTCAACGAGCAATCGTTTGCTTCAAACAGGAAGGACGCGTATAACAAATACAAGACTGAGCTCGACGGTTTGTATGCGCTCGGCGAGCCTAAGCTCTAACTAAGCCTGCTCCTCTAACAGTGATCTCTATACTACATCACTATATACTTACTTGTACTTCGTGTATATTCACATCCTTGTTGCAATATGATCGGCAACGTCAATCATGGAATGAATTCTGATATACTCTGCACGGCCGATATTCTATAGCTACTGTTCGACTGACTGTTTATCTGAGCTTTACAACACGACAGTAAGATCCACAGCATTTGGAAGTACAAAGTATACAACAAAGGTAGGATGGGATGCAATATGGTACAATGAACGGGGATACAATTGACTGAACTTTTGACGACGGATAGGTGTGCAGTGATCTAGTTATGTGTTGCTAGGCATAGCGTGTAGGATCCTAGCCGCTCTACTTCATGCGGAGCACCAATTAAATTCGGGAGTGTTTTCTGCCCTCGTCTATTTTTCTGGAGAACGACGTGCCGAACAACGAGATCCCAGCCATCACAGCGACCCATAGGTAACGGAAGGGGAGGAAGTTGGAGCCTGCGGACAATGCGAAGAGTGAACTCGCGAATGCTGGACTAAAAGCTCTTGCGAGGCACTGCGGGCGAAAGATGTGAGCAACAACCTCCCAGAGCTGGCGCACAAACGTACCATTGCGAACTGCGCGAGGCCATTTGTAGCACCTAGCGAGCCTGGATCTGGGGCGCTGTCCTTGACGAGAATCATACTGACACTATGGCAAACGTTCAGTATATGGTCTTTGATTCCAAGCAGAAGATGACATACGAGAAAGCAAGACCGGCACTACGAGCCAAGGTCAGAATGATACCGATACCCACCCAGAGGAGCGCTTTTGTAGCCGGGTCTACACGCGCTGACAGTGTGACATCGGTTGCTTGAAGGTCCAGTCCAGAGCGAGCGATTAAGTTGAGTCCAGGCAAGAGGACATAACAGTAGGGCCAAATGCCCATGCAGAAGTTGTACATCTTTGCGTGGTCAAATCGGCGAAGAAGGTAGGGCATGAAGAACAGCTGGAGACATGCTGAAGCTACACCGGAGGTAGCCAGAGAATACCCTATTTCTGCTGCCTGAAATAAGGGTAGTGAGATTATGAGTTTACTTTAGTATGATTTCCGTATAACCCACTGTGAACGCCAGGCCACCGGACTCTATTGGAGAATAGCAGAACAGAACAAAGATGACATCGAAGGCAGTATTACTGTTTCGCAATCAGCATGGAATGGTGGTGATCAATGAATGTCTTGGGGCTTACATGAAGGACAGGAAGCATCCGCTCAAGCATAGAGCTCGAATCACAGGTATTGACAGCAAGTATTTAATACTCGCCGGTTGGGGCTTCTCGGAAATGGAAGGATGACAAGCCTGAGACGAGGGACGATCCCTACGTTTGCTAGGGAGTGTCTATTTTTGCCGCGTTAGCAGATTAAAAAACGCACAGACACATGCTACTTCGTACCTCCTCCAGAAAGAAAAATCCAAGTATCGTGCCGACTATGGCTAATGCTCCCGCCAAAAGGCACGGTAGGAAGTAGGGATATTCCCTCAGGAAGTCGTAGCTGAACCAAGCGGGAAACTTCTCGGCGGGCTTTGAGAAGGACCCACCTATTAGCGGCCTAATGAAAGAGTTTAGGTCTATACGTGAAACCTTCTGTGAATATCGTACCCTATGATAGATCCTAAGGGCCAGCAAAGGCCATAGATCGGGAATGCAATCGCTTGATTCGTTGCATCGGTTATTTCGGCAAGCACAGAGTGGATGACTGCGATATTGCCCGAGAAGAAACCCCCTGCTAGTGGCATGAGAGGGTGCACTTTCTCAAGATCCTACCAAGTGACGCACCAAGAAAGCGTGCTACGAGAACACCAAATAGAGACCGAGAGAAGCCGAGCAACAAAGTGCTGATACCGATGCCTGCGATGCCAACCAGGACAACAGGACGACGACCCACTCTGTCTGGACGTCAAAGTAGGTTTCATGCACTATGTCAGGCTAACGTTCCACTCACCAGAGAACCGTGCCCATTGATAGATTGACAATAATTGTGAGATAGCAAAGCTACTTTCCTGAATATGAAAATGGACGACATGAGATTCCGCCGACAAGCTAGTACCGAGACATATCCGCACTAACCACTAGGCCGCTGTAAAAGCCAATCTTGGATGGATCTTCGGTGACACGCAGATGTTCCATCATTTCATTGACATAGGGGAAGATCTGGGTGAAGGCAATGGGGTCAACGAGTCTAACGGCGCATAGCGAGGCGAGCTGGGCCTTGTTCAATGGCGTCGTCGGGCAGGCTGACTTGGGAAACTGCTCAACGTCCCCCGAACGATGCTCGAGCTTGATAGCATCCTCAAGGTCCTCGCTCAGAAATGGACAGGACTCTTCTGAGCGACTCTCTGCGTGGGGAGCCATAGGGAAGCGGCTGTAGGACTGAAGGGCAGGGCAGGGCGCATTTTCCACAGAGTGTGGGGAGAGAGAATTTATAGCACAATGTCATATGCGCCAGAGGGTCGTCCCGGTCTGATCTTCCTCCTCTTTCTTCGACAAATGTTTACGTTTCGCTAGGGTTCTTGACCAATGCAACCAGTTGGCCGGTTCACAGGCAACTGCTGCAGAGCTCTCTGATGTTCTCTGTATCACACCAAGGACTCACTGTTGCTCTAGAAGACAAGACGGTTTGTTTTTCAACGGCTCTGTGGACGACTTACTTACAGAGAACGGTGATGAGATAACCTCTTGGCACTTGCGTGATATGCTCCAGAATGCGGGGTGTAATAAGAATAAGACTCGGAGGTCCAATGAGACCACTGAGCCAATTATTGCGCCGCGACGGCATACGCACGGTGGACCGCGCTCCGGGCCTAATGGGTCCATGGACTACGTTATAGACCATGGACCGATTTATAGACCATAATAGACTAGATCGTTCCGCCAGCCTCTGTGGACTCTGCCGTCGTTCTGAGTCTCGGCCGACGTCGCGCATCGCTTTTGTCCAAGACCACCATCTCTACCGCTGCGACAAACATACCCGCCACCGTTGTTGCTCTTGTTGCACTATAATTCTCTGTACATCACTCGCCATGTCTCTTAATGCCCACGACAACACAGTTCTTGTAGCCCCTCGGCCAGTTCGACTAGCCGCACCATCCGTATATACCCAGTTCACTTCTTCAGGCATCCACCGCCCTCAGCCGCGCACAGGGGTCTGCATTGTATCTGCTCCGTCTGATGCTCTGGACAGGCTCAGACTGGGGGACGATAGCCCTGAAGATGAGCTGAAAAGCGAAGGCGCTTCTTCTCTCTCCGACCGCGAATCTGCATCGCAGCGCGCATCTCCTCGGTATGTATCCGTATGTCCCAAGATCTGATCTTCGACAGGGTACAACTGCTCCAGTCGATGTGTGATCGGTCAATCCATGTAAGCATTTGACTGAATCATCTGGCCGATCTAGGTCGACGCTCCCGTCCGAAGCCTTGGAGGAGTTCTTGTCAATCTTGCGCCCATCTTCTGCTTTTCTCTTCCAGCCCACATCTCCTATCCTCCGTGCAAGCAAGGCTAATGTTACCAGCGCATACTTTCCTTATCGGCGTCCCCCATCATGTGCTATCAGCCCCTCTTTACCTAGCGAAGGCCTTGGATTCGCCATAAACGACGACGTAAACAGAGAGAACGAATCCATGACTTATCCGCGTCGATACTTGGCTGCCAGTCCCTTGGGTAGGTCTATCTTCTTCTATTACACGAACTGTCTGAAGTGTTTAAATTCTCTTCCATAGCCTCTCCGATTGCTCGCTCCTTGACTCGCAACCCATTCCAACGCCACCCTTCCTACGAGTCGGCACCGACTACATTCATATCCTCTGTACCTAGCACCCCTTCACCTATACCAAGCCCTGCCGCTATACCTCTTCCGCCTCCTACGCCCAATGAAGTTGACCTGGATTTGTAGGATAAGACAATGGCATATTCGCGTGATAGCACGCGCTCATACCCTCAGCCTAACTTTGGTCCCAATTGGAGATGCCGTGTCGTCTCGTCCGCTCCTTTTATCTGTCTCTGGGTTTCATCGGCTATCATCAACTACTGCATCTCCTTATTTTGCGTACAAATTTGACTGTATTTTTCACAAATTATCTTTTTATTAGATACACTATATATTATGACCTTGTGTTACTACTCTTTCTAGTTTTGTCTCTTACTGTCTTCCTTTTCTTGAATGCCGTATCTCTTTCGTACAGTACGTACTAGTATGTACGTACATCCTGTTTTATCTCAGAATTTGGAATCATATGTGTCTGTACAATGAATGGTGTCCTGATGCGTGTGTTCTGCCTCAGAGTGGCGGTCGTTCGTGGGCCCCATACTAATTTGTCAGCGTGATGACCCATCGCCCGCTACTCGTTATTCGTTGGCCGGCGATCGTGGAGGATGTTCGTTCAGCGACGAGGATGTATCTCCATATAGTTTTCCGGTCATCGGGATATCAACTCTACTGATTGCTCTCTGTGGGGTCGGCAGACCAACGTATGCTTGGCGGCATGGTCGGACGGCATCGGTCAATTGGAATATCGACTCTACTGACCAGTACTGATCCTCATTGACCACTGTCACTACCTATTGTAATTTGGTGCGGTGCGCACGTACTACTGCAGCGCTGACTGAACGAGGATGACGAGTACGCCCAGCAGACGTCCAAGTACTAGTGATCATGCCAATGGCTTTGGGGCATTGGGCAAGGCAAGGGACTGAGGCTGAGGTATAAATAGAGGGCGAAGAAATCGATTCTGAAGTGTTCCAACCGGATTCTACGCTCAACTTGACCTTGGCCTTATCAACACCACTAGCATCCACTCTCACATCTCACATCTCCAACCTTACCATCTGCTTGCCATGGTTCAGAACACTACGACTCTCAGTGGGACTGCGTCCAATGTGGTCGTTGGCAAAGTTGCAGTATGTTCCCTTTGTCCCGTCAATATTCTATGAAACTGAATTTCAGAGCTTTCGCCAGCATGGCCTTATGATGATGACGTATGTACTCAAACTTCATGTCTAACGCATGTACTTATGCAGCTGTGCTCTGTAACATGAACGATTCACCTGCAGATGGAGAGCCCAACCTGTCTCAGATGAAGAGGCGTTTGAGGCCATCAAGGCGGGAATAGATGCGTTGCCCGCGGGAGCTAAGATGCTCCTCAATAGTGGTATGTATTCGCCTCCTCCATATTTGCGTTGGTTTTGACGGTCATGTCACCCGGATGCTATAGGTGAATTTTACGCCAACGACCTTGGACCGGCAAATCTTGAGCTCATTTCTCGCTTCTTCGAGAAGTACCCTGAGTATGCCGACAAGGCTTTCTTGTCCGTGAAGGTAGTAAACTCCTCCACTCGGGTTCGAGCACGAAAATTTACTGAGTCATCGATTGTCTAGGGCGGCGGGCGTGACCGGCAAATGGTGGTTGATTCCTCGTGGGTCTCAATAGTAAAAACGCGTACAATTGCATGCCGATTCACTTCTTCTCTATTCACAGCCCGGAGAACCTTCGTCGCAGTGTTCTAGCATGCAAGGCAGCGCTGCGAGGCAAGAAGAAGATCGACCTCTTCGAGTCCTGCCGTGTTGACCATAATTACCCGATCGAAGAGGTCATGCAGACCTTAAAAGGTCTGGTCGCAGAAGGTCATTTCGACCATATTGGTATCTCGGAGTGTAGCGCTGCTACCTTGAGGCGTGCCGCTAAGGTTGCCCCTATCGCTGCCGTGGAAATCGAAGTCAGTCCTTGGTCATACGAAGAAGAAACCAAGAAAGGTTTGCGCTGTTGCTTACTTGACATTGACATCTTCTAACATGGAAGACAGTGCTGGAGACGGCGAAGGAACTTGACATTGCTGTTGTCGCCTATTCGTACGTCGAAATCTGTCGCTGGCCTCTTGGAATCCTGACACTGTTGATCCGAACCTGACCGGTACCTGCACAGACCTCTTGGGCGTGGATATCTGACCGGCACCATCAAGTCTCCGGACGACCTTCCAGGTAAGTTATTCCTGTATGACGACCGCACATTGATTGATTCCTCTTCGGCCATGCAGAGGGTGACATGCGCCGTCGTTTCACCCGTTTCAAAGAAGAGGTAAGTTTGGAATTATGTTCTTTTTGCACTTTTTGCTAACCTACTCATACAATAATAGTATTTCAAAGCCAACTATGCGATCGTTGATGCATTGAAGGGTATCGCAGAGAAGAAGAAAGTTACTCCTGCTCAGCTTTGCATCGCTTGGGTTGGCTCGTTGGGCAAGAAGGTAATCCCATTGCCAGGATCTTCGTATGTGTCAATTTCACAACATAAGTAAGACACCTTTACTAACGAAGTGCTGTAGCAATGCCAAACGTACCCTGGAGAACCTTGCTGGTGGTGATATCGAATTATCAGATGAGGAACAGAAAGAGATCTTCTCCATTATCGAGAAATTCGAAGTGAAAGGTGACCGATACAATGGAATGGACCCCAAGGTCCTGCACCTCTGGGGATGAATGACAATGTACCGACACTGATATCGGCTGGATTCTGCGTTTTTGTGTATGTATCATGATGAAGTAGTTGCTATAAGACGATCAATTCAAACTGTTCACTGGGCAGAGCAGAGCAGTCGGTATCAGAAACAATGGGTAGTAATATAATCCGACACGATCGCGGATGCTGGCAAATGACGCTTGGGTAATGAGATACAGAGACCTTGGAAAGAAGCATGTAAGTGTGCATAGTGTGTATGCCGATACCGGAGAATGCACTCTTGTCGTCCTCGTACCGTGACGTACGGCCGCCGCCGCCGCACACTGTCGTACGCAATGGATGCAATCGGCATTGCCGAGCCTTGTAGGTCCCTCAGGCCGCAGGAGCTTAAATATCCGTAGGCTCAGCAAGGGACTCCATCGAACTATTCCCCTGCATATTCTCCACTATGGTTCACAACACTACCACCCTCGGCGGATCCGCATCCACTGTGGTCGTCGGCAAAGTCGCGGTACGTTTCATGCGATAAACCAACCAAGTTCTTGCAACTGAAAGCTCAAATAGCATGGCCTGATGACTATGACGTATGTATCAAGGTGTTCATGCTAGATGTGCATTCATTGACAGAGACGACATTGTCATATTCCAGAGCTCGGTTCCCTGCGCCTGTCCCAGACGAAGAGGCTTTCGCGGCGATCAAAGCTGGAATAGATGCATTGCCCACAGGTGCCAAGATGTTCTTGAACAGCGGTACGTATGTCAAGATGAGGGTTGACTAGCTTTATATTTATATGTACCTTCGGACATTGCAGGTGAATTCTATGCCAATGACTTTGGACCGGGTAATCTCGAATTACTCTCTCGGTTTTTTGAGAAATACCCCGAGTATGCTGACAGAACCTTCCTGTCCGTCAAGGTGAGTGTGCTCTGATCCTTCGGCCTTGCTGATGTGGGACAGGTAATCCATGATTCACTTGTTCCGCAGGGTGGGACTCTTGAACGCAAGCTGGCTTTTGATTCCTCGTGCGTATCATCCCATAGGAGCACAAGCGCGACAACTGAAACCCATTCACAGCCCAGAGAACCTTCGTCGAAGCGTCCTCGCAAGCAAAGCCGCACTGCGAGGCAAGAAGAAGATAGATCTTTTCCAATCATGCCGGGTCGACCGCAAATACCCGATTGAGGAGGTTATGCAAACCTTGAAAGGTCTGCTTGCTGAAGGCCACTTTGATCACATTGGCATCTCGGAATGCAGCGCTGCTACCCTCAAGCGCGCCGCAGCCGTTGCGCCCATCGCCGCCGTCGAGATTGAAGTCAGCCCTTGGTCATACGAAGAGGAAACCAAGAAAGGTCGGTGAACTCGGGCGCCACATTCAGAATATATTAACAATTGTGTTTTCAGTGCTGGAAACCGCAAATGAACTCGGCATAGCTGTTGCTGCTTACTCGTGGGTCCAATAAGTACTCTGCTGGTATGCCATGGAATTAACGGAGAATTTGTAGGCCTTTGGGGCATGGTTTCCTGACAGGAAGCATCAAGTCCCCAGATGATATTCCGGGTGGGTATTTCTGCTAATATTAAGGTCATTGACTGACTAAATACGGCACAAACCAGAGGGTGACATGCGCCGCCATTTCACCCGCTTCAAAGAAGAAGTGAGTGACGAGTTTTTCACTCCGATTATATGGCAAACAACTTACGCGTTATGAATAGTATTTCAAGGCTAATTATGCCATTGTCGACGCTCTGAAGGCCATCGCAGAGAGAAAGAAGGTAACACCCGGGCAGCTCTGCATCGCCTGGGTTGGCTCGTTGGGCAAGAAAGTCATCCCCTTGCCAGGATCTTCGTAAGTGGCGAAAAGCTTTGAGACAAAGAGAAATCACTAATAATGATGTTCAGAAATGCCAAACGCACGTTGGAGAATCTCGCTGGCGGCGACATTGAACTGTCTGACGAGGAGCAGAAGGAGATTTTCTCTATCATCGAGAAATTTGAAGTAAAGGGTGATCGCTACACAGGGGCGGATCCCCAGGTCTTGCATCTCTGGGGCTGAGCCAGTATTACTTCGAATAGCGGCATGGATTCCATGGACGTTCAAATTGCTGCGTGCGTAACTGTAACCTGTACGGATTGCATTAGAATCGCCATGTATGTACGTAGAATGAATGTGAAGGGAGATCGTCACTACTGAACGTAATCGCTTGGCGGATTGATCGCAAATTGGCTGTTATCTTATCTCGCTTTTTGCGGCGGAATTCATTCGAGCCAGGATGGGATCCGTTCGGAACGTCCGTTCAAGCACCAGGGTCCAGCTGCTCTTTTGGCTGTGAAACCACTTGACTCGACTGGTCGGTAAATCCGCTCTGAGTCACTCGACCGCCATTTCACCAAGATTCTGCCACAGGGTCTACTTAACCATCGCCTTCACTCCTTCCTTCTCGTCCACTGCCTGACGCCTTACGCCCTTTCCAGCAAAAATGTGTGGAATCGTAGTTGCACACGGGCTTGAAAAACCTGCCTCCGACAGAGTGCGCCTCATCGCTTGCTCAAAAAGAATTCGCCACCGTGGTCCGGATTGGTCGGGATGCTATGTTGGGAAGCAAACGGTGCTGGTCCATGAACGTCTTGCTATCGTCGGTGTCGGTCTGTACAATCCAGTGCCATTCTTTGCGTTCACTATTCTGACTTATATGAGTGATATAGACACTGGTGCTCAACCACTTGTGAGCACGGACGGAAAGACCATCCTTGCCGTTAACGGCGAGATTTACAACCACCTCAAACTCAGGGCGGGTCTGAAGACCCCCTATGAATTCAAGACCCATTCCGACTGCGAAGTCATCATCCCCCTGGTAAGACCAAGTATTCCTAACGCGATCGAGTCACTCATCTTACTTTTACCAATAGTATCATGAACATGACAAGGGTCTCTGTGACATGCTCGACGGCATGTTCTCATTCGTTCTGCTTGATGAATCAGTAGAGCCCCCTCGGATCATCGCCGCACGCGATCCCATCGGTATCACTACCCTGTACCAAGGCTGGGACTCCAAGCGTCCCGGCGCGACTTTCTTCGCATCCGAACTGAAAGCTATCATCGACGAATGCGACAAGATCATCTCCTTCCCTCCAGGTCATGTATATGACTCACGTGACCAATCTACAACTCGGTATTACCACCCCTCTTGGTGGAACGGTGACCTCGAGGGGCCCGAGGCTGTCATTCCCACCAAAAAAGCAGACCTCACTTTGCTCCGGGAGACATTGGAGGCCGCCGTGAGGAAACGGCTGATGAGTGAAGTTCCGTATGGTGTCCTTCTGAGCGGTGGCTTGGACAGTAGTTTGATTGCTAGCATTGCCGCGAGAGAGACCGAAAAGGTTGCTCAAGCCCAGGCCGAAGCTCGGCGTAAAAAGCTGGAGGAGAGTCGCAGTGGACCCCCCACTCCCGGTGACGATTTGGCATCAGAATACTGTAGGTTGCACGGTTTATAGGCTTCTTATCGTCGCTGACAACATCTCTAGCCACGATCGCCTCTTGGCCTCAACTTCACTCTTTCTCTATCGGCCTTGAGAACTCACCGGATCTCCTCGCCGCCCGAAAAGCGGCCCACTTCCTCAGCACTGTTCACCATGAATACGTTTTCACAGTCCAAGAGGGCTTGGACGCTATTCCTGATGTCATATATCATCTGGAGACTTACGATGTGACCACTGTTCGAGCTAGTACCCCAATGTACCTCTTGAGCAGGAAGATCAAGGCCATGGGTGTCAAGATGGTGTTGAGTGGTGAAGGAAGTGACGAAATTTTTGGAGGTAATTTCACAACTGTCCGTTCCTCCTATCATGTGGCATTAACGTTGCTCTAGGCTACCTGTACTTCCATGCTGCCCCCGATCCCAAATCATTCCATCAAGAGTGCGGTCGCAGAGTCAAGAACTTGCACACTGCTGACTGTCTGCGAGCTAACAAGTACGCATATACTCACCTTACGCGCTTCCGTTGTTTAACATGTTTCTCACGTCAGGTCAACGATGGCCTGGGGCCTTGAAGCCCGTGTTCCCTTCTTGGACAAGTCCTTCCTCGAGGTCGCCATGAACATAGACCCTCAAGAGAAGATGTTCAGCAAGGGCGCGGCCCAAGAAGTCGACGAGGACGGCTGTCCGAGAATGGAGAAGTACATCCTTCGTAAAGCCTTCGACTGTGCGCCAGACGGCAAGTCTTACCTCCCCAAATCTATTCTCTGGCGTCAGAAGGAGCAATTCTCTGATGGAGTGGGATACTCGTGGATCGACGGTATGAAGGACCACGCAGCCTCTGTCGTATCAGACGAGGACTTTGCCAAGCGTGCGGAGCGTTGGCCGAAGGATACGCCTGATACGAAGGAGGCTTACTGGATTCGGGAGATCTTTGACAGTTAGTAGAGTCTCTCAGTACTCGGCTTTTATCGCAGTAATACTAACTGACTATGGTTTAGGCCTCTTCCCTAACCCCGCTGCAGCAGACACTGCTGTGAGGTGGATTCCTCGCGGTGACTGGGGTTGTGCCCCAGATCCCAGCGGACGAAGTGTGAGCATACATCAAGCTGCTTACGGTCAAGAGACTTCGTCGTAGTGCGCTCCGGATGCCATCTCTGTGTTTGTGACAATCATGGCAGAAGATCGTGCAAAACGTGGAAGAAAAGTGTCAGGTTTGATTTAGAAGATGAAACCCATAGCCTGTAATACAAGTATAGTCTAAGAAGCGAGTTTATGGAAAACAAAATGAAATGAGAATAGACATGATGTGTATGTAGACAGCGGAAAAGAAGGCGTAGTGGCGGATATATGTATCATCGTTCATGCACATGTGAGTTGCCCGGAAACAGAAACATGGGGTGGAAAGAGAGTATTGAGTGAGTGTGAAGAAGCTTGGGTTGAGACAATTGAGACAGCTTGAATGTCAAACGATTGAAGAAGAGCACAGTAGGGTAAGGAGAGAGGTATGGAGTTTGAGAGAGGCACAACGAAAACAGATTATTATAATCATGTGTGGATGACGAAACAAGCATGAGTGTGGAATAACGAGTGATACGGTATCATCAATAATGGGTAACTCAATGACACTACGAGGAGAGAAATGAAGTGAGGAGAGAGAAAAAAACAATGGGAGTGAGAGACGGAGGTGGAGAAGCAGGCGAGAGGAAAATGGGTCATAGCACGAAGGGAATAATAAGTGTTATCGGGCATGAAAGTCAACACAAGAGGCAAGAGACAAGAGGTAAGCGAGTGTCGTTACATAAAATCATCCGTAAGACGTGAGAAGGGGCCAAGGCGGACGTCGATAGGCGGAGGAATAAGTAAGAGAGGATAGGCGGGATTAGGTAGGGAGACGGAAGAAGAGTCGTTAACGTGCAGTCTCGTTAAGTTTGACTAATGACGGATCTTGTGCAACGAGATTCCTATAGAACCCAACGCCAGAATCTTCCGAGGGTGCCGGCGAAGACAACTTCGTGGCCGCCGTTCGAGCTGCCGCGCTGTTTTGAGAAAGGTTGCGAGGTCGTTTGGGCACTGGGGTCGACGTTGCATTTGCTCGTGTGCTCCCATCCCATGCAGGCCTTTCCCTCGTTACTGTCACCTTGATGGAATGACCCTCATCGGATTGGAGGGAAGGTTTCTTGGTCCCATTCACGGGAGTTGCTTGCGTACGGCGACTCGCAGGCCGACCATGAGTGGGAGAATCAGCAGACACAAGCCGAGTGCCGAACTTGGCATTCGCAGACGACTCTCGCGCATAGGCAGTCGTCGTTGTAACGGGTACACCTCGTCGGGTACTAGAGTTGGAGACTTGTCTGCCCTTGACCACGGGCTTCTGCAGAGTAACCTTGTCTGCGCCCCAGTACGAGAAACTCATCTTGCTCTTGCGATCCGAGTCGTCAGATTCGGCACCATCCTCATCGTCCTCTGGCATGGGAACTATTCGTGGCTTTGGCACACCGGAGTGTACTTGTTGCCGTGTGCGAGCGACACTGAAGTTGACAAATTATTGACGTGAATTTGCCAAATTATTTGAAAAATACGTACTCATCCATAGATACGACACCCTCTCTAGGCTGAACAACCTCGCCGATATCCCACGTCTCAATCTGTGCAAACAGGGTCAGCAAATATTCTTGGATGATAGGGAAAAGCTGCCCGAACCTTTATGAACTTGTACAAGTTACGAGGTTTGGTATGCGAGTTCCTTCTACCAGTCGTGGCGTATTTCGCCTTACCCTGCAGCTCGGGTAATGAATTCGTCCTGGCGTTGGTGGCAGCAACCAAAGGCAGCGAAGTGGTCCCCGTTCTCTGACACCGCAGGACGACATCATTGAAGGCGACCAACCACAAGTCTTTCTTACCACCGACACCATGACTACCCGACTGCAACACGTCGCTCAACCGCTTGAACGACGTCTTGCCTCGTACTCCCTTTGTACTCGAAGTTGCGGGCGGAGAGGATGCCTTCGGATCCGTTAACGGGTTAATGCCGCTCACAGGGCGTTCCTCTACCAATACCCGTGAAGGTTTCGGGACCATCAACTGCTTGACCTTGTCCAGTCCCTCAATTCGGGCGAATACGTCTCGAGTCTTATCTCGTTCTTCCTTCTGAATCTTCTCATCTTCTATGCTCCTCACGATGGTCTCTACCTCTGCGACCATCTGCAGGGTGCTCTCGTACTCGAACGTACTCGGATCCGTGTGGAAGAGTAGGTTCTGGAAGAGCAATGGGTATTTGAGCAGCCGCTGGAAAGGTTTTGATAGCGAAATGGCAAGGCCGGTCTCTCCCTTCTCGGAAGACATCACCTCCAATTTTTGAAGGTATTGACAAACTTTGAGCCATTGGTCTGCGTCTTGTTTTTTCGGTTTCTTGGTGGCGCTCGCCGTCGACAGCGCGTTATCGACTTGCTCCAGCGCGCGCTCCAGATGCAGGACATATGTGGCGTAGCCATGTAGGATATGCGACTGAATAACAAAAGAAAACGGAGATCAATCAACGGGAACGTAAAGCTAATCTATGTTGGAGGATTTGACGTACATTTGAAACAAAGACGTCTGCCAGCGACCGTACCAATGGGTATTGTTCCTCGTAACGTTTCCGCAGCCCGTCACTAAGTTTGATATGGCCCTGGAGGATACCATCCTCGATAGCCTCCAGACATTTACGTAGATCCTCTGGCAGCTGCGTCGGGGGTACAGCACCGGGGATCGCCACGGGAACCGACGGCGATGT
The DNA here is from genome assembly GCA_022160315.1 of Panus rudis PR-1116 ss-1. Taxonomy (NCBI): domain Eukaryota; kingdom Fungi; phylum Basidiomycota; class Agaricomycetes; order Polyporales; family Panaceae; genus Panus; species Panus rudis. The sequence goes on along the minus strand of MU275173.1, from coordinate 236,737 downwards.
CGGGTTGCTCTTCTTGAACTTCCTCAATACCTTTGAGCTCGAGGCAGCGGTCGCCACAGACTTGTGACCAGATTGATGTTGACCGTTGCTCTCGATGAAAGACTGCCGACTCAGAGACTGAGTAGATCCCGTCAACGGGTTGGGTCGAGGAGGAGGAGGTAGGGACTGATGAGACCGCGAAGGGAAGGGCACATTAGGCTTACCGCCGCTCGCTGTACGCGTTGTACCATAAGGCGAACGAGGATGATTATGCTTTGCCGCCTGGCTCAATCCGCTCGCGAACTTGGGTCTGAATGCAGAGTAGCCATTACCCAGTTGGTCCTCTGCCTCGTCCTCTTCGTCCGAGTTTAGCGACTCGCCGTCAATGTTGGGCGTGTCCTTGTGCGGGTCATCCTTCCGAGGCACCTGACCCGAAGGACCGTCCGTTCGAGAGCCGGTGGGGGAAAGGAAGCGGGCGGCGATGGGGAGGTAGTCAATGGATTCCCGAGGGGACTCCATCCTCGAAAAGTCCTCGTACTCCATGGCTACTGGCGAGGAAATGGGGGAGGAGGAGTATGGGTGGAGGAGAGGCTCGATAAACGTTTCCTTGAGCTTGATTAATTCATTCACGTAGCTGCAAGGGAAAAGTGGTCACGGGGTGAAGAGTGAGAGCAGAGTCAATACACGAACCGTTCTTCACTGGCCACTATCTCCCAGAGCACTTCCTGTCGCGTGCGCTCTCGCTGGCCAAGGTTGGACACCAGGTCCTCTTCCGCGCCTTCGCTCCAAGACTGGGCAGCGAGGATGCGACTGCTTGCGTTGGTCATTTGCGAATACGGCGTCGTGGAACGCAGGGATTGATGAATGGATGCATTGTCATGGAAATGCTTGGGGAGTGGAGAGGTCGCTGCACGGGTTGAAGCAGGCTTTGCGGCTTTGGCTGTGGAAGTAAGGTCGGTTCTGGATGAAGCAGCGGTAGAAGTGGAACCGCGTGAGTCCTTGCCTTGAAAACGAGAGACATTGGTCTTTGCGGGGCCTGTACCGGGTGGAGGGGTGTCAGAAGAGGGCAGAGGACGATCTGACTGTGGTGTTGGGGTTGGAGGCGGCGAGATGAAGGCGACCTTCTTGTGCACGTCTGTGCCGTTGGAGCCGTTGTTGGCCTTGCGCGAGCTGCGGCCTGCCGAGTCCTGCTCTGAGCGAGCTGAGCGAGAGGGCGCGACCTGGGGAGCCTCAGGAGCAGGCTGAGCAGCTGGTGGGTCGTCTTTGGATATTGGCGGCGGGAGGGGAGCTGGGTCGACGGTTGGAGTTGGTGTCGAGGACGACGCGGGCGAGTCGGATGGGTGTGGCTCGTCGATGGGGGGCAGGGGGCGAACGGAGATGTCAGGGAGGGGTTTGAAGGCAGAAACAAAGCTAGAGGGAGTGGAAGCGTCGCGAGGGGGCCATTGACCGAGCGGGGGGAGCTGCGGGACCTTTTCGCGGGTGACCTCCTTCTCCCTGTCCTTTTCCTTGGAGAGGCCGCGATTGAAGCGATTGAGAAAGGCCTTCATGGCGGCGCAGTGAGCTCGCCGACGAGGGCGACGGCGGAGGGATGTACGCGAGGTGGAAAGAGCGTGGAGAGTTGCAACCAGCGCCGAACAAGCGAGGCACAGCACCGACAGCAACTTTCGATATTTAATTCCTACAGCTGCATCTATAGCTTCATCTGTAGCTCTACAGGCTATTTACATGGCACGGCCAGCCCATGAGACAAAACACCTGCGGGTGCTCGCATATCCATTCCGCACATTCTCATTTCACCTTGCGCAACTTGACAACGGCCGCACAAATGGGTCCGCGCTTTGGCTGGGCGCGCAGATCCTCTCGTCCTTCCTCGCGCAGACGCACACCAGGCGCAAGGCCGTTGCGGACGCTGAACACGACGAGCAGCCCCGTCCACGCGTCGTCGAGCTCGGCAGCGGCATGGGCCTCTCTGCGTACGTCGCTGCCGCCGCCTCCCGCGACCCCGGCGTTGACACGGCTGCCCAGGCTCGCTCTGGCTGCTCTCGGGTGGGACGTCCTCGCCACCGATTTGCCCGATGTGATATCCTCTGTGCTCGCTGAGAACATCGCTCGCAACATTGCAAATCTGCCGGGCACCGTCCAAGTGCGCATCCTCAACTGGGCCATCTCGCCGTCCAAATGGGTTTGGGACAATGACGGGTTCATAGCAGCCTCCGCAGAGGACCTCGCCGCATCAGCACCACCATCACACTCTAGCTCTCTATTGGGACCGCCCTTCGATATGATCATCTCTGCAGACACGCTGTATGACATCGCTCTCGTAGATCCTCTCCTGCGGGCCATTCACACACTCTGCACGTTGTCTCTCAGCTCTTCTGGTCGCGCGCCTTGTGCCTACATTTGCCTCGAGAGACGCGACCCTGTTCTCATAGACCACGCCCTTGCTGCCGCCGAATCAACCTGGAATTTCACCACGGAAAGAATCCCCCGCAGGAAAGTCGCCAAAGCGATGGAAAAGGAAGGCTTGCGCTGGACGGCCGAGGATTGGGAGGGAATAGAGATATGGAAACTGACGCTGCGTTCTAACCCAAAGACAACATGACATGCAATAATTACGCGGGTATATAGGACATTAGCTCGTAGATTCGTTCCTACCATTGTTCTACATTTCAATTCTTCTTCCAGTGCATTCTGTCCGTGCCTGGTGTCTATGCCCCAACTGAAGCGGTAGCCGGTTTACCTGGACTGTTATGCGTGTCATCAGCCGTTTGCTGCGAAAACTTGGCGTGAATTATACCTCGAGGGAACGTATTCAGCATCCTGGTCCTCTCTTCGGGTAGTCACCAATTTCAGCGACCTGTCGAATCCATGGGTAGACTTGAAAAAATGACAATACAACTGGTCAATACAACTGGTCTGGACACAGTAGTCGATACTCACTAAATCCTTCCATGTCTCTTCCTCGTCATTCTCTGTTTGTAATTGATACAATTGCAAAAAGCCTTCGAATCTATCTTGCAAATACGTGCTTTCAGTACGCGAGACACGTCAAAAAATAACACAGTAAATACTCACGTCAAATAACCCTCGTCTGTGACATCCAGGAAATTCAATTCTTCCTTGGCATCTTCATTCAATGGTGCCCCATTCGTGTCTGTGGCCCACTTGTCCAAACCTTCAGGGGATAGATACGCGCCCTCCGGTGGCACTAACAGTCCCGCGACACCCTCTACTGGTGTCGGAGGCGGCGGGGGCGGTGGAGGTGTGCAGTATTTCGAGAAAATATGCTTCAAACATGATTCAAACTAGGCAGCGAATTCATTCCATGTAAATCCTCACGATGTTCTACGAGACAACGAAGAACACACCTGTTCCGAGATGGCACCGTCGTCATCTAACAGTTGGACACCTGCTGCGCTTGCATTTCTACGGCCTTGACGAGACTCTGGCTCTGGGGTCTCCGGACGAGGAGAGGCGGCCTGCGATCGCAACTCGTCCAGAGCTCGGTTCTTCTTGATCGGTGAAGCAGGAGGCATATCCTTGTAAGGGTCACTTGAGGACGATGAAGACATCACGCAGCTCAGTCCTCTTTTTGTCTGCGATTGATCTTAAACGTCTACCTGTAGAGTTCAAGTGCGCAGGGTTAAAGTTGTTGAATAGGATTCCGAGCCGTTTCGTTTACGGGTGATGTCTGCGCCGTAAAAGGAAATTGTAGAAAGTATTGCAACGAGGCGCGCATCATGCGCCTTGCTTTGAGGAAGTCTACCACCATGGCTCCGTCGAGGTCTGAACCACTCTCCATCGAATCTTTACTGCAGAAGCAGAAGGAGGAGAAGGAGGCCGCAGCAAAGGTGCGCATCTTCAATCACTCTTCTCTGGCGAATTGTTAACTAAAACGCATTGCAGCCCAAGTTCCTTACGAAGGAGCAACGGGCGCAGCTTGCAATCGAAAAGCGGGCGCAGGAAATAAGGGAGAAGAAGGAGCGAGAAGCCCAGGCTCAACGAGATAGGGAAGCGTTGGAAAGGGAGGCAGAGGAAATTCGCGCGAGGGAGAGGGAACGCGAACGAGCGTCCAGGTACGGAGGTGGTGGCAATAGTCGATGTGAGTGCAATTCATCTTCGTACGTGTTCTTTCGCTCAAACCTCCAACTTGAAGATGACGCCCACCGCAACGATCGAGGAGGTGGTCGCTATGGTCGCAATGACCGTGACCGTGACCGCGACCGCGATAGGGACAGAGACAGGAGACCGCAACATGACAGTCGACGAGAGTCATACCCTGGCGTACCTACGGGTCCTCGAGCAGATCGAGGAAAGGCTCCTCCATCAGGCCCTTCCTCCTCAAATTCACCTGCTCCCCCTGGCTCAATGCCTCCTCCTCCACCACCTTCGAACGGCAATGGCACGCCATCCATCACGGACGTCTCAGAGCCATACGTACCCCCGATGACTGACGACGACTTGACCGCCATTCGATCACGATACCTTGGCGTGGACAAGAAGAAGCGAAAGATTCGGAAGATGAACGATAGGAAATTCGTGTTTGATTGGGACGAGCAAGATGACACTTACTCGGCTGATGCTCCAGCTGCGGTGGGTAGTAATAGGCAGGGAGCACAAGTGGCGTTTGGGAGAGGTCATATTGCTGGGATGGATGATGGTGTTGGTATGGCCGTCAGCCAGAAGAAGCATGAGGCAGGAAGCGTTGGTGGTATACAGGTTGCTGACCCATTGGAGAGGAGGAAAGCTGCCAAGATCGGATTGGATGAGAGGCATTGGTCTGAAAAGCCGCTGCATGAGATGAAGGAGCGTGATTGGCGTATCTTCCGCGAGGATTTCAGTATTGCTACCAGAGGTATGCATACTTGCTACTATGTTCTCTGCTATTCTTCACGCTGATGTTTGCGCGTTTTCCTTACAGGTGGCCATATCCCTCACCCTCTTCGCTCATGGGAGGAATCCACGATTCCTCAAGAGATTCTTGAGATTATTGCACAAATCGGTTACAAGGAACCATCGCCTATTCAGCGACAGGCAATTCCTATCGGTCTGCAGCGAAGGGACGTCATTGGTATTGCGGAAACAGGTTCGTATATGGGCATTTACTATCTTTTCCCAAGGAGATGGTTAACACATAGTACCCAGGTTCCGGTAAGACCGCTGCTTTCGTGATCCCAATGTTGACTTTCATCTCCCAACTTCCTCCCTTCACCGACGAGAACAGACATTTGGGACCTTATGCTCTCATCCTTGCGCCTACTCGTGAACTTGCTCAGCAGATTGAATCGGAGACGAAGAAGTTTGCTGGACCATTGGGATACACATGTGTATCCATCGTTGGTGGTGTGCGTACCTTTACCTTTTTAGTCTGTTGTGCCGAGAGCGAGTAACTGATATGTTATGTTATTAGCGTGCGGTAGAGGAGCAACAATTCAACCTTCGCTCAGGTGCCGAGATCATCATTGCCACACCCGGTCGTCTCAAAGACGTTATCGAACGGCACGTTATCGTCCTCTCACAATGTCGCTACGTCGTCATGGACGAAGCCGACCGAATGGTCAACCTCGGTTTCGAAGCAGAGCTTACCTTTATCTTAGACAAGCTTCCCTCGGATACGATGGAGGGAGAAGACCAAGGCGAGCAGATGGACGTCGATGGTGAAACGATGATCAAGAAGGGAAGAACGAGGGTGACGACGCTGTTCTCGGCTACAATGCCCCCTTCGGTCGAACGAATTGCGAAGAAGTACCTCCGCAAACCGGCCATAATCACTATCGGTGAGGCAGGTAGGGCGGTTGATACCGTTGAGCAGCGCGTTGAGTTCGTCAGCGGAGACGAAAAGAAGAAGTATGTTTCCGTGTGCGTGTGTGTGGATAACCTATTGACTTACTTGTGCTTCCTATCAGGCAACGGATGCTCGAGATCCTCAACAGCAACCAGTTCGCACCTCCTATCATTATATTCGTCAACCAGAAGAAGACGGCGGACATGGTCGCGAAGGATCTTCAACGTGCAGGCGTACGTGTGGACTGTCTCAACATGCTGTTGTTATCTCTGAGTTCATAATGTTTCAGTGGAGCGCGGCGACGTTGCACTCGGGCAAGAACCAAGATCAACGAGAAGCCGCCTTGCAATCCCTCAGAACAGGCGATGCAGACCTTCTGGTTGCTACTGATCTCGCCGGTCGTGGTATTGATGTTCAGGACGTCAGCCTTGTGATCAACTACCAGATGGCCAATACAATCGAGGCATATGTGCATCGTATTGGTACGTTCACCGCATTTTTGATCCTCCGTCCTTGATGATGACGTCGAATCCCCTTGTACTCTTCCAGGTCGTACGGGTCGTGCGGGCAAGCAAGGTACAGCAATCACCTTCCTATCGAATGACGATGAAGAAGTCATGTGCGTATCTCTATTCATTCTTCTCGTCCCGCGATGTTTCTGCGGTCATGTGCTAATCATTGCACCATTCCTCTTCAACACAGGTACGATCTCAAACAAGGTACGTTCATTATGATATGTTTTCCGATATCTCACAGTTCCATCCTAACCGTCTATGTTCCAGAAATTGCCAAGAGCCCGGTTTCAAAGGTGCCTATCGAGCTCGCAAGACATGAGGCTGCTCAGCACAAGGTCTCGAGGGAGATGAAGAGAAAGAGGGATGCCGACGATCAAGGCTGATTGGACCGCACTCTCCAATTCCCATCTAATGTCTTGTGTATCTCTCGTCAGTTCGTCATCCGCTACCTTTGTTATGTGTGTACAGTATCGTCGTTCACTAGGAAGGAAACCCACTTGCGATATGAACGAACGTTCTCCTACGTTCTCATCAAGTCCGTGTGGGTATGATTCATGGCAAGTCATGTTCTGACCAAGACATTTGAGTCGCGGATGGTAAGCCTGACTACATTCTTCCGGTGCGTATGCTTGTGCACTCTTCCCGCTGCTTGGTGTGTCTTATCATCAGTCTGGACTGCCTTGAGGCTTCTCACCTGAATAGTTAGAATCTGAATGGACGGTGGATATCCGACGTTCCAACCTGTATCCATGACGCGCTCTCCGATGAAATACCTACCTTCTCCGGCCGCTTCGGCCAGCCACACGCGTTCGACTCCTCCCGGCTCCGATTGCCAATTCGTCCTAGGAACGCCGATGGAAGTGGCTAGGAAACACCGCGAAGTGGATTCAACCATGTCAGCGATGCATGCATCTCTCGGGACGGCTGCAGTGTAAGTACGGGATCGTGATATGGCCTCGAGATCATTTTTAATATGCAACGCATGGAGGCAAGCAAACATTGAGATTTTCAGAAAGCTTGGTTGTGCACGTTTACGGCCAAGTGTCTCCAAGTCGGGATTGGAACCCGGGCCACTAAGGGGTCATTTACAGCCGCCAGGTAAACCAGGGCCAGTACTAGTGCTACTAGTAGTTAAATCCTCTACCCAATCCGTCGTGGAGAGCCCCAGGTGAGATGAAACGAAATGCATGCGCTCTTGCTCGGTGGTGGCCTGCAGTTGTGGCACAGTTTTTTTTTCTCCTCGGACCGGTCTAGTTTTCATTATCGAGGCTGCACAGGAGTACAGCAGGTGATGCACCCACTAGCACCCACAGCCATTAGGGGTAGAGCCGGTAGGCATATTCGTCGGCCTTCAACTTTCTTTTGTCAGCTTCCCATTCTACCAATTGCCGCAGCCGACCGCCTGACGCGACAGCCAGCAGTCAGCGCAAGTCGCGGGATACACGTCGAAAGCCAATTATCTCGGTCCGACACCACTGCGGACGTTTCATCTATGACCCTTAGAACCCGCCGCGCCGCACGACTCGGTTGACTACGAGCGAGAAATGACACATCTAGCAGAGGTTTGTTCCCGTCCTTTCAATGTTTCTCGGCCTTGCAGATGCAGAATTGTTTTTACTGGTGAGCGTAGCGTATGTATCAGCTACAAATCGTATACGCGCCACGAAAGGGGGTCGCAATCAAGTCAAGCCTCGGGAACTCCTTCCTCGAAGGTTCGAAGAGGGGCTGGAAATGTTTCCAAGGAACGAACGTGTCGTGCTTTTTCTTACATGGACCTCTGCTTATCAGCTTTGCGTGATTCATTTTTCTTTCCGTCAGACTTCAGTAGATATCGGCAGATATTTACGTGTGCTTCGAAGAGATTCGACACAGTGTTGAAGCCAGGTATTCGCATGCTCGGAATTCCTTGTACACGCTATGCAGAGCCAGTTGACTTTCTGCTATGTACTTACACCTTGAACGCGAGCTAATCCGACCGCCACAAGAACCCCGACCCCGTCGACGCCGACGGCAGTCCTCCATAGCATGCGCATCCATTTTTGCATCTCTCAGAAATCTCTCAAGATTTTACTGCGATCCGAATCGCCATCTCCGATCTACTGTCATCTACAGCATAACACGTTCCTGGGTCTGCCGAACGATGCCGAGTTGCCGATCATTCTTTTAGTTCGACTCAGTTCGGTTTGCTTAGCGCTCGTATGTATGACCGGATCCGGGATGAGGGAGGATGGAGGGACCTTGGCGCTTGGCGCGTCGGGTTGCAATTGCCAAGTTCACGCGACGCGACGCGCTTCATTTACGACGCGTGGTTTTCCTGAGGCGTTTTTTTCGTTCTTTGGAAGTTTGGCTTGTATTCTGATTGCAGGGGCGCAATGATATGGCCCTTATGGGATCATAACGCTATGATACTCACTAAATACTCGTCAGTGCTTCACGTTGTTGGTTGGAATCCTTACGAAATGTTGAAGGGACGTCCATACGCAGGTCTTGAGGAATGTGGTGTGGCTTTACATACCACACCATTTCAATAACGGACACAGTGCACGCATATATGCGCAAAGCGGGTTTGATAGCCCTTCCAGCATCAATCAAGCATGTTTCTCAAAAACATGCAAAAGGCTCATCCCTTCTCCAACCCAATTTTATTCGATTTCTGATCGGCTTCTTACCATCTTCACCTCCATAAAAGCGATAAAAACAGATAAAAACCTGCACATTGCAACGTGTTTACCGTCCTCCCTCGCTTCTCGCTTCCCCAGTGGTCGGATCTTATATTTAGAAATTATCTGAAGATCTCGGGCCCGACCGCTCAGAGTCAAAACAAACGTTAACGACCGTGTTTGAGAGTCTTGCTCCTGCTGTGCGTGCGATGTCAGATCGTCCTTTGGGATGTCACACCTCGAGCTGCTATAGTTATATTCGTACCGTGTGCTTCAGCCTTTGGGTTATGCGGTGAAGACGTGCAGCGTGTCTCCGGGAGGTGAGGTTGTTCTTGTACGTGGGTTCTACCACCGGATTATCATCTTCTCACCTATGATATGAAATCAAGGGATCCCTCACCTTGGGGGACTGCAGGTGCGTAAAGAAAGTAGGAGAATTCAAGCATAGTAGAGCAGCTACTCGGAGGACGAGAAGACATACCAATCAATTGACCAAGGTCAGTGAGGAAATCATGTATTCGCCACCCCTTCAAGTTCAATGCTTCAGGGTATGCGATAGAGCATCTGGACCATCATGCATCAAGCTGCATCAAGTCGCGGCGGCCGTGCGCGCAAAAACCCAGGTCCAACCATACATTCATAGCACTAAGTAAGCAGCCATGTAATTCCCAGGTGAAGCGATGTTACGGTGTCCATGACCGAACTTTACGTTCTCTCCGTCCCGCTCTCAAGACTCGATGGGATTTTTGGCAGACCGCGAGGGGAATCATGAGTCTAGGTCCGTTCAGTTCATCTGACATCAGATACTTATAGGCTACAGCGGACGTGGAACTCTCGTGCTCACCTTTATGTTATTCCATCACACTGTAGCTCGTGCCTCTCCAGTACTACTTAGTGTCGAGTTGTCGCGATGGGCCCGGCTGGGTCAGTCTACGTACTGTTCGTATGTCCATTCATATTATCGTCTGCGCGAGACGGTCATAACGTTAGACTGGCGTGGCGGCCCTGGTAGCATGACACTATGACCCTATGCCGGTGTAGCACTCTCATATGTACATTGACAGTTCGTACCTGAGGCTGAATATTGAATGATTCCGAGTCGTGCTCAGGCTGGCGTGAGCATCTTTTATCGAATTCGGGTTCGGTGGAACGTCTTCGAACAAGGTACTGGAGCACTACGACGTGTGTACTGTCACTGGTGGCCTGAATCCCAGACGGGTTTGACGAGATGATAACTTGACAGTTTCCTTTCAAGCAAGCGATACACCACCGGGGACTCGACTTCCCATGATCAGAACTGCAAGAGAGACAGCGAGAAAACGAGCAACGGGGAAGAAAGTCAGCATGCCCATACAGCATCGTGAATAGTCGATAGATATAGGTCATGAGGTCCAGCTGAGTACCAACCACCGAGAGCGGTCATACGGGTCGGACGTCTAACACAAGGGGTTCAGATGGTTTGAGTTCAGACCTCGGGCTGCCACATACTCGATCGAGCTCAAGGTATGCACATGAATTCGAAAGTCCTAGTTAGACAATGGACAGGTATGAGGTCATCGAGGAAATTACAAATTCGAGCAAACAGTACGCATTACCGTCATTACGGCCCGAATGTTACATGTATGATGGTGAGATTAGGTGAGGTTTCGGAGCAGTATGCAGTATGAACGCTGCACGGTGCACAGTGCAGTGGAACCTCTGCTGCGAGCGCGACAGTTGTAAGTTGTAAACAAACACGACATCCACAACGACAACGGGTCAGGCACGACAGTCATAAAATATGCAGGGACCACGAAAAGAAAACAGAGATCTCCAGGCTCGGGGGGAGAAACATGGGGCTCGGTGAGAGAGAAACATGAGAACAAGGCAACCCGGTTGTCCAAGTCGTTCTTCCACGTCATGGTATCTACGTATCTGTCCGACCGGAGCCGAGTTTGGAATCCTTGCCGTATGTGTCGGAGGGAGGAGCGGCGGAGGAGGAGCAGTGGTACGAGAACGAGGGGGGGGGTCAAGTGTTGAATGTTGGATGTTGGACGTTTGATAAGAGGTGGTGAGTGTCAGTACGTTAACTCCAGTGAGGAACGTAGATAAGTCACAGTACGACACAACCGCCAGCAACCCGGGGATGTCATCATCCCAGATCGAGAGGCATAACTATCAAGTTCCAATCCCACGACTCACAAGCCAAAATGCGAAGATAAGCCGGGAGCAGATAGGTTTGTACGTAGGCAAGAGCTTGGAGCTTCGAGGATTACTGTCATCCTGGTGGTTCGACTGGTGATCATGATCAGGAATAGTTATGCACGTATACATCAAAGGGTACAGTGAGATAAGCAAGGAAGTGGACTTACGAATTGATAGACACTGGCAGTGAGCGAACATCGAACGAACGACCGACCACGTTCCCGCGATACATCATGCACCACACTCGCTAAATAATATTAAAATGTCAATCAGGTGACGTCCTCCTCACCAGTACTAGTTTCATGTATGGCACGACACCTACCCACTTGGCCGGCCATCATACCACCTTTGAATGAGACGCACCAAGCAAATAAGCGACAAGCTCAGACCCAAGGACGCACAAGACGTCTGTAGAGATGATGATACTAAAACCTCGAGGGGATTCGAAGCAAGCATGCGAAACCAGCTGACACCTGACCTGTGGTTTTCACACCCTATCTGCGGTTGACGACCGGTGTGAGAGTTGTACGGTTGACGGTTCGGAGAGGATCCTTATGAGAGTCTGGAGAGTTTAGAGAGTCTAGAGAGGTTAGAGGGAAGAGGGAAGAGGGAAACGCGGAGACCGGGATGCCGTTTCAGAAAAAAAGCTCTTTGTCGGAGGAGGGCGTTGGTATTGGTGTTGGCGTTGAGGCGTTGAGGCGTTAACGCGCGTTGGTATTGAGGCGTTGGTATTGAGGCGTTAAGAGTTTGTAGCCCCAGAAATTGAAATGAGATCCGACCCGTCCTAAGAAATACACGTTTTAGTTGACCCAAGTCTTGTTTCGCAGTGCAATGATGAATGGAAGTAAAGAGGGAGCTCAGGAGGGGGCGATAGAGGTACACAAGACAAGCTATTCAGCCAAGGCAGTAAATATATCTCAACACGAAACTCGGTATGGAATAGAAGAGAGTCGGCAATTAAGCGGGTTCAACGGTAAGGAAGGGTAACCGGCCGCAGGTCCCCCTTGAGCTTGAACGGATATCCGTCGTCGTGCGCGTGAGTGGCGGAGTTTAGTTGCATAGAGATTGGCAGAAACGTCAACGCGTCAACCCGGGAGCCTCGGAAACTATTGCGACAGTGGGTTTTGCCTAGATCGGGGCAAGTTGACTATTGACTGAGTCCTCGAGGCGTTGTAAACGATTGATGGTTCCCCACAAAGCTGTTCAGATGTAGCGGTGGTAGGTGTAAAAGACACATTTGACCTGGGGGGCGCATGAGAAATCGCGCAGCAGTGGGTATCATACGGGGGAAGCCAAGCAGATGGAGAAGACAGAGTATACAACACATAATGCGTGGATTGGGACGAGAAAGGCAGAAGTGAAGCGAAGTAGAGTGGCCGCTGGGAACTGGAACGGATGACGAGCAAAAGAGTGGCAGGGTTTCTGGCAGGGGCTCCAATATGCGCGCAGGAGTTTGCACATGCCATGATCGTTGGCCTGGTTTTGAAGGAAAAGCTGTCCGGGGCGAGACTGGTATCTCGTGAGAGTGGCAGATGGGTATTCGACGAACACGCCGTCGAGCGTTGCGGGGCACAAAGACGAGTGTCGACGGTGCTTGATGCATTGATGCAAGAGAGAGACGGACCAGCTGGTTCGGTTTGCGGTTCGCGAGTACGACGGCAGAGAGTCGGCTCGGGGCGCTGATTGGCTGAGGAGGATCGGGAGGGAGGCAGGACAGTGATTGGGCCGGCAGGGGAGGAGGCGATCGGCCGAGGAGAGGTTAGGCGGTGGGGCAGGGGCGATTGGTCAGCGTGGGGTATGATCCAATTTTAGGCTTAGCGCGGACGTCATGTCGGACATGGAGCATGAGCGTGCTGGACAAAGAGGGTGTGTTTGATACTTTGAAGAGAAGAAGACTGTAAACGCAGGAGTGACAGTGAGTGACAGCGTAGTTTGGGAATAGGAAATGCTGGGCGTGCTGGGCAGGCGAAGAAGAGAGATGAGTGGAGACAAGAAAAGCTTGAGGGGGGGCTGAGGAGAAGAGACAAGCGGGCTCGGCACTGGGGGTGCCGAAGATGAGATCGCGTGGTGGAGATGACGTTGTGGTAAGGGCGCCGGGGGCAGGCCGGACGGCCTCGGGAGGAGCGGCGGGAGTTTGAATCTGCCCGCGACGCACTGGGGGTGAGGGCGCAAAGTGAGAGACGGCAGCGGCGGCGGGGGAGGGGGCGTCGGGGACGGACCGGGAGACATCGGGGGACGATCTGGCGGCGTGCGGTCGGGGGATCCGGGGCGAACAAAGTGTGGGAAAGCTGGGCCGCCAAGGTGGGCGCCTGGGGATGGATGGGCGCCTGGAGTAAAGGCCAGGATTTATGGGTGATTTTATTTTATGGAGAGATCAAGAGGACGACCAACTGCTGCTGCCTGTCCTCACCCCCGTCGCCC
>MU275173.1:119183-223073 GCA_022160315.1 Panus rudis PR-1116 ss-1 | reverse complement strand
CCATGCTGCACGCCCGGCCCATGGAACCTGTTGCACTCGCCATCCCGCCCGCGTCGGACTCGAGACGGCACCAGCAGCCGCCCCCTCCGCCTCCGCCTCAGCCAGCGACCCCCGCGATCCTCCTCCAGAGCCCGTCGCCCAACCCCGTGCAGCAGGCCTTCCCCGCGACCCCCACGGCAACTGACGCCAGCCAGGACCAGGTCAGTAGTTTCTGCATTGCTCTCCGACCAGCCACTCACCCATTGCCAAATTCTCCCTGCTGCTCTGTGCATACTTAGGCCCCAGCCACCCCGCGTCGCAGCAACCGCTCGCGTTCCTTCCTCTCCACCGCATTCCCCCGCAGGTCGCCCTCCCCCAGCTCTCCCGCAGACGGCAGCCCCATCGACTCTCCTCCCCAGAGTGCCGCATCCTCCCGCTCGCCCTTCTCCAAGCGCAAGTCCTCGATGCCCTTTCCCTCATCGGCCACCCCCGCCGTCTCCGCCGAACCCAGTCCCATGCCTTCGCCCACTCGCACTCCCCCAGATCCGGAGCTTCCCCCCGGTCCTACACCTAATCCTAATGCTACCATAAAAGCCTCCAAGCACAATCCTCTCCACGACCTCAAGCGTTTCCTCAACCACCACATTCCCCACCCGCACTCCCAGCCTCCCTCCCACCACCACACGCCCTCTGGTACCACCGGCGCCGTCACCCCCGCAGATCCCTCGGACCAACGCCGGGGAGCGACCTTTGACCAATCCGGCCTCCTCGACGCTGCTGCTCCCATGGTCCTCGCGGATTCCACCCCGGCCAGCTCCTCTGGCCAGCATACGCCCGAGATCCCGTCGTCTGCTGCTCCCTCCGAACACGGCAGCATCAAACCTCAGAGGGAACGTCGCTTTACGTCATTCATCCGCAGGGATAAGAACCCGACTCCCGGCAGCAGTAAGGACAATGCCTCTGCCAAAGTCGACCGCAGGACACCGTCTCCCAGCGCGTCCTCTGGCGTAACGGCCGCATCCTCCAGCTCCCCGCCTCGCAGCATCGACTCCCAAAATAGCCAGCGATCCAGTGCCAGTGTGTCATCCTCCAAACACTCCAAGGCGGCCCCCTCCTCTGCGTCCTATCACCCTCCGATACAGTCCCTCTCACAAGCCACCCAGGCCCATCTGACAAAGAAATACGGCAAATGGGGTCGCGTTCTGGGTTCCGGAGCCGGAGGTACCGTCAGGCTCATCAAGGCGTCCAGTAAGAACGGTGGTACTATCTATGCGGTCAAGGAGTTTAGGCCGAAGCGGCAAGGTGAAACCGAGCGAGAGTACCAGAAAAAGGTCACTGCAGAGTTTTGCGTCGGCAGTACCCTCAAGCATACCAATATCATCGAGACCGTCGACATTGTCAGCGATCATGGCCACTACTATGAGGTAAGTCCGTTCTCTCCTGGGTGCGACACCTATTCATCTCGGCTTAGGTCATGGAATATGCCCCATACGACCTCTTCAGCGTCGTCATGTCCGGCAAGATGACCCGACCCGAGATTTACTGCGTCTTCCGTCAAATCTGTGACGGCGTCGAGTACCTCCACTCGCTCGGCCTCGCTCATCGCGATCTCAAGCTGGACAACTGCGTCATGACCACGTCGAACATTGTCAAGCTGATAGACTTTGGCACCGCAACCGTCTTTCACTATCCCGGCAAGAAGACGACGCTCGCGACGGGTATCGTCGGCAGTGATCCGTATCTCGCACCAGAGGTTCTGTCAGAAGACAGCTATGACCCTCGCAAGACGGATGTCTGGTCGGTCGCCATCATCTTCATGTGCATGATCCTCAGGCGGTTCCCCTGGAAGATTCCCGATCCCAAGGTGGACCCCAGCTTCAGAGCGTTCATTCAGGCCCACCCCGATCTCTCTGAAAAGCCCAAGAAGGCTGCTCCTTCGTCCGACAAAACAAAGGAGAAGGAGAATGAACCGCCTACTGCACCTTTGAGCAGGGACCCCTCGTTGCACTCTGCCGTCACCGACATCTCGACATCGACGGTCACGGAGAACATTGGCGAGCCTCTCAAGCCCTTCCGTCCTCCACCGCCGCCCGAGGGGGACAGTGCCGAGTCGTCCGTCGATGGGTTGTCGATATCTTCGACGTCATCATCCGACGACACGAACATCACTGTACCTGACGCGTCGAATGAGACCATCACCGATGCCGAACACGCTCGCCGCGAACGCATCCGCGCCTCCCTGCAACTCTCACCAGGTGGTCACTCGACCGCTACCCTACCTGCCTTCCTCGAGGGTCATATTCCGCTGCCCCACGAAAGAAACACTGGAGTGGATCCTTCAGATCGGGAGTTTGCGCGTCCCGGAGACTCGACGGAGAGTTTGCCGGCGTTCGTTCTTAGTCATGAGAAGGAGAAGGCGGATCGTGAACGACAGGAGAACCTCGATGAGTTGTTGACGCCTACTGTGAAGCCTATGAAGCGGAAGGATGAAGAGGCGTCGATCATTGAGCTTCCTGTTGGTTCGCCAGTCAAGGCCAAGGACTTTGTTGGTGACGAAGCCAAGGCTGAGGAGTCCGAGAAGCCTGTTGAAGTCAAGGAGAATGTTCCTGTAAAGAAGGCCGCCAGCTACGACGAGACAAAGACGAAGGACACCGCAGCGCTCAGTAAAGATACGTCAACACCCAAGGCTGAACAGAAGAAGGACACTCCAGCCCGTCGCCGTCCTCGAGCGGACAGTCGCGCCTCTGTCGCCACCTACCACACCGGCGGCGCCGAGTCCATCTTCCGTCTTCTCCCTCGCGAAACCCGTCCCTGCATCCGCCGGATGTTATACATCGAGCCCACCGCCCGATGTACACTCACCGATCTGCTCAAGGGGAAAGGCAAGTTGAACGACTTGCTTTGCGGGTGTAATTCCCATGATAAGGATAGTCCGCGGTGTCAGGATCATATGGACGAACCTGAGGAAGAGGATGAGGGGGATGAGTGGTTGAGGAGTATTGTGCCTTGTTCGAGTTTGCCCGATGGACAGAGTGCGAACCATGTGCATATCAAGGTTGCCGTCGATGAGAAGGCGCATAAGAGACGGTTCTTTTAGGCTCTGTGCGTTAGACGTTTCGTTCGTGCCTTTCGTTCGTCTTCTGGCGGAGTGTTGGATGTCCCCCTCTGCTTGCTTATCCATTCCCCATCATCATCATCATTCCCCTCATCATTCGTCATGCATGATCACCACACCGACTCGACCCGATTAAAGCCCCCGACATACCACATCCATTCCCCTCCCCCTCCCCCCGCGCCACATTCCCAATCCCAATCCCATTCTCACTGCCGCTGCCGCTACCCGCCTATGGCGCACACTGCTCGCCGATCTCCCCATAGATCTTTCTTTGTTACGTCCTGATCTACCTTGCTTCGTCTATTTGCTTTCCTCATTTTATATTCTATTTTCCCTTTTTGTGTGGGCTCTTCTTCTCTCTTCTTCTCAGTGCGACGTCTCTCCTTTAACACTTGACACGCCTTGACATTGTTCTGGACGGCAACGCCAGTCTCTTTTTTCTTTCTTCGCATTCGCATTTCGACATAGGTTGCCGTTACACACCCACATCCACACCCTCATCCAACACACCATCACCATCATCACCAACAAGCATTAGCATTCATTACCCCGCCCCCGCCCCCGCCCCCCATCCCTATCTTTGCTACTATGCCCATCATCATCATCATTTGGTTTAACGATGTCTCTTTGGTTGATCGACGGCGAGGAGGGGTGAGGGAGGAGGAGGAGGGAGGAGGAGAGGAGGGAGGAAGAGAGGACCCTGGACTATATATTGCTCGTTAACTTTCTAGGTTTTTGACTGAAAAGATGGTTGTTATGCCTTTTCATGTTTCCTTCTTTCTTCTTTCTTTCTTTCTTTCTTTGAGATTCTTTTCATCCTTTCGAGATTTATTTTTCGATTTTTTCTTCGAGATTCTTTGACATATCGTTCGATGGCGTTAACACCCAACCTCCCGTGTTCAGTTCGCCCGTGTTTTTGTTTTTTTTTTATTGATAGAAACCAACAGTGTCTGCTGTAATTGTACACCTATATCTCAGACCCAATCTAACGTTGTAAACCTCCCCTGGATGAACTTGGTGTGAGAGGTCGTCGTATGCGGCTAGGAAAGAGCTAGGAATCTCCTCCAGGTCCTCCAAAGACATTCACAGAGAAGAAATAATCGTTCTCTGGGAAAGAACCTGTTCGCTTTGCTTAGAGCTGGTACTTACGACTCAGAAGGCCAACGCCACGGTGAGCAGCGGTGAGTTATCACCCACTATACACCGCCAATCAAGCAATGTGTGGGAGCGCTCTCAACTAAGAACCCGAACTTGAGAACGAGGGTCAGATCATCGGCTCCTCGAGGGTCAGCTCAGTTTCGGCTCATGTCTCTAGAGCTATATCGGCTCATTGTGATATCATCTGAGCATCTGGATGGGCTCGAGTACACCTCTTGACTGGAGGTCACCCTGAGACCGTTACCGAGCCTTGCTTGAGATGATTAATTTTCTCTCAACTGAGAAATGTATTGGTACTCAAAACACTTGTCCTGCGGGACCACCCCATCTCATCTCATGTTACAGAAAGGACGACAAATATATGCATAAGTGATCCTGATATTCTGAGTGCAGCTGAGTGCAGCTCAGAGACGTCCACCCAATGTATGTTGCACTTCAGAGACCATCTGCTAACCAGGAACATATGATACGGCCCTTCGACAGCGGCATGTGCGGCATCAGGCGGCAGGCTCGGCGCTGGAGCCAACGCACTTCAAAGCAAGCCACCGAGCAAGCGAATTGTTGCTCTCTCTTCTCTTCTCTTCCAACTCCATCCCCCCTCACTGCCTCTCACCCTCTTATTATCCCTCCAGGCTCTCGCCCTCCTCCAACCCTTGCAGGCCTACCTTGTGAAACCCGGATCAGTGACAGTGAGTTACTTCCCACTTACTAGCCTCTCACATTACATTCACCTTCCTTAAGTTTCGATGATATGATTGTAGGTGATGAGGCAATGACGTGGCATAAGAACCCAAGATGACAGGCTACTCACGGTAAGTCCATTGGCCCTGTACTAGTCACCCTTAATGCATCAACATATTGACCGCCATTCAGAATCCACATTTCCACCATTTCCTGAGTAGTGTTGCTTCCCAGTCGCTGGGGGGGGGTGGGCGGGGTGGGATGTAACATTACAGTAGTATGATTTGAATTGTACAATATAGTCTAGTAGTACTGTTTGCTAGTAGCTTGTATTGTATATCATGTACAGTATTGGTGTAGAATCTACATAAAATTGAATTTTATATCAGATATGTTTTTTCTGTAAGATATGTCATCTGAAAGCGAGAAACCCAAAAGAAAAAAGAAATGGAAAATATATTAAATTCAAGCTCCGCCCCTTGTAGTCGCCTCAAAAGCTTGATCTCAGGTTGAGGTTTTTTGTTGAGCTCAGCGAGGTACACGCTCTCAACTGAGTCTCATTCAACTTCGGTAATGGCAACAGCAGGAGGTTTCGCTGTGGAGTGGTTGGCACCTCCGGGTGCCGAATTTCGGACCCGCGGTCGGGGTGATCCAGACACTTTCCATGGCACGCGGTGTAAGTAGCTCGATCTACAATTCGAGTCGTCTGACCTAGCAGCAACTTGCAGCAAGCTTAGGAGATATGCGCATCGCGATGTCTAAGACGTTCAAGGGCCAACGTAAGAGTTCGGTAGCGTTAAGCATTTCTCCTCATCTGACCTGAAATGCTTGCATCGTCCCTGCCGTAGGTCTTTGCAAATCGGAAGAACGTCATGTATGTCCGGTGAACGGGAGTACATCGTATACCCCAATGAAGGAGAGTACACTTTACACAGCAAGAAGGCTCACAGCTCATCTCTACCAGATTTCCTTCTCCCCCTCACCGAATCTTCCTCCTCCTCATCAGATTTCCTCTGCGCCGTTTTTGAATTCGAAGCCTCCTCTTCTCCTCCCCTCGTAGACCTCCCATTCCCCGCGCGCGTCTTTTCGCCCTTGATTCCGTACCCAGCCGCGCGCAAGACATCCTCTAGAGACGGAGATTTCCCTCTGTTAGCGTCCCCACGACGGGAACCTGGATCTGCACCTAAGCTCTCATCTTGAGTGGTGGGAGTCTCTTCGGGGTCCAATTCCAGATCTGTTTCTATGTATTCGACGATAACACCATCATCTCCGTCCAGAGATTCAATGATGACTTCTCCCGACGTCAGACCCCCCGTCTCAAGCAACCTCTCGAGCGCCTTGCGTATGAGATCTTGTTGAGTCTTCTTCGCGGTCGATTGTGCTTGGTTCCCCTGGTTCATGTCTTTTTCCTTACGTGACGCTGGAGGGGGAGCGACGATGCCTGGCTTGGCTTTCCTGGGCATCTTCAGTGGGCGATCAGCAGTGGGAAGACTCCGGTCGGCGGTTTGGTATGCTTCTTCGTCCATGATCTCCCGGCAGCGAATCTGCGCTTCCT
The DNA here is from genome assembly GCA_022160315.1 of Panus rudis PR-1116 ss-1. Taxonomy (NCBI): domain Eukaryota; kingdom Fungi; phylum Basidiomycota; class Agaricomycetes; order Polyporales; family Panaceae; genus Panus; species Panus rudis. The sequence continues at coordinate 216,585 of MU275173.1, read as the reverse complement.
CCCTGGCATCCAGGCGCGATCTGAATCCTGGCTCTCCGCAAAGACGCGGAGTGGCAATGTGGATCACGTAGCGGCACGTCTGCGTCTCTTTTACGAAGAGGATGGTGTCCGTCATGGTCATGGAGCAGTGAAACTAGAGGATGATGAGGGTGAGAAAACACACTAGGCTCGCTGCTTTTCGGAATCATGCGGGATGAGATGAACGCACCTGAACTTCGACCTCACGCTTCTTGCCCGTTTTATCGCAATACGTTCCATCACCCCACCGTTGGACAAGATATCTGGATCCGGGGCCGCGAGCCAATTCAACATTTGCCGCTAGCGCAGCTTCCTCTGCGACGGTTAGATCGGCACCAGGGTCCAAAGTAGGGGGAGCCCTTCCAAGAGTGTAGGCTTCCCACTGTGAATTCGAGTTAATAATACGAACTACTATGACCTTGTTTGGACGTACTTCTGTGTCTTCTTCAGGTCTATATTCGCCTTGATTGCAAAGTTGAGAACGGTTTAGGCGTCCGTGACATACACTAATGCGGATGCTGCTTACCAGGCTGCTGGTATTGGGGATTCGCAACTTCATGAAACTGCCGGACGTGAGAATTGTGACAATAGGCATATGTGAACCAGCCTTGTCTGTGCTACAATACGTGGCCGTTGCTCAGCACACGCCTGTGAGATGTTGCTGAAGTAGTGCGTACATAGAGACACGTCCCCGTTAATGGTTGCAGCAGGGACCATGTGTGCACGGGAGTTACGTCGGTCGAAGGCTCAGGATCCTCTGACGGAGCAGTATCCTCTGGCGGTGGGGGGATGAGACAAATGTAAGAATCCTTGGGACCCATCTTCATGTATTCGAGACGAAGCGTGTTATGTGCGGTGTCCGGCTGCACATTGGGATTGTGAGCACGAGGACAGGTGTACTACTAGTGCAACTCATACAATGTACGGACTTTAGACAGGACCTGTTCTGCGCCGCCTTCGATGCCCTGGACGGGGGTATTCCGCCACTGGCCGTCCTGCCACGGCTGGTCGAGAAACTCGAGCTCTCCGCCACGCAGTCCGTCCTGGAACCACCGCTGGGCGGTCTCGTTGAGGACAGGGAGACCATTGAGGAACGTGACCTTGTACTTTGGAAATGCAAACGGGTCCTCTGGCACTCTGGAGTAGTGTGGGTTGGCCGCAGCGAGGGCGGCGAGCGAGACTGGAATGAATGCAAGGAGCAGACGGTTAGTGGCCATGGTATGACGACGGAAAGCGCAGGAGGCTGGGCTGAGCAGCGTGTGTTTTGTCGGAGACACGTCGGGGATAGACGGATTTCAGTTCCCGCGGCGGCGGGAGCGATGACGAGAGCGACCGAATCGGGGAATGCGATCATTCCAGGGCCGGGCCGAGGGGGGCGGGGGGCATATGCAACGTCGAGTGGGAGGCGGGGGACGTGAATCCTGGAAAATCGAACGCACATTTTGCAGGAGCAGAGGCAGGTGATTGCCCGTTACGGCAGATCGGCAGCCTATCGCCAACGCCATGGCCCAGCCTGATATTTCCCTGTGTGAGTGTGGTGTTATCAGATGTTGTTGTGCAGCTGCATCACGGGCGTTGTGCGGCGGCTGCGAGCTCGACGACGGGGGCGGTGAGCAGGGGTGCGCGCGCGACGAGCAGGGTCACGACGTCGGACGCGGACGCTGCAGGGGACTGGGACTGGCCCGTGACGAGGGGAGAGTATGACGCCGCATCTGAGGCCCGCATTACGTACAGGCTTCAATGAATCCCAGATGCCCGCCGCAGGGAATTCTCGAAGATAATGGGCACCTCTTTTGGCTCCAAATTGCACGCGAGAGAGAATTCAATTAAGCCTGTTATTGGGTTAAAACCGTCGCCCGCTTGCCCTTTCCCACTTTTCCCCTCGACATATTCTCTGCCCCTCCTCTCCACCATCATGTCGTCCTCTCCCAATCGCGACGACGACCCCAAAGACGAGCTCCCCGACGAGTCCCCCGCCGCAGACCAAGCTGCAGGTGTGCCCCGATGTTCCTTATTCTCCCCTTTTCCAACATATATCAGGCGCCCTCCGCTTTCTTCCTCCTCCAACATGTTTCAATCATTCGCTGACCTTTTCCCGCTCGCCAGGCTCCTCTGCACAGCCCGCTGCAGACCCTGTCACCCCCGGAAAGCGCGGCCGCGGTCGCCCAAAAGGGAGCAAAAACAAGAAGACCCTTGCTAAAGCAGACGAACCCCCGCAGCCAAAGCGACCCAGAGGTCGTCCGCGCAAAGTCAGCCATGTTCAGCATGTCTCTGTGGTCCCCCCTCGACTGATCGCCCCCTCTTGCATTCCATAGCGGCCCCTGTCTCCCGAAGGCGGAGAGCCCAAACCAAAGCGTCCGCGGGGCCGCCCCCGCAAGAACCCGGCGCCCCCCGCCCCTGAAGCAGCGCAAGAACCTACCACAGACGAAGGTGGTGAGGCAGAGGCGGGCCCATCCAGCGAGCCCCCCAAGAGAAAGAGGGGACGACCGCGCAAGTCTTGACTTGCTTCCTCTGCGGCAGGTCCAGCTTGACGCATTGACATATCCCCGATATGGTTATGCACATCCTTACGACCCTTCATGATGCTTCCCACTTGAACAATTGTATCCCAGAAACTCCGTCCTCGCCCTTGACAGCTTGGATACCGTATATCTCTTTATTGTTATCGTTGTCTCTCTCGCATGCCCCAGTATAACATACCTTGTTCTGCTTTGTTCTCCTCAGGTTCTCAACCGTTCAATGATCATCCCCCCTTCGTCCCCCCATTCTATCTGCCGAAAGATATCCTTTCTTTCTCCCATGGTAGCGCAAGAATGCACATGCAACGTCTCGCATCCTGCCTAGAATCGCAATTCATCATCGGCTGAGGTATGAAGAATTTCTCCGTCGCCTAGAAGCTCTCCTCACAAATCCCACAAAATGTCGAAAGCAAAGGCAACGGGCGAAAGGCGCAACACGTTGGGGACCAGATGACTGCTCTGACAAGACGGCCCATTGTCAGCATCCCGCGATACATTGTTCCTTATGGAATTCCACACGGGCGATTCTTGTACATAAAACACTAGTCATGGAGGCTGCATTATTCTAGACGTCAATTGGGTAACCTTTCTGCGGCGTCCCAACTGCCCTCATTTCCGCAATCGTTTCCAGACGGTGAATGCTGCAGCACTCGCAGTCCCAACAGCAACTGCGGCACTTAACCAGGCCGCATAGCTGATTATTTGATTTTGCCTCTGGGCTTTGCGTTTCACCGTTGCATAAGAAATATCGGGCCGGAACGTGACCATCGTGTAAAGCGGCAACCAGCCAGACGGCCAACGGGTTGGGAAAGGGTCTTGCTGTTTTTCCGGGGTGAAATACAGCGGCGTCATTTGTTGCGATGTCAAAGAATAGAGGAAATCATCGAGGGCCTTGCGAAGAATGTACGCAGGTGTGGTGACAGAATGCCGCATTTCCGTGCTACAAAAAATGCAAACCCGTTCATTAGACAGGTATTCCCCAATCTGCTCGCGCGGCGTACTTACTAGTTATCCATGGCAAGATCACAGATAGTCACCAAGTCCTCGTGTCGAGTCTCGGTATATTCCTGCAAGGCTTTGGCCAGACGTTCGTCAAGCGCGTCTTCAGAGGGACGGAAGTTAGGGTCGACCTGATGGCTTCGCAAGAGCTGGTCAAGGACCCGCACGTCTTCGAGTCCGCAGTTGAGTCCCTGGCCGTAAAAGGGGACCATAGAATGTGCCGCGTCTCCAAGAAGGATGACCCGGTCCTTGTAATGGTATGGCATTGCCTGCCGATGGGTAAGAAAAATTTGCGAAACGCCAGTTGTGAGCCAGCTGCGTCAGGATATAGCATAATGGGCGGGAAGATGTTGTACCTTGATGGATATTAACGGGCTTCTAGGGTTCCTCTCAAAATCTCGCAGAAGGGCTTGCTCGCCAATGAGTGGTAAGGCGTCAGGGAAATTTGTTTTGAACCAGTCTATGATTGCATCCGGGCTATCGAGGCGGTTGAACTCTGCAGTGGGCGCGAATAATGTGCAGGTGAAGGACTTGTCCTAGAAGATAGAGCATTTTTCAGCACGTCCGTGTGATTACCAAGAGAAATGGAAGAAAGAAAACGAAGGAGGCGTTTGTCGTGAGCAAATTGCTAACCTGATTTGGTAGGGCAATTAGCATAAACGAGTGGCGAGGCCATATATGCAGGTGGTTCGGATCCAGCAGGAAGGTGGGACCTTCGCCGTCGTGCTTTGGTGGGCCGGAAGGCATTCTTAACTCTAGATATTCATGTGGAATATACTCTTGCGCGAAATTCATACTAGATTTCACCGCGATGCGGAACGAAATTTAATCATGGAAAGGTACTGAGAACACTGGCATCCGCATAGAAGATAAGGTGCAAACTCACCGAACCACTCTCATCAGCTGACGGCGTACTATAGAATAACTCCCATCTGCACCAATGCACAAGTCAAAATGGACTGATTTGTCGGTTTTCTCCTCTGCATCGTGTAGGTTTATCACACGGCCATCGAAGTCGATCGACAGGACCTTGTGGCTGAAGAAGACAGCGATATTCGGCACAGAGAGTGCCTCTTCAAGAAGATCCTCGTTGAGGAGTGCACGGTCAATCGAGTTTATACACTGTTTCGGAGTCAATAGATAATATCCAAGAGGAAGCGACGGTGCGTTATTAATATGGGCAAGAAGTTTCAACGTGACGCAATACTTGCCTGTCCGTTCCTGTCATAAGGTTGACTATTCGTCTTTCCAGCGAGGTCATGAATCATCCGGCCACGCATGGGAATAGCAGCTCGCAGGAAGCGACCGGAAGCTCCAGGCTCAATGGCTTGCAAAGCAGTAATTCCACGGGCGGAAATGGCCAAGTTAATGGAACGCTGCTGAGCGGCCGCTTTGGACGATGGCAGCCGCATGTCTTGAGAATTGGGGGAAGAATAAATATCACAATTGTTCCATCAGAATTTGTGGTACGTACCGGGACGGCCTTCATAAACCTCCACGGACCATCCCATTTTAGCCAGAGAAATAGCAGACAGGCATCCGACAGGGCCTGCGCCCACTACTATGGCTTTCCTGGGAGTGGCAGTCATGGTACCTGTAGAAGCTGGGTGATTGTCAATTCTTGCACCACGTACAGGGCGTGCTATATTTCCGATGTGAGTACCTCAGTCAGAAAACAACGTGGAAATGAGATCGCGTAAGGTGTCCGAGACGTGCCCCTGCCCTCGGTTCCCGCTGGGATCTAGAGCGTGAAGCCTCATCAAGTTGTCCAATGCACTTACATTTCAAGTTGCCGATGAATCGTGGATGTTCGTAGAGCAATCGAATCTCTGGGAGGGACCCCGAGGATAATGCAGGCCAGCGTGAACCTCCCTCAGTCAGCTGAAATTCACAAGGTGTAACAATCTTGATCGGGTTACCGAAAACGGTGGACTTGAATCGTCCGGGTGTTGCCGAGGTTGAGATCCTCCTCAATTAACGCATCTAGATTGCGCACTTGCTCCGACGTACCACTTCAGACCACTTCGTGCTGGCGTACCTCAAGACTTGATAAGCAAGTCATCATCACAGGACAGGTGAAGTGTCCACAGGCCTGGGATTCACGGGTCCGAATGTCCATTTAAACAAGTATATCGGCCAGAAAACAGCTGCCGTTCTGTAAGTATTCCGGCGATTTTCACTTGTTCAGCATTGTACCCTCTCACGGCTAACAAGGTCGCGGCGCAAAGTAGCGGGACGATTGTTCCCCAGCGCTCCCTATCATCCAGTACGAAGCTTCATTGCTTAAAGTTGGAGGCTCATAGGCATGATTCCCCCTCGGGCACAGGCACCGACTCGTCCACGGTTGGCACATTGCTGCTACAGCTGCTGCGATGTAGTCGTGTACTTCACCCCCCTCATTGTCGTGCCGCACTGTTGACCGGGACGGCGCTGCTGGTCTGTCAATCACCGGCATGTCTTTGTCGCAGTCAAGTGAGATCAGATTCGCTCGTTGTGAGAGCAACAGGGGCGATCGTGCGTATCACGGGCAAGTTATGTGATAAGATCCCGGTGCGTAAAAAGTCTGACGTTTCTCTCAAGTTAGCTGCCGATTAATGCTGAGCGGAGGGAAAAAGTAAACCGAGAGTTTTCCCAAGTAAGTTACTTAGAAGCTGCAGCAGAATCACACCTTTGCCATGGCAGTCATTGCCATCGGACACTATCTGATGTTATTTCTCCGGTTTCTACGAGTATCTGCCCTCTCAACAATGTCCATTGTCAACATGCAGCGAGTAACTACTTGCGTGGCGCTGCCAGTGGGGAATCAGAAAGATATAGCTCCGTTCCCGATGGTTTCACACAAGCATCCAGGTACTGCTGTAGTATGTATGACAGACGATCAGACAATTGGCATCCGAACCATGGGTGCTGTGAACGTCAACAAATACGCCGCTTCAGCAGCGTTTCCCAGGTGGACCGACTAACTATTAGGTTCGATCGACTGCTATATTTGGAGCTGTTGACAGTTATGTGCGATCTTCGAGCTCCCAATTTGGGTTCTTTAAAATTTGTCGCTCTGCGCAAACAAATCCCTGACGATGTGTGGTGATTGTATCAGATATATTTTGGACAAGAATCCGTGGAGATCCCCTGGTCTCCAAGCATGCAAACCCGCGCTCTTTCAGAAATCCTGCACATAACAAGCCTGCATTTTTTCCGGTAGGGGCCGGTACCGATGCCGCTCTCTTCAAAGCTGTTCGTGTCCAGGAACTACTTCCCCCACCCTTGTTCTCCAATAAGCATCATTGCTTCGATGTGAGGGTCGTTCTGTAGATTTGTCTGTTACTAGGTCTCAGACGAGCGTGCACTTGAGGTCGTGTGATTTCTGTATCTACCAGTGACCAATAGCGTATGTTCTGCTTGGTCTTGTAGAGGCAAACGAGCAGCTGCATTGAGCAGATACTAAGTAAAGCTTCGTAGAACGCGAATGAACCTGTGTATAATATCTCCGGGAAATTTCCTTTAAGCTTCACTTACGTTGACCAGGGTGAAAGAAAGCGCAAAGCTGGCTATGTAGGCCTCAAGCCTATTGAACAGGCAGAAATAACGACACTGCTTTGCAGTAAGTGTACAATCGCCGGGAGACCTGCGTTGGTTTTCAGCATCATTCACAAGTGGAGAGTGCTCTTCGACGGCACAGTTATGGGGTATTCATCTTGAGCGTATGATGGATGGACCCTCTGCATTGATAACCTTGGGTACTTATCTCCTGTCGCCGATACATCTCGTTATTTGTCAGCGAAGTGCGTACTACACCAGGGACGCCTCACGGGAATAGAATCAGTGCTTTTTGACTCGGACGCTTTCGACGACATACAGCAGTCTGAGGCAGGGGGGGATGGGGGGGGGGCCTTATTTGAACACCCATCATTCTGCCCACATCTAAATCAGACTTGAGCAATTCGGAAAGACTTTTACAGACAGATAGGCATAGCAGGCTCACTGGCAGTAGGGCAGAGCTTGGAAGTCCCGCTTGGCTAGCCTCTAGCCGCCAAAGCCTGTGGTAGCCGAAGGGGGAACGGTAAGCAAGGCTGAGTCAAGAAACGGAATTCTGCGCTGTAATCTTTCGTGACGCGCTGTGGCGGCAGCGTCCGCCGAGGTCATTGGAACCATCACTACAGCCACGGCAGCTCGAGCCTGACCAGCACACACTCTCAGCACACACGTCCATCATGGCCTCAGATTCTGCTCAGGTTCGCTCGAGGAGGCGGGGTTCCATTGACGTCGTGGACGCGAAGGTCGCAGTCGATTTGGCCACCGCTCAGTCGTATTCGGAGAATGTCTTCCTGTTTATCCCAAATCTCATCGGTGCGCTGGAATGGCCTAGTTGCAAACCAAAAATACCCAACCTTTGCCTAACAAACTGTATTCAGGCTATTCGCGCATTATCCTAGCCGGAGTTGCGCTGCATTACATGAGCTTCCATCCCAAGTATTGTACCCTTGCATATGGCATATCCTGTTTGCTGGATGCCGCGGATGGGCACGCAGCGAGGTTGTTAGGTCAAACCTCCAAGTTTGGGGCGGTATTGGACATGGTCACTGATCGGTGAGTTTACACAAGAGCTACAAGATTCCCCGCGATTGTGATGTTCAGCGACCGGTCGTGTGCAGCTGTACGACGTCAGCACTGCTATGCTATCTTTCGTCTGCCTATCCCAACTACACCTTGGGCTTCCAGTTCTTGATTACGCTGGACTTTGCCAGTCATTACATGCATATGTACAGGTATGGTCCTCATCATCGCTTCTTGTGTACCGCGCCGGTTCCTAAAATTCCGTGCTAGTTCTTTGGTGACCGGTTCTCGCAGCCACAAGACCGTGAAAAGCGACGTCAGTTATATATTATCACTGTATTATAATCCAGTACGTTGGACAACATGGCTTGGATTATGCCGGCGAGCTAATCTGTCCCCAGACACTGCTGTTCTTGATTTGCGCGGGGAACGAGATGTTCTTTGTCGCTCTGTATCTCATGAAATGGGTTCACATTCCGCTGTGGCACTCTCTCGGGCTCTCGCCATCCACCTCTCTGATCTTCAGCCTTACTTGGCCCCAACTCATGGCCTATTTGTGCGGCCCAGTCTGCGCACTGAAGAACGTCATCAACCTCGTGCAGCTCTGGAAGGCATCCAAGATTCTTGTTGGAGTGGATTTGGCGGAGCGGGCGAGTGCACGAGAGGAGGAGATTTCCAAGGCGAAAAAGACGTGAACGCGAAGGCGCACTGCTTCATCTCTGCAGGACGATGCTCGTGTCTATCTCTGTTCATAGACTGTCTATCATAGTGGGATCTGTAATACAGCCATAATGCGCAACTCTACGTACTCTATGTTTATACATCCCTTTTTCTGTCTTTCTGCTCGACATCTTCAAGGACATCTAACCAAGAATCTGGGCGCCTGTACGCGTCATACATTTTGGTCTGATACATTCAGTTTACTTCTTGTAAGCCAGGTTGAGCTCGTCGACAGCGGCGGCAGCCTCGTTCATTTTGGATGCGTTCTCAGTTTCTCGTGCGCAGGACGCGGTCGTTGCTCAAGACCCCCTCCATCTCTTCACAACGTGCTCTTCTCTCCTCCACTCGTCCCCGAAAATTCCCTCGCAAACCGCCGTCTGCCACCTCTGCCACAAGCTCACATCTGACAGAGCATGCACCTGCGTCCATAGCCCTTGCGCATTCCAACCCTCCTCCTAGTGCCGACTCTCCTGATACACCTCCGGATGCTGAGGTCGGTACCCAAGATGCCGCGCGTCCTCCCGAGTCTTCAGAGCCTTTCAGCGAAGAAACTGAGAAGCCCAAGCGAAAAACGAGGACTTCCGTGAAGGATGCTTCAGACATACCTCCAGAGATACCCAGGGGACTAGATATACTGTGGACACCCGATTCCAATTCCACTCCAGAGGCTGCTTCATCATCCCCACCAGATCCTGCTCTCCCTCCTCCGGAGATAATGCACGAAGTAATGACAAATCTTTTCGTTACTCTTCACCCGCAAACGCAACATAGAGCTGCCTACTCTACTTCGTTTGGACCAATGGTAGAGCCAACGCTGGCGTTATATTGCCCCATCGAGGGCGGGGACTATGTATTGGATGCTACCGTGCGTGAAATGGGTCGTCAAGCAAATGCCGACGTTATTGTGCTAGACTCGGTGCAACTCGCTGCTGGAGGGAGTGGTCACTTTGGTAGTGGTACGTTTACATCCTCACCTACACCGTTTGTAGATGTTGCAAGTTGAACCTGTAATTTCTAGCTGCTTCTGTTTTCAAGCCACCGCAGAACCCCCTTCATTTCGAGCCAATTTCTTCCCAGTCACAACCCAAGAGGTCTGAAGAAGATGAAGACGAAGATGACGACTATTATAGACCATCTTCACAGCAGCTTACTTTGCACGTGATGACTCCTGCTCCCAGTCGCAGTTCTCGCACTCAGACCTTGCTTGCTCAAAAGAAAGGCCCCAGTACGATGTCAAAGATGAAGGCCCTCTTTGACGAGCTCATAAATATTTCACCTCCTGTGCCTGATGGTTCGACCGACGCACCTGCTAGGCGACCCCGCATAATATACATCCGAGACTACCCAACCATTGCCCCTTCTTCTTCGACATGGTACCCAGCTCTGCTTCAGTCAGTTCGTCAACGTAGGCAAGGACCCATCGCGAGGACTACCTCACCAGTGCTCAACCCCACCACCATTGTTTTTGGTGTAACACCTCCCATCGTCCCTGTCCCTTCCAAAGCACCGGCACCACGGCGATCAGGACTCATGGCTTTCATGCAGTCTCGACAATCTCCTCCCAGGGAAGCAAAGCCTATCAGGGTCGATTTCACCGAGAGCGAAGATGCCAATAAAGCCAGGGAAAAGCGCTTGGCAGACCGACTTCGGCGGTGGCATAAGGGTGACCCATCGCTATTTGACGAAGTGCCCAAGTTATCGCCTTCCAGGGAAGGAACTGAACGCAACCCGTCGAATGAAGCACCGGAGATTGTGGTTCTCGGCGGCGGAGACAGTCTTCCAGGCATGGCATTGCCGCAGCTTGCTCAGTCGTTGGCGGGTCGCATGGGCAAGTCAAGTGAACAGCCCGAACCTGACTCAGGCACCAGCGCACCATTCTTCCGGACGACAGTGATTGTACCCAGTGTACGTTCACCCGACAAGGAGAAAGAATGTCGTATGAGGAGGCGCCGTGAGATTAACGAGCTCGTCACCCGTATGGGAGTTGCTTCCGTTGGCGGAGTGCTAGAGAAACTCGATCTTTCGCATTTGGAACAGCTTATAGGAAAGGCCTCAGAGCTAGGTACAGTCTTGAAGCAGGTGTGGGAAGATTGGGGCGAAAAACTTGAGTATTGGTCGGATGTGCGACAAATGGCTGATCGAGCTGTCGGCGGTGTGCTCGCAAAGCAGAACGCCTCTGGCAAACCTACTCTAGAACCCACCTTGCTTACTTGGGCTGATATTTTCGCCGCGCGGTCTGCATACAACCAGCTTAAGGATTCGCGAAAGGCCTGGATTAAACAGTCAGTGGACAAGGCTTTCCAGGAGGAGGAGAAAGAGGAAGATGCTGAGCGGGAAGACAAGAAAGAAAAGAAGGTTGACGAAGTTGTAGAGCAGCTTAAGAGAGAGGCCGAAGAGGATAACATGGATCCATATCAGCAGCGACTGATGCGGTGTATCGTCGATCCTGGTAAGATTTCTTGAATAGTCTTTTGCGTCAGCTGTATGCTCAAATCTCTGTAGTCAATCTACGGACCACGTTTGACCAAGTTTACCTTCCTCCGCACACCATCGATTCAGTGAGGACTATCGTGTCCTTGCCACTGTTACATCCTTCAGCCTTCCAGACCGGCGTTTTGAAAGAGCATGGAATGACTGGGTGTCTTCTGTTCGGTCCTCCAGGCACAGGTAAGACCCTTGTAGTTCGCGCACTCGCCAAGGAAGCCGGGTGTCGTATGTTGATTATCCAGCCTTCGGATGTCATGGACATGGTATGTCCATATTGCTTTTCTCTCGCCGTATATAAGCTCACTGTGCTTTTTTGTTAGTACTACGGTGAGGCTGAGAAGTTGGTCAGAGCTGCCTTTGCTCTTGCTCGCCGTCTTGCTCCTTGCGTTGTCTTCATAGACGAGATAGATGCGCTGTTTGGTGCTCGAGAGCGAGGTGGAGGGGACTACGCTCACCGCGGGACTATTACCGAGTTCATGCAAGAAATGGACGGTCTCAGGTCGTCTAAGGAAGACAACGTTATTGTCATCGGTGCTACCAACAGACCATTTGACTTGGATGATGCGGTCCTTCGTCGTCTACCACGCCGGATCCTCGTTGACTTGCCTGGCGAGAGAGAACGGGAAGGTGAGCTACCTGATTCAACCGCTAATGCGCTCATTTCTGATCTTTCGTTCGATCTGCAGAAATTCTCAAGATTCTCCTCCGCGATGAAAAACTTGCTCCTGACGTGGACCTCAAGGTTCTAGCCAAGAAGACTGAAAGTTTCTCGGGCTCCGATTTGAAACGTAGGTCTTATTGGTCCACTGCTAGACTCGTTTACTCAGTAACCCTGTTTTAGACTTGTGCGTGGCAGCTGCGCTCGACGCAGTTAAAGAACGCGTTGCTGTTCCATGGCGTTCTCCGCCAGACACTGTCGAAGCGGATGTTACCGGCACTGCACAGATCGAACAGTCATCTGTATCGCCAGAAGCGTCACCTGCGTCATCGACTTCGATACCACCCACGCATGTCTCTTCGCCCACTGAGAGTTATACATCTGGTTCAGCAACTGCAACTATCATCTGCTCTGCCCAATCTGCCGAGAACATCACATCATCTGGTCCTCCTGATATACCATTGAAGGCTGGGTCGACAGCTGTCTTGAAGCCTACCGAGCAGCTCACTGCTCGTGAACAATCCAACTCTTCGACACCTTCGACGGCGTCTCCGCCTCTTGAGACCAAACACTCTCTTCCTCCTCCTCCGCCTCGTATGCTTCATTGGCGCAACTTTGAAGTTGCGCTGAAAGAGATCACTCCCTCGTCCTCTGAAGCTCTCGCGTCTTTCAATGATTTGCGTAAATGGAATGAAGAGTTTGGAGAGGGCAGGAAGGGCAGGAAGAAACATGTCTGGGGAAAGGACAAGTTCGGTTTTACCGGGAAGCCGCTCGAAGGGGAAGACGAGTTGAAAATCAGCAAGTCGAAAGATAGCTGAAGTTAATGGGGCTAGCGGAGTCAATACTCTTCATAAGCTGTTCGCGAGTCAGTTGGGAGATTTATACACTAGATATAATATCAAGAATACGAGCTAATATCAGTACATGTAGACGTACACCATGAGATATATCGGGCCGAGGCGAGACTGGACAATGCGATGGACATCATCAGCGACGTGCTCCCTTACGCCTCTGGCTACTGCGAGCAGGAGGCGTGGCTTCTGCCTCCCCCTCTTCCTCCTCGTCCATACCTTCGTCCTTGATTGCCTTCTTCTTGCCCTTACTCCTGGACTGGGATTGAGAAGGCTGAGTGCTAGTAGCTCGAGATTGAGATTGAGAAGCTTCCTCGTCCTCTCCAGCTTCTTCCTCACTGCCTTCTTCGCTGTCCTTCCTCTGTGCCCGCCGCTTGCCTTTATCCTGGCCTTCCTTGTATGCGCCTTCACCAACAGGTCTGGGGTTCCATTCATTGCCGCAAGTTGGGCAAGTCTGTTTGGTTCGCTTATAGGCGTTGTAGCAGTATTGGTGGAGGTTGCCTTTGCAGTTAGGCGTGTTACAGTGAACACCGAGGGTTACCATCTACAGCGGATGTGCTATTAGCCTCAAACCAAAGACTTGTAAGGATAGTGACGCACATCCATACAAACTGTACATTCGAGAATTGCTTCTGGGTATTCGTTTTTGAGGTACTGCGACAATTCGAGCAGGGTGCGTTGGGACAGTGAATAACGCCCTTTTCTAAGTTGAACCGTTAAGTTTCTTGGCGATTAGGATTACGGGAGGGGATAACGCACTTGCTCTTGAGCAACCATCCCTTGGCAACAAAACTGTTCAAGACAATCTCACCCTGTGACTTGGTCATCACCGGTCTGAGAGAGTTCACTTCGCGCAGAGCGGCCAACGAAGATACGCAATAAGCATCATTTGGAGCAAGCATGATTTGTTCGACCTAAAAATCAGGCTGTCATGAAGTTGCTGTGGTGAGTGGGGCGAGGTTACGAACCACTGCTTTGAAGTAGGCAATTTCATTGGGTGCATAGTCCGTCGCAAGTTGAGCCACTTCATCGCCTTGACGGTTGACCTATATCAATGACCCATAGTTGAGAGAAACAGGTATCCGAGTAGTTTAGGAGGATACCAAAAACGTACGAGGGCATATACTTCTGAGCCAGTCTCTTGGATATTGGACCGAGCAAGTTCGAGATTGAGAGGATTAAGGGCATTATTCACTTTGGTCAACCATACGTGCCATGAATCGGTGCTACTCGAAAATGGGATCTCTAGAGATTCATCGGTAGCTAGGGAGGTAGTGATTGAACTCTCGTTTGAATGAAGTAACGAGCAATGGTTGTGTAAGCCTCCTACCTTTCACTGCGTTTACGCACTGCTCCCAGATTTTGATTCCGAGATTCTTGGTAATGACTCTGCGTGAGAGTACGGCCTGTAGGAAGAGCTTCTGTACGTCGTTGGATGAGACCATGGTGGAAGGGGTTGCAACAAGTGCAAGAAAATAACTAAAGAAAAATGGAGAGACGCGACCGTCTTAGGCTTAACGCGGTCGCGTGCAAAATGAAACGCGGTCTAGGTAGGTAAATCACGTGCTTCGACGGCTGACATTCTGGATTAAATGGATTAAAATAAATGGTGACTCGCAAGATTGACACGTGCTGTGCTAAATGTATTTTCAGTATAGGGCTTTATTTTAGCACCGAGCGAGATGTTTTGTGATGTAGGTACACAGATTTGTCGTGAATATCGTAGTCCATAGATCAAATCATCCACTACCAAACAGTAATGTACGAGGTCGTCCAGATCATCAATTACAGTCCAAGTATGTCCGACTCAACGTCTTTCACAATTTTGGCACACGAAGAGTCTTGCTCACCATCGCCGCCGCCCACAAACCAAACACCACAGACACAATGTGAAGGTCGCCATCACCTCCCGGCTTGCCCCACAAAGTGACGGTACCAAAGGGGAGGCCTTCTTTGCCTTCAATCCATCCATTCTTTGTCCAATACATCAGAATGGACACAAGGCCCAGCGAGGAGGGAATGGGAAGCCCCTCGAAGTACTTTGCTTTGCCTTTCGTATCTTTCGGCACCAGCGCAACGGTCGCGTTAAACCGTGCAAGGCGGGCCAATCCGCAACAGATAAAGCCTGTCAATGCAATGGTGTCGAGGTATGTGCGGAGGCCAACGACGAATGCAAGAAGCGCTGGGGCGACCCCAAACGATATCTGAGAATCATTGAGTTCGTGTATCACGCGTCGACGTCATGCGAAATCATACCAAATCAGCGAGACTGTCTAGTTCTTGGCCCAACATACTGCTCTCGTTTCTCCACCGTGCAATGTTGCCATCCAAGAAGTCAAAGATGAGACCCGCGACTGGGAGTGTCAACGCGGACCACAGAAAGTCCTCGTCGCCCGTCACGAGATACTTTGCGGACGAGAAGACAGAGAGGGATCCGCAGACACCGTTCATGATTGTGACGAGATCAGCCATGCGAAAGCTTCTACATCAGATAGAGAGTATGTTAGACTTCTTCAAGGGTACTGTGGACAACGAAACGGAGAGCACCTGACCAGAGAGAAATGTCCCTCTGCATCCCGGTATTGCTGTAAAGCAGCCGCTTTGCCGTGGTCTATGCTGCTGTCACTCTTTCCGCCGCCATTCACGCTCTGTTTTGATGTCCGTTCGTTCATTCTGGATGCGTAGACTACAACGAATGCTGGTGGTTGACAAAAGAGAGGTGGAGCAGGAAATCGTAGAGGCACGCTACCTTTGCCGTGCGGCGTGCGTTCATGATTTGAGGCGGAGTGCAATCAGGTGCACGCGACCGGTACGTCACTAGGGTTAGGGCTTCCTTTTTGAGAAGTCATGTAGCGACACCAAAATTATTCGCCCGTCATTCTCACCTAAAGTCATCCTTCCAGCATGCCTCGGATTCGCAAAAGTACGTTGAATACTATGGCAGATTTCCTGGAAAATGTCACTAACTGTCTTCATCAGAAACGAGCAAGCGGGGAACCACCCACCAGCGACAGAAAATCAAGCACAAGGTTGCCGAGACTCGCAAGAAGAGGAAGAAGGAGGCAAAGAAGAATCCCCAGTGGAAGTCCAGTATGTTCCCTCAGTCGTCCCATTTTCAACATTGTATATTTAACTTTGAATCTGTAGAAAAATTAAAGGATCCTGGTATTCCCAATAATTTCCCATACAAGGACCAGATTCTTGCAGAGATTGCGGCTCAGCGTCGCCAGGTGCGTATAATCTACCCTTTGCAGGCAGACCATTTCCTAAGTCTGTGTACAGGCGGAGGAGGAAAAGCAGCGTCGCAAGGAAGCCAAAAAGGCTGCTCGCGCGGAGCAGGAAGGTCGTGACTCTCAGAGTCCAGAACCAGAAGTTGGCTTTTCCTCTCTACCAAGCAGCAGCAAAGCAACATTTGCTGCCCCGGAATCTTCAAAGCCAAACATACCTGTGGAGAACGATGAGGAAGCACCCATTCTTTTGAATCCAGACCTCCCCAACCTAAAAGCTGTATTGGACAAGGCAGACGTAGTTATTGAACTTTTGGACGCAAGGGATCCATTGGCATTCAGGAGTGATGCAATCGAGAACGCCGCCGGAAGCAAGAAGCTTCTCTTTGTCCTCAATAAAGTTGGTATGTTGTTTCAGTGTTGCCAACTTTCCGCGTTCGCCGACTGACATTTCGTCATTCAGACACTGTGCCTCGTGAGATTGTCGAATCCTGGTACAAAGCTCTCAGCAAGGACCATCCAGTGTACTTATTCCGTGCAGCTTCTGCATTCCTGCCTGGTAATGAGGCTACTGCAGCGGACGTCAAGGGCAAAGGCAAGAAGCGCGCTGACGATGCTCTTGGTCTTCAAGCGGTCTCTGAAAAGCTCGAGGCACTTGCGAAGGAAAAGGACAGTCCCCTCGTCGTGGCCGTTGTCGGTTGGACAAATGTAACGACGCGCGCTTTCACACACAGAATTTATATCACTGACTTTATCACGTTAGAGTGGCAAGAGTTCATTCGTTAATTCGCTACTCCGCAAATCATCACTCTCCATCTACAAGCTTACGTCTACCTCCGGAGAAGGGCCTAGTACGACCATGTACCCGCAAGAGATTTCCCTGACTCTCGGAGGAAAGGAGATAACTCTCATAGATACTCCCGGGCTATCGTGGCAAACATCACTAAACCTGGCGGAAGAAGATGCAGAGAAGTTCCGCACTCAGGATATCCTGATGAGAAGTAAAGGTCACATCGAACGGCTGAAAGCACCTGTGCCAGTTGGTCAGTGACCCCAATCCCATTCATAGTAACTATTCATGCTAACGAGGATGCAGTGTCTCACATCGTCTCTCGGGCGACTAAGGAAGACCTTATGACTTTCTACAATATTCCTGCATTTCAAGAAGGCGATGTGGATGCATTCCTCGCTGGCGTAGCCCGAGCCAATAACCTGGTTAAGAAGGTACATAAAAACTGAGTCCGCTTTCAAGCTCGCAGCTTCTGACTTCAAATACTTAGGGTGGGTTACCCGATATCGCAGCAGCTTCTCGCATTGTGCTGAGAGACTGGGGAACTGGTAAACTCCCACGTTACGCTGCTCCCTCTCCAAGTCTCCTTCTAGACGCACCTGCATTGGGTGGTGATCAGCAGAAGATTCTCTCGCAACTCCGGACTCGCAAAGAAATGCGTGGTGCGGATGGACTCGTCAAGCTGAGGAGTGGTGATATTGAGAAACGCGGTGTAGATCTCGAGGCTCCATGGATTGAAGTCGAGGAGAGCAGTGATGAGGATGAAGATGATGAGGGGAGCGCAGAAGAGGAGGACGAATCGACGGTTACTACGGATGGCATAGACGAGGAGGATGACGAGGATGACGAGGAAGAAAACGAGGAAGAAAGCGAGGATGACGAGGAAGAGAAACCCAAACCAGGCAAGCGGAAACAGGCCCCCACGAAGCCTGAGATCCGGCCCAAAAAGAAAGTTGCCTTTGCCGCCACAGCTACCGTACGAACGTCGAAACAGGTTCGTGCGAAGGCGAAAAATGCTTCTTCCCCTCAAAAGCCTGTCGCACCCGCAAAGGCCAAGTCGAGTTCGGCTGCTCCGAAGAAGTCTGCTTTGAAGCCGACGAAAGTGGCTAATTCAGCTACTAAGGGCAAATCCTCAGGTAAGAGCGAGGATGGAGCGTATGACTTTAGCAAATTCTTCTAGTGCTGTCGCGTCGTTGATTCTTTGCCGAATTCACGCTATGATTTGTGTATCGTCCGTCTAAGTAGTCGGCTAGAAATACACTAAGATACAGCAAATGGTAGGTGGTGAAAGTTGCATAAACGATAATATAGCCGAACAGAAAGCATCTGAAAGAAACACAACAGCGAGATTCACGACATGACAATATCACCATCCTCCTGTTGCCCCAACCTAGCTTTCTCGAGCTCTCTACTCTTCGCGGCGTATTGGTTGGGATGAGTAACACTTTCTCCTCCACCAGTACCCTCTCCCTTCTTGATGCCATCCTTCGCATGTGTGATCTCGAATACACGCGTGCACGCAACGTGATAATGCCCTGCTTTGACTGTGTTCATGATTTCGGGCAAATCAGCCGATGTGAGGCCTTGCGATGAATACATCGAGAGAAGGAAAGTCTGCAGACTGTCAGGGTTAAAGTGTCGGTAAGGACAGCCGTGATTATCTTGCGGGCCCGGTGGATCACTTGTGAGGATTTGTACGCAGCTGCCAACAGAATATCTGAGAATGTCCCATGCAACGGAAGACTGGAAGCATACCTCTTAGCAGGGTAATTCGCCCGCTTACCCTCCAAACCGTATGAATGACGAATATTATATCTATATTCTTTGTTGAACTTGTCGTCTTGTATATTGCTAAACGACCTTCTCCAGAACGCAAGAGCTTCCTCTATTGATAGCCCAAGAACCTAACATTTGGACGATCACTTTGCATGACCACCTAAATAAATAGTAATCAACGAACCTTTAAGAACAATCCGTACTGTAAACGGCCAAAGTGTTTCAGGTGTTTGTCTCTCCGTAGGGACTCATGCAGATTACGCATGCATGCAGGGAAATGCTTTCGTGCAAGGTCATCGACCATGTCGGCAGTAATTGCGCCGCCTGCTGCAGAAGACGAGGTAGTAGCCCATTCTGAAGACACGCCTGCTAAGAAGCCTTGCGATAGACTATCCAATATAGGAACTATTCGAGTATCCTCATCCAGGCGGGGGAGTGCTTTCGCAGTGAGCTGCTCTAGTGTCAGAGATGCCCCAGGAGCCGAGGACGGTTGCTTACCTCCAAGGCTTTCTCTAGGTTCGTTTGAAACTCTTGAAACACGATACTTGATTGTTCACGAGCTGGGACGTACGCCATACCCTGCTTCAGGAAAACCCGCCGTTTCTCCACGAGATCTGGTACTCGTGTCCATTTCACCTATGCACCCGAATTAATACCGGGAAACATTGCCGCTTTAAATATGTTATACTTTATAGAACTTTTCGTTTTCAGGTTTGAAGTCCTTCGCTTGAGAGGCTGCTGCAAGCTCGGCACTATGATCTTCAATTTCTTTATCTGAGACCTGGAGTGTCGCGTTCAGTTTTGTTAGCTGCTCCGTGTGAGAAGTTTACTTACTGGCAGCCAGTCGAAGTCGCGCGAATTCAGGAAGTCCTCTTTCTCCGATCGGTCATCCGTCTCCCATCGTATACGGAATAGTGTAGTCTCTGCCTTGACGAAACGCCTTCGCAGGTCTTCCCTACAGCCAATGTCGAAACGTTGGCTTTATGCAAAGGAATTCACACTCACGATCGACAGAATGCTAATCTTAGGATAAAGTGCCCAACATGGTCCTTTCTACGCTCTGCATCTCGATCTATCGCAATCGCAGTGGAACTATGCAAGGGGAGGTATTTCTCGCATTGGGTCAATGCGACGCTCTTCAGCTCATCCCATGGACGATTCCGAGCGAAGGAAGACTCGATCTCGGTCAAAACGCGTAGTCGATCCAGTGCACATGATTCAAACTCTTCTATACTGATATCCTCAATTGGTGGGCGATCGTAGCTGCATACAATGCGGGTCAGCACAAAACGAAGGATATGCCTAGAATACAACAGACAAGTTGAGACGGTGTGGGTATTTGAGGTTTGAGTGTCGTTCCACCTGCGCTGGATTTGTTCGAGTCCTATTCTTGAACATGGTCAAACGTTGTCTGGCTAAGGTGATGGTGTGGCACAGTGGCAGGAAGTGTACTGGACGCGACCTTGTCACGTTCACGCTCATAGAACGCGTCAAGTCACGCATGTCACGTGAAGCAGTCACCCGTGACCCAGGAGGTGCTTGTCAAGTTCGAGCCTCGACTAACATTACACAGGATGCTGGAATAATTGCGTCTACTACACAATGCCGATAAAGTACAAGTACATAGGAGAGCGAGACATATACACAAAGCATATACACACCAATAACATAGGGACCGCTAGACCAGAGCATCTATGCCATTTCAATGGGGAAAAATAACGGTTACTGAGCCAGATGAACGAATGCAGAACACGATAACGAAGATCAGAACGAATTGTCATCAACGGGCAAGTACGTATCATGTCCATCCCGACTGGAGCGACCTCTCTGCCGTCTGCTTGGCTCCTCGAACACGTCAGGATCGATGTCAAAGGTCACACCAGGTCTGTGTCGCCTATACTTCTTGCGCTGGCTTTGTTTAGCCTCTTCCCGGTCACGCCAATCCACGGTGGCCACGATAGGATCACGCAATGGAGGAGAAGGTCTGCCTGCGGTAGAGCTCCTGACAGATTCCCCACCAATCACAGTATTCGGCTAGAAGACAAAACATCAGCGGTACGTTCTAGCCGTTCGTGTCTAAACTTACCGCAGTCCCGTCTTGCGCTTCTACGGATGCCGCGGAAACAGTGCGGTGGCGTTTAGACAGGAGACGGAAGGGCGTGAACATCTTGCCATTCGAGGACTTGTCTCCCGCAGGAGGGATCGCGCTTGTGGCTTGCACAGGCTGGGGAGCGATGATCTGGGGCTGCTGCGGTGGCTGCTGCTGTATGTGAGGATACGTAGTCTGAGTCGGGGGTGCAGAATGAGGGACTGGAACCGTAGGAGCGGGCGTTGTTGCCTTCGGAGGATGGGGCACGGATGTATGTCCCCGGGTTGTAGGGGGCATGTTAGGATGAGGAGCAACAAGATTCTTCACCGAAGCAGCTACCGCATTCATCGTACTCTGAGAACTTGCTCGAGGTCTACCAGAGGAAGCCTTTGGAACAGCAGGCGGTCGAACTTCGACGTGTTTGGGAGGAGAGGACCGGGACCGGAAAATTCCAAATATTCCCTTCTTACGGGAATCTTTCTCCTTATCTTTCTCCTTTGACGGTTCGACTGAGGGTGCCGGGTTGGCAGATTGATATGAATTGCCCCGGAGCATGGAGGGTGCCAGTGATGAAGGCGTGCGCAGCTGTTCCGGCTCTGGTGCAGGCGAAGGAATCTGCAAATTAGCCAGATGTCGCGCTTTAGAAGGAGCGGGAGTCGATGGGTGCCCAGAGATAGCAACACGGGCGTTTTGACCGTATTGAGGGTCTGACACGGTACGCGAATGGTGGGCATGTGACGGAATGGGAGTAGGAGCATCTCTCGCTGGTGCGGGCGCTGTAATAGGATAAGTCTGTCCTCGTACGGGCGTGAGCGCAGGCGCAGGCACCCCATTTGTAGTGGCATACCCCGTGCGTGCGCCTGAGCCATTCGGAAGAGTTGAATAATGTCGTGATGTTAACGTGGGTGCGGGCGAAGGGGCAGCACGAGGTGGAATTCGATGGGATGTGGCAGTTGGAGGTGCAGATGCGGGTTCTTGGGAAGACCCAAGCTCATGGCGAGCGCGATAAGCAGCAGCGATTGCAGAGGCAGATGTCTGCGTCGCGGACGCAGAAGTTGGTTGTGGAGTGGGCGCGCCTCGAGGCGGGGCGGCAGAGGCATGGTCGTAGCCATGAGGTAAAGCTCCCGGATGTCCTTGATAATAGCGCGTAGATGCATCTTGAGCAGAAGCCTGGCCTACTGTACCTCCAGCCACGGAAGGAGCATACTTTTGGGGCGAAGGGTGGGTGTCGTAAGTTTGATGTGATACAGTTGGCAACGCATTTGCGGCGGATTGAGAAGCGGGAGGAGATAATACATTAGACAATTGATGTTGCATAGACGGATTTGTAGTAGCTTGTGGGTA
Source organism: Panus rudis PR-1116 ss-1 (assembly GCA_022160315.1). NCBI lineage: Eukaryota > Fungi > Basidiomycota > Agaricomycetes > Polyporales > Panaceae > Panus > Panus rudis. The sequence goes on along the minus strand of MU275173.1, from coordinate 194,553 downwards.
TGCAGACGATGGGGCAGCAGAACGGTATCGAGACGATTCTGGGTATCCTGAAGCCGCCGTAGGCGGGCGAACAATAGGCGGATTCGTCGTGTCGTGTCGTGACTGGGCATGAGAAGAGGCATTTGGACCATTAGCTACGTTAGGGGGCTGATTCAGAGATCTATGTTGGATGCTGGAAGGAGATGGTTTGGTAGGAGCGATGGACTGTGTGATAGTATCATTAGAACCGCGGCGAGGGTGAAGACGATTGCTAGGAGAATGCTTTGGAGTGTTGGAGACTGGTGGGGATCGAAGAGGGTTGGAATTAGAATTATACGGGGGCGTTCCACCAGTCTGCGTTCCACTAGGGTGACCCGAGCGCGACGCTGCTTGATCCTGGTCGGCAGGAGCTACCGAATGTGACGCAACCTGAGGACTGGGCGGCACAGCAGATTTCGATTGTCCAGGAGATACCTGCGGGCGAGAAGAGTGGAAAGGCGAACTCGATAAAATTGGTGCAGGCGCAGGAACGTGCTGCTTGGGTGATCTGGGATCATAGCTTGTCCCTGGTGTACTGGGCTCGGGCGCAGGGGTAGACGAGAATAGCCTGCGAGGCTCAGGGATAGGAAGCGGAGCTGCTCTGGGCGTGTCTTCTCCAGGTTGTGGCACGTGATGCGAAGATGAATGGGGCTGAGTGGTTGAAGATAAGTAGTTCGTCGGGGGATATGCACCCGGAAAAGGATCGTCATAATCAGCCTTCGGAGGGTGAACAGAAGGCGACGGCGCTGAGCGTTTCTCGTCCGCGGGATCTTTACGCATCCTGGGGGACTCCTCTTTAATCGGGAATTTGCTCGGGACATCCGGCGGTGACATTTTTGAAGGATAATGATCCAGCTTTTCCGGAGGTTTAGGACCTGATGATGCCAGATTGTACCCAGGCACAACAATCTCCGTGTGCACTGGAGCAGCTTGAGATTGATACACACTCAACTTGGCGGATGAATGTGTGGTATCCGTCTGAAAGTGCATCTCGGCAGGTTTCCCTGCAAGAGAAAGACCTGGGCCGACTTTCGTCGCATGCAAATTCTGCTGATTATTACCCGAAGGACGTCCCTGCCTTGAATCAGGTTGGGTGGCGATAGGGCCATTGTAACTCGGTACAGCCAAGTTTTGTCTTGCCAACGTCGGCGCGGTAGAGGGCGGGCGAATCGGAACATCTGCAGGTACGCTCGACATATTATTATATGGAGGAATGGTCGAGTTCTGGCCTGATGAATCTGCGCGACGCGACTGCTGTGCCGAAAAGTGCGCATACTGGGGGTGGCTGGACTGTACCGTCTGGGCCGGGATCGACAACGCTGCACTAGGATGTAAATAAGCGCCCTGAGGTACACTGTTTGAACGAGACGGTTGTGTATAACCGTTCGCGTCTGAAGAACGTGTCTGATCCACCGATGCTTGGGTCATCGTTCCCGAAGGTTGTGCTTTGTACGTTTGTTGCACAGGTTGCGGATCCGAAGGACCCTGCCCAGCTCGAATGCTGACTACTTGTGGCACATGAGGCTGAAATGCAGAGAAACCTACGTGAGCAGAAGACTGTCCATTCTGAGGCACAGCAGTATAGCCAACGGGGGCAGCAGACGTGTGATGCCTTTGTTCAGCAACACGAGAGTTGGAGGACACACCAGCTGCGCCTGTGGTGTATGCAGCTCCATAGCCATCGTGTGGTAGACTGTGTTTGCGCTAGAGAACGTGCCAGAACACGTTAAAGTTTAATGTACTCGGAGATACAGGAAACCACGTACACGGTCCCTTCCGGAAGCCCGGTCGTTTTCACTTTCCGACGGTCCAGAAGGCTGGGCGTCGGCATAGTAGTCACGAGAGGGATGCCTGCGACTTGTAGTTCTCTGACAGGAATGTTGAGAAGGGCTATCCATATGTAATGAAGTGATAACGTACTGTCGCGCGTTCCCGTCCGGAATGCTCTTGTTCGCTGCTGGACACACCAGATTCCTGTGGGTATTGAGGTGCAGCAGATTTGTCACGACGAGAGCGGTGACTCCGCCTGTCGCGATCCGGGACTGCGCCGTGCTCACGATGGTACGCGGATTGATCACCGGAACGCGCATCATCCGTGGTAGGATTTCGAGCCGAGCTCGTTGCTTGGGCTGTAGTCGAGAACTGAGTAGCAGGCAAAGCCACATTAGAGCTACTTGAGGTCAGTTGATCAGGATACAGCTGTCGCGCCTCCAGGAAGAAAGTAATTAGACACGCTCATATAGATTTTGAACGAATACTTACTGTGGACCTATCATCTGCCCTCTGTTCTCTGTACTTCATTGAGGAAGCGACTGGCGCAGCACGAGCGTCCTGAGCGACAGAGTGATCAGCATCTCGAGACTCTTTGTGTCTGCGACTTCGGTGCTCTCTAGACCTTTGAGCTTCCTTCTCTAGTCTGCGTCGTTCTTTCTCTTTCTCTTGCCTCCTCACTTCTCTGGCCCTTTCCTTCTCCTCCCGACGACGTAGCTCGATCGCCTCTTGCTCTCTCCTCTCCGCTTCCCTCTCCCGTGCTTTCCTCTCTGCCCTCTCACGCTCTTTCCTATCCTTCTCTCGCCGCCGCTCCCGCTCCGCATCTCTATCCCTATCCTTCTCTCGATCTTTGATTCGATGTCTCTCGCTGTCCTTCTCGCGCCGACGAGACGAGGACTCGGCTTGTTGTTCGGGAGGTATGAAGTACGCGTGTGATGATGACGGCGGCTGTTGAGGTGGTGGTGCCGAGGGAGCATGGTTGCTGCGCGTGCGTGACGATTTGCCCTGGTCAGCAGCAAGTGCTATCTCGTCAGCAGAGGGGGGACTCCGCTTGTCTGCCTTTCGAGCTTTAGAGATAGTACGCTGGTCGTATGGGTCTGCATCCCTCGCCCTGGAGGATAATTGCAGCGGCACGGCATCGGGTGGGGAGACATAGTCACCAGGGTTGTAGTAGGATGGATTAGACATTACCGCGTATACATGGTCCCTTGACGAAGGTTTGTGGCTTGTATATGGCGCCGAAGAAGCGAACATGTCTCCGCCGGCCAGATCTGTACGCCTAGAACGATGGTGTTTGTCATGACTGGAGGACACCAGGTTCGGATCCATGTTATGGCGTTGTGAAGTCGACATTGTTTGTCGGGTACGCTCTGCTTCAATGTCTGTGGTGTACAAACGATAGTCATCCTTGCGCGAGGAGCTGGTGTGCTCTCGGTGTCGACGACTGCTCATAGTCTATGGGTGTTGATGTCGAGCCCGTGTGGGCCCAGGGAGGGGGCGTTGTGGGTGTAAACTGCGAGATGGCTGCTCGCTCCTGACAAGAGAGAATGGTGAAATAATGGCCTTGGAGGCATGAGGCAGGCCTCAGAGTTTCCACCGCGACCCAAAAGCGCCGCACAATGCGAGCGCTGTCAGCTCTTTAGTGCCACTCCCTCGGGCCACGTGTTCTGCTTTCGGCCACTCATCCAGCGCAGGCGCCAGCATTCACAGCAGTTGATTCAAAGTTGCAACGTTGATTGTTTGCTTCAGCTTGACATCCTGGCCGCACAGCCCACCGTCGGCGCAGCCCAAGGAGCGATGAGAGGATCTGCGCCGCGACACTTTGGTCGAATGCAGGCGAGGAGGCAAGCTATGTGGCTTCACGTCATAACCTACGACGCGTCTGAGCACAATCGCGGAGCTCGCCTTACAGTTCAGTCATCCAGTGTTGAAGCCAAGCAGTATATTGGTAGAATAAGGACACAACATGAGAGGGGGACATGTACGCCGCCAACGAAAGCGGCTTTGCAGGCAAGGATGCGCATAGCAAATTGCAGAACCAACCCCGTTGAGGCCATACCACCAGGAATAGCAAAACACCTCCTCGTCCCAAGACGGAACGAGAAAGTAAACCATTGACCTGGTGGTTCGCTCTTACACGATTTTGACTCATTACTGACGGTAGACAGCGGAAAGGCTGTTTGGAAGCAAAAGCTTCCCCGTCAAGCTAATCTAAGGATCGTGTAGCAGTAAAAAAGACGCGAGAAATCGGAAATATACTCAGCTGGAACACTGCACGCGTGTCATCTGTGCGAAATGTTTGATATTGGCATGCTCGTCGCAGACGTTGCAGAAGGACGTTGGCAATGGCATTGGGAGGAAACAATTGCAAGAAGAAAAAAGAGCGGACGAGCCGGGAAAGCATGACTAATGACGTCCCGGAATGTTCCCACGGCATTCTCCCTCTTGGTGAGTGTCGCATAACTTCTGTCGGAACCGCACGCACACTCTCCTGTAGCCCATCATCGACGATTTCATTCATTACGGTCCTCCTCACACGATAGACTTCACGTCTCCCAACTCTCGCGCCGCCGGACTTCGGGTATGGTACGTCCTTCTTTTCGCCACTTTGTACGCGTACGTGCCTCATTATCGGCGTCATAGAGCGATAACATGGACGTCCTCGACGAAAAGGCGAACGGGGCCCCCCACATGGAGGTCGAGGAAGTAGTATCTGTACGAGATCGTATGTGCTCTCCGATCACTCGCTCGACTCGACCGCTCAATTGACCGTGCTACCAATCCAAGATGAGGCCTTTGCGGCGAAGCATATGCCCGACCTGGGCCATGAAGTCAAAGACTTCAAGGTGTTCACCTGGCGCCTCAGCAATTGGAAGAAACTCGAGAAGAAGATTACCAGTCCCGAGTTTGAATGTGGTGGTCACCGATGGTACGCGTTGACGCCATTCTCCATCTTCTCCCAGTCTCACTGCTCCCTTGACCCTATTAGGCGGATTCTTCTATTCCCCTTCGGTAACTCGAACGCGCCACCGAACGACACTGTCTCCGTCTACCTCGATTATGCAGACCCGAAGAGAGCGCCCGAAGGGTGGCATGCGTGTGCTCAGTTTGCCCTTGTCATCTCAAATCCCCATGATCCAACCATCTACACTGTAAGCCGTAAGTTTTGTAATCTCCTTATGTCGCGTTTGCTTTATATGTTTCTGACACACGTCTCTTAGACGCACATCACCGCTTCATCGCTGAGGAATGTGACTGGGGCTTCACTCGCTTCAGCGAGTTGAGGAAACTGTTTAGCGTCCAAGATGGCCATTCCCGCCCGACTATTGAGGATGAGACTGCTGATGTCAGCGTGTTTGTTCGTGTACTCGAAGACCCTACCGGCGTGTTATGGCACAACTTCGTCAAGTAGGTTAGCTTTCATGCATTGTCCAGCCGACTATTGACATCTACCAAGCTACGACTCAAAGAAGGAGACCGGTTACGTCGGTCTCAAGAACCAGGGTGCAACATGTTACATGAACTCTCTTCTCCAGTCCCTCTTTTGCACACGATACTTCCGCAAGGTATGACCTCACCATGACCATGATTTTCTAGCGCATTCCTTATGATTTATTTGGGATCTAGGCCGTCTATCAAATACCCACAGAGGATGACCACCCCACCGAAAGCGTGCCATTAGCCCTACAACGTGTCTTTTACCATCTGCAAACCTCGGATCAGCCCGTCGGCGAGTTGCTCTTACGTCGCCGTTGATGGGTTCCGAATACGCTAACCTGACTTTACAGGCACTACGGAACTAACCAAATCGTTCGGCTGGAAGTCCCTGGATTCGTTCTTGCAGCATGATGTTCAGGAGTTCAACCGTGTCCTACAGGATAAGCTGGAGACAAAGATGAAGGTAGGGATCTACATTGTCCCACTGCGTGAGTTCCAATCTCATGACCATCTTTCAGGGCACGAAGGCGGAAGGCGCCATTCAGAAGCTCTTCGTCGGAAAGATGAAGAGTTACATCAAGTGTGTCAACGTCGACTACGAATCCTCACGTATAGAGGAGTTCAATGGTACGGTGACTGCTCACTCACATGCAATGGTCATACCAATTCACGTGATTCAGACATCCAGCTCAATGTCAAGGGGATGAAGAACCTTTATGAATCGTTCAAGGACTACGTTGCCGTCGAGACACTCGAAGGTGACAACAAATACATGGCTGAGGGCTATGGACTGCAAGATGCCAAGAAGGGTATCATCTTCCAATCATTCCCCCCAGTGCTTCACCTCCAGCTGAAACGGTTTGAGTACGATATTCAACGCGATGCTATGGTCAAGGTACGTAATAAGGCTAGTAGTGTATGCATCAGGCTCAAGAATGTGATGAACAGATCAATGATCGACACGAATTTCCATTCGAAATCGATTTGGACGAATTCTTGGATGAGACTGCAGACCGTTCTCAACCGTGGGTGTACAAACTTCACGGTGTCCTGGTCCACTCCGGCGATCTTCATGGCGGACACTACTTTGCCCTCATCAAGCCCGACCGGGAAACTCGGTGGCTTAAATTCGATGATGACCGAGTAACGCCTGTCACTGACAAGGAAGTTCTCGAAGAGAACTATGGCGGGGAGGCCTTGAACGGCTTGATCTCGCCTATGCAACGCAATCAGGTTCGATCGATGAAGAGGTTCACGAACGCCTACATGTTGGTGTATATCCGCGAGAGCGCTATCGACGAGGTTCTGGCACCTTTCAAGGAGGAGGATACCCCAGCGCATCTCAGTAAGTTCAATTTGTGTAGATATTCTCCAGATATATGCTGATATATGCGCCTGTAGAACGACGATTGGAAGAGGAGAGATTGCAAATGGAAGCTAAGAAGAAGGAAAGAGAAGAACAGCATCTTTATCTCACCGCCAAGGTCATCACCGATGACACATTCGCCCACCATGAAGGCTTCGATTTGGCTACCTTTGATGAGCGAAGTTGGCCCGCATCTGACCTTCCAACCTTCCGCGTCCTTAAGAATGAGACGTACCAGACGTTCAAATCTCGTGTCGCTCAACATTTTAACTACCCCGAGAGCCAAATACGTTTGTGGGTGCTCGTCAACCGGCAAAACAAGACTGTCCGGCCAGACACGCCTATACCAGAGAATGAGCCCGCACTCAGTATGTCATCTTCTCGATCAATGTTTGCAACATTATATTGAAAGAATCGCAGCCGTCGAGGTAATAAGGAATAACATGGCTGTCCGACAACAGAACGACTTGCGTCTGTACCTTGATGTCATTCCAGACCCCAACAAGCCCGATGTGCCTCCAGGGTCAATCATGATCTTCCTTAAGCATTTCGATACGTCCAAACAGACACTCTTCGGTGTCGGCAAGGTCTACGTCCCTCGTAGCAGTAAAGTTGGCGATCTTGTTCCTATCATCAACGAGAGGATGCGATGGACGCCTGGGACACCTTTGAAGCTTTTCGAAGTATGAAACGTCGCTGACGTCGTGCATTTGGTCTGTGACTTACGAGCTATTTATGTATAGGAAATCAAGCCGGGCATGATTGAGCTCATGAAGCCCAAGCTCACCTTCACGCAAAGCGAAATTCAAGACGGTGATATCATCTGCTTCCAAGTTGACATTAGTGAGAAGGAGTAAGTCACGTGCATTATGCTCTATTGCGTCTTGTCTAAATGCCTTTCTGTGGAACAGGGTGCACGATCTCGAGAATCAGGGACTCTATTCCAACCCTGCACAGTTCTACGACTTTCTCCAGAACCGAGTGCTGATCATTTTCCGACCCAAATTTGAAGAACCTGATCAGGAAAGCCCGGAGTTCAACCTCGTTCTGAGCAAGAAGCAGAACTATGATGTCGTACGTATTTCGGCTGTCTCTACGCGTTGAAGATGCTCATGGTTTCGCGCAATGTCAGATGTCACACAAGGTCGGCGAATACCTCAGATGGGATCCTATAAAGCTTCGCTTCACCACGACGCATGCCGCAAATGGTGCGCCCAAGGCCATCCTCAAACGTTCCCTGAACCCCAGTATTGCCGAGATCATTGCCCCTGCGTACTCATCCGCGCAAAGCACCGTCATTCTGTACGAGAAGCTTGATGTCAGCATCGTCGAGCTTGAGACAAAGAGGAGTTTGAAGGTCATCTGGACTGGAAGCCATAACAAGGAGGAATCGACACATCCGTTCTTGTTGCCCAAGACGAGCATGGTTCATGACCTTGCCGATCACCTCGCGAAGCAGGTCAAGTTGACAGGATCCGGTAAGATCAGGGTATTCGAGGTGTCGAAGGATGGGAGGACGCAGAGGGAGTTTACCGGTTCGGAGATGATTGGTAATATTCCTGATCCTGTGGAACTATACGCTGAGGTACGTGCATTTCATCAGAGTGCTGCGATTCTCGTACTGATTTTGCTTGCAGGAAATCCCTCGAGAAGAACTTGAAGCTGACGATGCCGACAAAGTCATCAGTGTTTTCCACTTCTCGAGAGAGGTAACGAGGACACACGGTGTTCCGTTCCGCTTCGTCGTGAAACCGGGCGAGAAGTTCTCCGAAACCAAGAAACGTCTACAAGCACGGTTAGGTGTCACGGACAAGGAGTTCGCCAAGTACCGTTTCGCGCTCATTCAGGCTGCTACCTTCAAACAACCGTCTTATATTGAAGATGGTTAGTCCCCTTTCATCTTTTGGATAATCCCCGAGCCGGTAATGATACTCTTCATTGTTTCAGAGGATACCATTTATGATCACAAATTCGCGCCTGAAGACGTCCTCGGTCTTGACCACATAGATAAGTCAGGGAAGACAAGGACCGGAGCCGGCGAGAAGGCGATTGTGATTAGAGGATGAGGTACTTTATCTATGTAATTTCCCTATCCTACAACTGGATGGGTCTCCACTCATCACTGGGCTGTTGAGCTGAGGCCCGTCTCGAACATTATGTCGGAGCGGTCTTTGCTGTTGTGCCACACTGTATATTGTCAGTAGCCATAGTTTTCTCTTTCTGATTTCTTTTCTCAAGTGTCTCCCGGACGAAATTGTACAACATTCGTTTCCTTTCCTCTTCATACTGAAGCCCATGAAAGCAAGTCGAATATGGAAATGAGGATGCTACACAACAGCTGGATAGACAAGCGAATAACCAGAAATTCAACCGTTACTTGCGCTTCTTATTTTTCTTTGCGGACTAAACACACGTCGATTAAGGAACCGCACTACGAATATTTGCAGCAGCAAGACACGTACCTTGGGTGTCCGCGGGCTTGACACAGAACCTTCACCATCACTTGACGCTATGCTTTCAGCACTTGCACTCGGTGGAGGAGCGAGGCCGTTGGTCGACTTTGCGGATGCGGGAGTTGAGGGCACGGCAGAAGTGACAGGTGTAGTCGGTGCAGAAATGGGTGCTGAATCCAGTTGCCTTGATACAGGCTTAGGGTTAGGAGGATACTTTTTCTCTGCCACGCAGTCAGCATCGAGGTGAGCCATATGCAGTTCTTTGGCGCACCTTTCTCCGCTCTGACAGCCGGTAGTTGTTCAACCATGCTTCGCATTCGTTCATTATGCAGCATTTCCGTTGCAGTCTGGAAAATGATCTGACCCCATCCCTCCACGAATGAATTGGCTTCCTGGGCGACCTCGAGGATCTCCGCTTCCAATTCCTTCTCTGCGGCCACGATGCTGTTCAATAGGTCATCACCGATGGATCCTTTCTGTAACAGTACTTGGATAGCCGGTTTGTCTTCGCGAATACGCAAGATACGTTGGACGTCGGTCATGGCTCTGCGGACGAGCGCCGCCTTGAGCAGCTGCTCTGGAGCTGGGGGATCGGTGCGCTGCAACAGGGATACATAGATGTCTCGTTCTTTATGACGAGGAAAGTAGGGTTCCGGGACACGATCTGTTCACATTGCCGTGAACAAGGGACAGACGTGGATGTCATACGGGTGAGAGACATACTCGCGAAATAACGCTTGTAGTAATAACTGAAGATGTAGAGCCCACCAAAGACAACAGTAACATAAAGGAGCGGAGCGAGGAGGGACTTGACGTCGAGGGACACCATGACGGCGGAGGGAAAGGAGATGCTGGCCTGCTGCACGGCCGAATTCAAGTGGCTGCTAACGTCTGTGATCGCTGTCCTGCCTCGACATGCGCTGGCATTTCGACGCGTCGTGCTGCTCGCGTGGCACATTCCCTCTTTTGGGTGTCTTATGTCAGCTCAGGTCACGTGTATAGGTCGGCTACGTCCGGCTACAAGTCCCGCCGGTCCCGGGCTCTGGCTTCGTTAGATCCGAGGCAGGTCGCGATTCGCCGGTCCCTGATTGGGCTGAGAACGGCACATGATTCAAGCGCCCTCCCCGCACCCCACACTCGATTAAAAGGCTCCCCGCATTTCGAGTCGACCCCAGCAGTCCATCCTCCTCGACGTCCTCTGTATACGCTTCCCCCATACGCGCAGCATGCTCAGACATAGCCGTATCGCATCCTCTTCCTTCTCCAGGGCCATCCTGAACCAGAGGAGGCTTGCGTCGACCAAGGTAACGGCAAGTGAACGTTTCGAGTGAACTATTGCTGACGAGCAGCAGACAATCAGGGAAGTGCTCGAGGAGGTCGTCCCCGCAAAGCAAGCGCAGCTCAAGAAGCTCGTAAGTACCTCAACGCTTAGTGCCCCTCTCAAACTGAGCTATCGCACAGAAAACCGAACACAGTCAAGCCGTTCTGGGTGACGTCAAGGTATGTCTCGCACAATGTCCCGACAACATCCAACCTGACACATCCCTTGCAACAGGTCGAGCATGTCATTGGTGGTATGAGGGGACTGAAGTCCATGCTCTGGGAGGCATCCGTGCTCGATCCCATCGAGGTAACCCCTCATTTTGACTGTGTACACTTCGAACCAGGTCTAACGCTTGCTCATGATAGGGTATTCGCTTCCATGGTATGACCATCCCTGATTGCCAGAAAGCCCTCCCTGCTGCCCCAGGAGGAAAGGAGATCATTGCGGAGAGTATGCTCTGGCTACTCCTTACCGGTCGAGTTCCGACCGAGGCCGAGACGCGACAATTATCGCGTGAGCTCGCCGAGAAGGGGGACCTTCCCGCCCATGTCGAGAAACTTGTGGACTCGTACGTGATAGTAATTAATCCTTGGCATCTGGCATGATTGTGTTGACGCATTGAACGCTTGTGATTTCGGTCCCTAGTCTTCCGTCGTCGCTACACCCGATGACCCAGCTCGGAATGGGCGTGGCTGCCTTGAACCACGATTCCAAGTTTGCTGCCGCGTATGAGCAAGGTATCAAGAAGTCGGAGTATTGGACGCACACTCTCGAGGATTGCATGAACCTCATTGCGAAACTTCCGGCATTGGCTGCTCGTATCTACCGCAATGTGTACAATCCTGGCAAACCACTCCCCGGGATCAACAAGGAACTCGATCTCGTTGGTCAGTACCAGTCCATATTGCGCTGTTTTGAGTTAATCTGAAAGTGCTTCGTAGGCAATTATGTGAACATGCTCGGCTTTGGTGGCAACCATGATCTGACTGAGTACCTCCGACTGTACATTGCTATTCACGGTGATCACGAAGGTGGCAATGCGTCAGCGCACACTGCTCGTATGTACTCTCTACTCCTGAGCTCCTATGGTTGATATTCAAATGTTACCCCTGCTAGACTTGGTCGGATCTACACTATCGGATCCCTACTTGTCGTATGCAGCAGCGTTGTACGCCCTTGCCGGACCTCTCCATGGGTATGTCACAGTTTCCTGATTCCCCCCGTACATACATGCCTAATCTCACCCGCTCAGGCTTGCTAACCAAGAAGTTCTCCGATGGCAACTCAATATGCGAAAGGAAATTGGTGACAATATCACGCATGACAACATCAAGGAGTACCTCTGGAAGACCTTGAAGAGTGGACAAGTCGTGCCTGGGTCAGTCAATTTAGCTTTTGCTATCGGCTTCTACTGACAATGACGCGTGCGACGTCAATAGGTACGGCCATGGTGTCCTGAGGAACCCTGATCCTCGGTTCATCGCGCTCCAACAATTCTGCGATACTCGGCCTGAGTTGCTGGCTGATCCTGTCATCCAACTTGTTAAGAAGGTACACTTGGCGTGGATGTCCGTTGTAATTTAATGGACGCTTATCTTCTCTTCGGTGCCGACAGACGTACGAAGTTGCTCCTGCTGTTTTGAAGGAACATGGCAAGGTAAGGAGATTCGCCTACACTTCCCTCGGAAGGAGAATCTCATCAAGTGGTGTTCGTAGACCAAGAACCCGTACCCGAATGTCGACGCAGCTTCTGGATGTGTGCTTTACCACTATGGTCTTACCCAGTTCAAGTATTACACCGTCATCTTTGGTGTCTCTCGAGGTATGTTCGTCGAAGGTCGGAACTGCAAGCAAGTATTCATGTTCTATCGCAGCTCTGGGTGCTCTCACTCAACTTGTCTGGGCACGCGCTCTTGGTTTGCCCATCGAACGTCCCAAGTGTGAGTGTCTCTGCCATTATCAATTTGCCTTCCCAATGCTCACAAAACTCTGCAGCGCTGTCCATGGACACCATCGAGAAACTCATCAAGCAGTGAAAAGGAAAACTATCCTGCTATCGACGTTAAGCGTCTCGATGTACTATAATATGCCTCTGAAACAAAAGACGGATGGACGGATGGATGTATATCAAACTGCTGAATATCAATACATTTCGAAGTAAAGAACTGCTGTCTGCTTCAACTTGCCGTGGTGAGGCCGCTATCATACTTTACACATGAATTGTCACGTAGAGGAAAATGTACCCGAGACAAAAGTGACCTAAGGAAAAGGTGGGAAAAGGGAGGAACGAGTATAAATAAACACGTCAGTACCAAGGGAACAGGTATCATCAACGGCATCGCGTGAAGACCAATGAAGTTGAAGGTTTCTTTCAGGAACGAGATTACGACCACTGCAGGGAGAACTCGTAAAAGAATAATGATATACACAAGCGCAACAACAGAGTTCAAGGGGGACAAACATAAGGAAACCAAGGTCAAGGAAGTATAGAATCGAACCACGAGTGCCCAAATCCAGATCCAAATCCAACTAGAACCTCCTACCAGGTTGTAGAGGCTGGGGCGGAGGTCCGCCACGACCAGCGGGCGGGTATGCGCCGGGAGGAGGCATACCTCCCGGGGGACCAGGACGAGGACCACCATAACCCTGAGGAGGTGGGGGACCACCGAACCCAGGACCCCCACGACCGCCCGGAGGTTGGGGATAAGGCTGACCTTGAGGCGGGTATGGTTGACCTTGTGGTGGCATTCCGCGACCAGCGGGAGCTGGGACTGAGTTGGAACGACCAGGCATACCGGGACCTCCAGGACCTCCAGGCATCGGACCTGGGTCTCGCAAAGCGACAGGTGCAGGACGACCACCTGGCGGAAGGGGTGCACCTGGTGCAGGAACACCTGCTGCGCCCGGCGGCGGCGGGTTCTTTTCGGCGGCTTTGATAATTTCGTCGCTATGTGTGAAAAATCGAGAAGATCAATTTAGAACAAGTTTGAAGAGTTGCACACATGATGATTAGACAATGTGGTAAAATGACAGATGATTTGTACGTACTCGAGCAGATTCAAAGCGGCGCAAAGCACGACCCATTCGACACAGTCTTCGTTACCTTCGCCCAACGTTTGCCAGACTGCTTTTTCCTCTGGCGTCTTGCCTGTGATGCTGATTCTTGTCCCGCCGCCATTCGGACCGGGTGGGTTCTTCTGGATCTTTCCAAACTCAATACGCTTGGGAGGGATGTTGTGGCCGGCGTAGGCAAAGTAGAACATGCTCCAGAATGTGGCATTCGGATTGGGTTTCGAGATTTGGAAGAGCGGGAGATCAGCCGAGTCGGGGGATGGAAGGGACAGTTTGTAGATCGGAGATAGAACACCTGTGTTGGTGATGGACCATTTGAGGTTGCGAGACGCCTCACAACGAACAACACGAGAACCGGAAGAGGCAGAGTGACCAGGGTCAGAAGCTGTGGCCGAGGCTTTCCCGGAGCGAGGCGGGAAGAGCTTGGCGACACAGAGGTCTCCTTGTGGAGAGGGAGTCAAAAGATAGTTCTCAGTGTTCTTAGGCGGAAACAATACGTGAGGCGAGATGGTAGACGAGCGCGATAGATAAAGACGTACATAGTTTGTGTGCAGATACGAGTAAAGGATGTTGGATGGTTGTCCTATTGATCATGAGGAGCAGGTGAGTCGCTGCATAGGCAAAGGTGCGTTGGTGAATCATACCATGGGGGGTCACGATGAGCGTCGGGAGGTGGTTCGGTATGGGCGGGTGCGTTGGGGAGGTATATACAGTGTATATTGCTGCATCAAAGCACTAAGTACAGCTGCGGCGGATACACAAAGCGAGATGGGACAGTACCGGCCATTTAGAGCAACAGGGTATATGGGAGGGGAGGAGAGAGAGGAGAGACGGCGGGAGGTCGACTGTTGCAGGTGGTTATAAAGTGTTCTCTCCGAGCCCGTCTCTACAGCCAAGTGCTCGGCGTCTGCCCCGGCGTCTGTCGCGCTCACCGCGTGATCGCATACGCGTGACAGAGCGACTGTCACAGAGGTGGCATGGGTTGTCACGGGCAGCGGTGTCACGCGAGCTTGGAACTGCTCCTCATCGATTCCGCCGCCCAGCACGGGCCATCCGACGACGAGCTCGCGTTCACTCCCCACCACACGTCCCAGCCAGCCCATCACACACCCGCAACACTCGCCCTTCACGATGAAAGGGCTCAAGAAGACTCTGGTGAATACTGCATGTCGTTCCATCTTGCACACGCGCTCTGAACATGACCTCTTATCCTGCAGCTCCGGACGAGCAAGTCGCAGGACTCAGCGTCCTCAAAAACGAAGGAGTCCAAGGCCGCGGCATCTGCAGCAGCGGCACCCCCTCCTCCGCCTCCCAACTCTGCAAAGCCGCTGCCCCAGCCGTCCGCAGCGGCGAGCCTCAGCCATCTCTCGAACAATGCCAGCAACCATTCCCTCCCCGCGACCACAAACGGCTCGTATTCGTCCACGCGGACTTCTTCGTCCTCGTCCTCAATTCCGCAGCAAACCGACCGACGCTACTCGGCTCCCGAACGTGCCTCACCTGCCCCGCCAATCGTCGTCGTGAGCCAAGACGCCTCTTCCGAACAGCCAGAGAGGCATTCCCTGGGGCTCGACGGCCCTGGCACCCCTCCCCGAGCTGGCACCCTCAACCGCCTCCGAACTGGTCCGAAGGATACTATTCCCATCGTGGGCAAGCCCCCGAGGAAGCAGCGAAGCAGCCGGTTTGTCGTCACCGAGAAGGTCGAGATTGAAAAGTTGCCCCCCTTTGCCGGTGCGTTCTGCTGTCTCTTGTCTCTGCGGTCATGACTATAGCGTACCCTGCAGAAACCCCTGTCAGCGAGCGGCCACAGCTCTTCATCCGCAAACTCCATCAATGCGCCGTGCTGTTTGATTTCAACGATGCCAACTCCGAATTGAAGGGCAAACAGGTCAAGACTCAGACATTGACAGAGATGCTCGAGTATATCACGACACAGCGCGGCGTGATAACTGACAACATATACCCCGAGGTTGTCAAGATGGTGCGTGCCTTGTTGATCGAATATCTGCACCGTCTGTTGATCGGTTGATGTCCAGTTTGCCACCAACCTCTTCCGATCAATACCCCCGCCCGTGAACCCTACAGGCGACGCTTACGACCCCGAGGAAGACGAACCCGTGCTTGAACTCGCCTGGCCGCACCTCAAGATCGTATACGAGTTCTTCCTGCGATTCGTAGAAAGTCCGGATTTCAACACCAATCTCGCCAAGCGATATATCGACCAGAACTTTGTCCTCAACCTCCTGGAACTCTTTGATTCGGAGGACCCGAGAGAGCGCGACTTTCTCAAGACAACGCTTCACCGGATATACGGTAAATTCCTGAACCTTCGCGCACCCATCCGAAGGAGCATCAACAATGTCTTTTTCCATTTCATCTACGAAACCGAGCGCCACAATGGCATCGCCGAACTACTGGAGATTCTCGGTTCGATCATCAACGGGTTTGCACTTCCTCTGAAGGAAGAGCACAAAACCTTCCTCATGCGCGTTCTTATTCCATTGCACAAGGTCAAAAGCTTGTCCATGTATCACCCACAGCTGGCATACTGCGTGGTGCAATTCCTGGAGAAAGATCCTTCACTGGCTGAAGAGGTCGTCCGGGGATTGCTTAAATTCTGGCCCAAAGTTAACTCGCCAAAGGAAGTCATGTTCCTAAGCGAAATGGAGGAAGTCTTGGATGTGATTGATCCTGCAGAGTTCCAGAAGATTCAAGTCCCATTGTTCCAACAGTTGGCGCGGTGCATCAATAGCCAACACTTCCAGGTGGCGGAGAGGGCACTCCTGTATTGGAATAACGAGTACATTGTAAACCTCATGAGCGACAACCTCTCTGTTATCTTGCCCATTGTCTTCCCTGCGCTCTATACAAATTCAAGGTCGCATTGGAATCGGTAAGTGCATACCCGTGATAGCGTCACTGTCGTCTAAACTGCGGTCAGAACCATCCACGCTATGGTTTACAACGCGCTCAAACTATTCATGGAAATCAATCCTGACTTGTTTGACGAGGCCATGCAACACTATAAGCAACAGAAACTAGAGTGCGTAACCAGCCCGTTGTTTCAGATCGTGGGTACGGGGCATACTCATCAGCTTTATGCTCTCACACAGGGAACGCCAGCATGCTGTTGAGCGGTATGAGCAATGGCAAAAGATCCGCCAGAAAGCTATCGAGAATTCGGGCGGGAAGTTGCCCGAAGGCTTCGACGAGACTGAACCCCCTCCGCCGCCGCCACCGGTGGATGAGCAGGATATTATTGACCTATCGATGGATCTCAACGCAGTGTCATTAGATGCGGAGGTACCAATGGGAGACTTAGATGACAGCGGGATTGAGCGGGTGCCGATGGCGGACCCGGGGTTGGATGTGAGTGGGCTTTTATAATTTGGATACGTGCCACAGAAACACCAATCGATGATTTGCTTCTTCGCTCTTGTATTCTTTGTCGTGAAACAGCGACCGTACCCTGAAGTCGGCGTCGAACTTTCCCCTGGAGCGGGTGGAAACGCAAACGTACATTCGCGGCGGAAAAGTGCTCTACCAGGTAACGTGTCTATTTTGTGAACCCGCTCACTCGGGTCGTTCTTTATTTACGGTTGCTGATTGACTCTGGATTACGGTTGCTCTTTGGTTGATTAGTGGATCCGACCGTTCTGCGCGACCTGCAGGCTCATCGGAGTTTGGATGATAACGGAGTACCTCATGCTGTTAGGGATGGGCCTTAAGTATGCTGGTCATCCCTCTCTTCGTCATTTTCTCGCTCATCCTGCGGAGATGCCAAGGTCGTCTGTTGTGGTTCTAGACGGCCAGCAACACGGTTCTCTCTCAGAGACGATAGATTCAGCTCATCATTCATCATTTATGCCGAGCTGACCTTTCTTGCTGTGCCATGAATTGTGCATGATATACGTTCGTCGTTGATATTGCTGTCTTATTTCCCTTCCTCCTGTTCATATTCTAATTCGCGTTCAAAGTATGTCTCCTTTCTCCCCAACGCTCCCTGTTGTGTTCTGCGGATCAGTACCGTCTGATGTTAACTCTCCTTTACTCCCTCGTACTACCATATATGTTTGACCATACATCCTCATTGTCCTGTGTTCTGTCCTGGTTTCTCACACGTAGTCTCAACCCCTCGTTCAATTCCTTTACTCCCAGCTATATATACCCTTCGGTTCGGTCGGTCCCGCGCGTATTTGAGACGGATGAATGGACTCTCGGACTCGTTACAGTTACTTTAGCATCCTGTGAGAGATTATTCTTAGAAATGCATATGGCTGTGGGACTGCTGGATTGGATATAATTGGGTCTCGAAAGCTATGAGCTGCAGTTGTGCTGATCGACTCGCACTGGTCCTCAGGAAGGTGCATGATTGCCGGCGTTGCTGAGAGCACTTCACAAGCCTTTCCAAGATTCTCTCATACCGCCATCCCTCATCTTTGGACGGGGCAATACGTCTCCCACTTCTTCACTCTCCTTACAGTTCGCCTTCAGAATTCCGAGGACTGGGTCGTCGCTAGCACCCTGTAGCAATCAACAAGTGCGGCTTGTCGCAATTCCGCAGCAGGATACTACACACGCTCCTTTACTCTCCTTTGGGCCGCAATTCGTTTGCGTGACTTGACAGGAGACTTGGAGGCCACGTCTCTTACCACCGCTCTAATACCTGGACGTTTGCTCGTAGCCGGTTTCTGTGAAGGAAGGACATAATAGTGGAAGCACTGAAGCGGCGATCACTGTCGGTTGTGCTGCATATTCAAGATGATGACGCCAATGCGATATGTTGTTCTGGTGCTGGGCATCATAGTACGTCGACCTACTCTCATTACCCAGTACTACTGCTAAACCAATGTCGCCGTTCGTCTGTTATAGATTAGTTTACACTTCATTCTGAGCTTCTCGCATGAAGACTATGGACGAGCGACCTCCCTTTCGAACATTAAGAACCAACTGAAGGGCTCGAGTTCACCTCAATACAAGGTGGACGTTCCTCCGATAACGTATTATAACGCGAATGGCACTGCACCTGGCCCCAGGGCCAAAGCAGCGTTTGTCATCTTGGCCCGTAATAGCGACTTGCAGGGAATTGCTGCAAGTATGAAGCAGATGGGTACGCGTCACACACTGCTTTATACGAAAGATTACTGAACGATTATTCTATAGAGGATCGGTTCAACAAGAAGTTTCGGTACCCATACGTCTTCCTAAACGACGATGACTTTACAGATGAATTCAAGAAGTATGCATCATGGATGCTTTGTGTACGCACTCGATCATGCTGACTTGTTCTCTCCCTAGGCGAATCCAGACCATTACTGACGCAGAAGTGAAGTTTGGCAAGATCCCGCCTGAACACTGGCATCAACCTGACTGGATTGACGAGGAGAAGGCCACGAAGGCACGCCAAGAGATGGTCGAGCATCAAGTCATCTACGGAGGTTAGCTTTGTCTTTGTTCGGCAATTCAACGTGGCACTGATATCTCATTCGTTCATGAAGGAAGCGTCCCGTATGTACATGCTCTTGCACGTAGAACACTATGCTCACGAACCAACAGCTACCGGAATATGTGTCGGTTCAACTCCGGTTTCTTCTATCGACATGAACTCCTCAAGGAGTACAAGTACTACTGGCGAATTGAGTGAGTGCACGCAGTATGCTGTCGTGCGTGTACCGTAGCGTGCTCAGCCCTCATCCCATTGCAGGCCTGACGTGACCTTTTTCTGCGACCTTGACTATGATGTCAGTCTTCGGTACTTTTCCCTACGTATACAGTCTATTCCTGACCCCGGTTGGTCCTTATAGCCTTTCATGTTCATGCAAGAAAACAACAAGGTATACGGTTTCACTGTATCCTTGTACGAGTACGAGAGCACCATTCCCACCCTGTGGGATGCTGTGAAGGGTGTGTATTACCCCATTTATTCGGCCCACCCAACAACGATTGACTCCTTGCGTAGGATTCATGCACGATAACCCCGACCTGTTGACCCCTGGCAACTCCATGGAATTCATCTCAGACGACGGTGGGAACACATACAATCGATGCCATTGTACGTTTGTCCAACATTTCCTCCTCCGTTCATGACTTAGCAAGTCACCATGCAGTCTGGAGTAACTTCGAAATCGGTGACCTTGATCTCTGGCGAAGCGAGGCATACAGCAAGTTCTTCGATTATCTAGACAGACAAGGTGGTTTCTACTACGAACGATGGGGAGATGCGCCAGTTCACAGTATCGGCGCGGCGTTGTTCGCTAAGAAGGACCAAATTCATTTCTTCAACGACATCGGTCAGTACGATCCGCTGTGACCTATATGGTGATATATCTAACATATGTTTCAGGTTATCGACACAACCCATTCCAACACTGTCCCCAAGGTGAGCTTCACCAGAAGGGGAAATGCTGGTGTGATCCTTCGGACAACTTTGACCACCACTGGTACTCTTGCACGAGCAAATTTGAGAAGATGTTCACATGAACGATTTGAGCATATACACATACGACTCCTCATTCCCATCAGTTCGTCCTGTCCTGTCCGTAAATTGTTTTGCGTGCTTTCTATATCTAATTGAGCTCCGGACTTTCGTCGATATATCCCTATTACTGTATAAGTTAAAACCCAAAATCACTGCGAAATCTTCGCAACGTGGCATATACGATAGAGTGCGAGCCGGATGTACGATTATGATGCAAGCTTTCTACGAATGAAGTATGGGCGACAACGACAATGATGATAAAATGATCCACAAACAACAAGAAAGTACACGATCTAAAATATGGATTGCGAGTAGTATTGATACTGGTGGTGCAAACCAGTCAGCCACCCCGTCGAGTTCACGCGAAATCATAGACTTACCGAGTCGTATAGTCGTGTCCAATTGGACCCTAATGAGGTCTCTATAAGGCGTTCCACATGCTCGTCTACCGCACTCTGTGTCAGACCCTGCTGGAAACGATCTCTCAGCTGGTTCGCAGTTTGTTCGCCCAGTGCTGCGAAACATGGGAAGGCCGAGTCTTTTTGCATCAGTTCCACCATCGCTGTAATAGGGGAACCGGTAAGCAATCAAGCATAAAAGGAACAATAGAACGCTTAAAATATGTGACTTACTGATGATGCGGTCACAGTGCTTCTGAGCAGCTTTGTAGCCTTCCTTGAATAACCGTTTGAATTCTCGGTATGGTTCAGAGTCTAGACCGCCGAGAACTTCCAGGTACTCTAGAGGGAACTTGAAGGGTGCTGCTTCGAAACCAATGTTTCCAGGAGAGTTTGACAGCATGAAGCCAAAGTCGATGTGGATCAGGTGTCCATCACGATCCAGCAGGATGTTGCCATTATGCCTATCCTTGATTTGCAGGAAATACGTGACTAACGAGTAGCCTATAGCAAGAAGAAAGAGGTCGATATGTGGAGAGAGACAAATGCAAAAGGAATGTCAAACCTGCTAGAGACTTTGCGAAATTCCGTTGGGCACGAGCAAATTTCGCGCTTGAAGGGTCTCCATACGTTGTTTTGAAATGATCGTACAACGTGACGTGCCCCAATCGCCCTTCCGCTAACCGTCGGGCGTATTCTGCCTTCTTGATAGAATGTATGGACACAGCATCGGTAATGGTCTCCACCAAGCCGGAGTTGTTTCCAGTAATAAGGATACGGAAGCTACAGCAGGTGAATGGCGTGAGAGAGTATACTAGACTGATTATGAGTGTAGAACGTACTATCGGACCCAGCATGGACAGTTCTCTTCCTTCCATATCTTCTCGAATTGTTGAATAAGCTGAACAGCGAGCTGTTCCTGCCTTAGGTCTCCGCCGGTCTTTACAATGACCGAAACGCAATCCCAGTTGGCTGGAGTCATCGGTCAGCCGAACATCAAATATATCCATTGACGAAGGAACATACCAAGATGACCATACGGCGAAGCCTGTCGTATTCGACTCTGCGAAACGGTATGAGAGTCTTTCTAAGCAGATTCAAATCGTGCACCAACCTTCTTTGCAGCCCAAGACTCGCTGAATACAACCGCAGAAGGATCAGCCTTACTCAACTCTCTCCGAATGATTCCTTCATCCTCCGCAGTCTTCAAATTACTACCAGTATCCCCCATGGTCAAGAGGCCATCTCCGTTCTCCCTCATCCGTTGCATTCTCTCGTCCTCCAACGCCAGCATCTCCTCCATAATCCTGTTTCGGATAGCCTGGGCCTCTGCGTACTGCAGTTTCATCCGTAAGGGCATGTTGGATGTTGGGTCACCGGGGTGAGGTGTGCTCGGTGTGGAACCCGTTATCCAGGACGAGCTCGGGAACCATCGCGAGGCGGACGTATCGGGAGGTTGTATTGGAGTTCCGGGCGCTGTAATAGGTGCAACGGCTTCTCGAACCAAGTTGGCATTCAGCTGTGCGAGCATCACTGCCGCCGTCCGCATTCGTTCAGAGTACTCGTCAAGTGAAAGAACTCGGGGTGGCTGAGTGTTTGAATGTGAGGAAGAGTTGTTGGGGTTCGGAGTGGTAGGTGCAGTTTGACCAGGCATAGGAGAATTGAGAGGGTCCAGATCTCCCCGTCCACCTGATGCCATCGAGGTAGAACGCGACCAGGTTACCATATCCAGATCCCTGTTTTTCGGAGCGGGGGGAAGAACGATGGACTCTGACAGATCCGCGGTTCTTAATCGTAGACTGTCATCGGTGCCGTACAGCTGCTCCACTAGATCTATTTCTTCATCACCTTCGGGAGGTGCAATAGAAGATGGAGGACCGTTTTCTTCTAGCGGGCTCGAAATGTCATCTTCAACCCCTGCCTCGTCCACATCTAATTCATCCTGAGCTGCAGTCCTCGGGAGTGCAGACGGAGGGGGATTCGTCCCGTTAGAGGATACAGTAGATTTGCCGCGGTTGAACGATATGAGGTCACGTGATGCACCTTTACGCTCAGATTCTTTGACCACAATCTTCTTGAGGATTTCCCTGTTGCTTCGTTTGACGGGGTCAAAGTCCAAATCTCCATGAAGGATCTCGATGAGAAGAAGATATGGTGCGCGCTCTGCGGAATTCAGAACGACGCTCTCTCCAGGAGGTATTCGCACTATTCGATGATGTGGTTCGGGGATACCGTCGGACCTGGGTTTGTCAGTCGAGGAGCACCACATAGGCATACAAACCTAGTTGAAATTCGCCGGGTCAATACCATGTAATCGTAACGGAGACTAGCGTTGGTAATACCTCCGCGGGCAACATATGGTTGAGTCCTGTCAACTCCGCCCTTAGTGCGCTGACACGAGCAGGCTTGGGAATGACTAGGAGTTTGTTACAAATATTCTCAAGGGTCAACAGAAACTCTACCTAATTATTGAGGTGAGTTTGGAACCATGTCCAGCATTGAGATACACACCTCCGAACGACAGTAATGACTCCGTAATAGCCACATCTGGACCTTGGAGTCATACCGTTGTAGGAGGTCGTTAGCTGCCAAGCTGCTGGTTTTGGTATTATGTCGTGCGGATGTCAATGTCGGCGTGGATTGAAAAGGCGTCGAGGATGTCACGGGTGAAGGTGGGTCATTTTGGCCAAAGGGGTCTTCCGATAATCTGGGTTTGCGAGGAACTTTAAGATGCAACGGTAGAGCAGGACTTGTCTGAGCGCCGATGGTTTTCCTTCGAGAGAGTAAGGTCTTTGCAGGTGTTGCAGGTGCATCCGTACGGGATGTGGAGGGTATCCGGAGTCCCGTCGAAGGGGGTGAAGGGTTGCTATCATTTTCTTCGGGTTCTAGGGTGCCCGGCTCTTGCACCAAATCTGTTTGGCTCCTGAGCGCGGTTCCAGTAATATCATCCTCGGTTTCGTACGCTTTCAAACCAGTATCATGATCCTCAACGCGGCCCTGTTCAACGGCGGCTTCGCCCATCACGTCTGTTAGCTGAGGCAAAGCAGGAACTCCGGCGAGCATAATTCCGATGCCAACTAAAGCGGGTTGAACATTGGCGGATATCTTCTTTCGCAGGGTTCCAGGCAAGACTGGCTGGTCGAAGGATCCATAAGGTGCTGTGGAATGTATGGCAATGTCTCCGAATATGATCTCGTGACATTGGTTCAATACGCGTTGGCACACGAGAAACGACGCGGTGTCATGACGGGAAGTCCCTAAGTCTTTCAGGGCCGCTTGCATGTACCACAGGGTCTGAACAAGTCAACTTGGCGTGGGGGAACATGATAGATGGATTGCAGCATACCAGCATGGTGACATGGGTTGACTTCTGAGCAACTTCGACGACGAAGCATTCTAGTGCTCTTGAGCTCGAGGGCCTAGTCACGAGAAGGTGGCTGAGACCCAGAACGAGTCAACAGAGAGCAAATGGATAGCAAACACTTGGGTTCACCATATGAAGCCCCATACCTCTCTCAGCTCTTCCAGTTCGAGTTCCCGGAGACGACGGGTGAGGTAATATGTAATGCCAATGTTGTCCGAGTATAGGCGGAGGTATTGGAGGGCGACATGGACGGTGAAGAAGGAGGGGGAGAGAAAGAGACGGAGGAGAAGAGCATGGGACATAATCCCCTTGCGAGCTGTCTGGACTAACCACGAGCTAACTGAGCTGTTTGTGCGACTACGGCCTCCTCGTCCTCCTACCTGGTTGCGGGGACATACCACAGGCGCCCATAGATTCTGACGTTTCATCGCGCGCCTACGCGAGCCATCATACACGTCGGCGCAGCACTGCGGTCACGCTACGTTCTTCCAATGTTACTACGACCTCTCCTAGCACTCTGTGCCCTCCCGTTTGCCCTAGCTGCGTCCAAAAATCCCCATGAGGAGCTCGTGAATCTTGCAGCTGCAGGCAACGGTGTCATCAAACTCGACGAGCGCACCTACGACCTGCTCACTACCCCGCATCGTAACTGGTCTGCCGCCGTCCAATTCACCGCGCTGAACCCAAGGCGGAGATGCGCCCCGTGCAAGTGAGGCATACTGTCTCTGAGCCTATTACAGTACCAATGAGCTGCTCTTATTATGCAGAGAGTTTGACCCCTCTTTCACTGAAGTCGCGAAAGCATGGTCCACTGTCCCCGCCGACCAGCGCAACTCGCATTTCTTCGGCACGCTCGACTTTGACAATGGGCCGACTGTATTCCAAAAGGTACTGTGATCCTCCGCCTAGGCAGGTCAAATTCGCTAAGCTCTCCTCACGTGCAGCTTGGGATGCAATCTGCCCCGGTTGTGCACGTCTACCCCCCAACAGAAGGCCCTCGCAAGCCTGCTAGCGGTAGAACCGGTCCCTCAACATATGACTTCAGCTAGTGAGCAACAAACTACCCCGTGTTGAATACAAATCTCATAGCTTGTACAGTGGTTTCGAGGCCGGACCTCTCGCAGAGGCCCTCTCCCACCATACACCTATTCCCATTCCTTACAAGGCCCCCATAGACTGGGCACGCTGGGGAACTTTCCTCGGTATTGCACTCATTTCCTTGGCCTCCCTCCGCTTCGTTGCACCCGTCCTCAAGTCCCGCTGGACATGGGCCGTAGTCACAGTCATTGTTTCGCTCGTCATGACTTCCGGGTACATGTTCACTCGTATACGTAACTCGCCGTTCAGCGGTGGAAATGGCCAGTGGATTGCACCAGGGTATCAAAATCAGTTCGGCCAGGAAACTCAGGTCATTGCTATGATTTGTGAGTCGTTTCCGTGCTTTGTTTGACTAGTGAACGCCATGTCCTGAATGATGCTTTGCAGATGGCCTTCTTGCAGCGGCCTTCTTGATGCTGACAATTGTGACGCCGCTTACGACTTCCCCCAGTCGACAACGTGTACAGGTCTATTTATGGTCCATCGTTATATTTATCATGTACTCGGTACTGTTGTCCATTTTCAGGGTCAAGAACAGAGGCAAGTCACTTTCCAATGATCGTCCAATTCATAGCTAATTTCGATTGCTCTCTAGGCTATCCTTTCAAATTGCTGCTGTAGAGCGTACTGCATACCAGTCTGTTCTATATATATCGATGCCTGGTATAACCAGCGATCACATTCCTTCTCCCACCTGACTCCCAAGTTCTGATTTGAAAGCGCTGTTAGCATTGAAACAAAGAGGTATCATGAAAGGTAAACCACCGATAGATACAATTAACCATCATCATAAGGAGTCCGAACAAAAAACGTATATATATCCATGAATAATCGTTCATGATTGCTGCTGTTGAGCGAAAACATCTACATAACGACTACGAGCAGGTGCGCGTTTCGCTCCCGGTCTCGCTCTAGGTGGACCATTCAAGCCAGCCGACAGAGGTCCATTCATCGGCGACACTGCAGATGCAGGAGTGTTGGGAGCGGAGACTGCGTCTCCGGGAACAAGGTTTGAACGGATACGCATTGGTGGCTTTTTGGGTGGAGACTCGCTCAGGTCGATTGCAGTAGCGGGCCTCATCGGCGGTGGAGGTCCCGGCGAAGGTCCTGTGGGCATCCTTGCGCTGGATGTCCCCGGTGACGCCGTCTGCGCGCGCGGGGGTGGTGGAGGCGGTGTCGATTTCTGTTCTTCGGGGCCGGCCTGAACCAACACGTGAGTTCAACGAAAACACTGACAAGCACGAAGAGAGTACGTACGTTCTTGTTTACCCAGCGTTTCAATTCCTTGTCATAGTAGAACGTTGTAGAGTCTCCCAAGTTAGCTTTGATCGGACCACTACCTGTCGATGCACTTCGTCCGAAGAGACGGCTGAGCCAGCCTCCCGACTGAGCCTGCTTGTTCTCTGTCGCTGTATTATGAGTATCCAGAAAGATCCAATGCTAATGCGTAACATACCTTGTTCAGCCGGTTTGGGAGGATCAGGTTTAGCCGCCTCCTGTGGTTTGCTGGCTGACGCCTCCTCCGATTCACTCTTCTCAGTCTTAGCCCGACGCGAAGAGTTACCCAGACCCAAGTCATCCTCCTCGTCGTCCAAGTCCGTTGTCGCCTGCGATACAGTCCGCGACAGAGCACTAGGTCCAGGCGAAGCTGTCACAGACAACGCAGGATCGTCCATCAATGAGATGAAGCCATCCGTGGACGCAGGCGCCGTAGTGTCCGCTTGTTGAGTGGTAAACGAGGTTGCAGTCGGTGTCGTAACATCGGAGCCCCACCACGAGGATACCTGTGGTCCGGACGGTGTCTCTAGGGAGCCTTCTTCCTGGGTACTCGACATCCCGTTCACACTGAGATGGCTTCGAGATGGTGGTTGGAACGAAGCGGGAGACGGGAAGGCTGTTGCGCCAGCTGATGAGACACGGGGAACCGGGGATGGTTTGCGGCGAATGTAATCCATAGCAGATGACGCCCTGTTGATAGGCACGTTATTCCCAGCGGACGAACGATAAGCCATGGCCGAGCCTGTGCGGTACGGAGGTGTTGGAGGGATTTCCGTGAGATCAGTCACAGACCGCTGTGGCGAGGGTATAGTAGATGGCGTGGTAGAGATCGTGCTATAATGCGCAAAAGGTCCACTAAACGGCTTATCCTTTCCAGGCTTCTCCTCGACTATGGGAGAGTCCGCATCACCGGCTATGAAGTTTGTCAACCTGTTCTCCAGCCAATTACCTAGTTTGTCAAGGCTGGGTTTGGTCATCTTCGTCGGGATCCAGGAACCAGACTTGTCAATATGTGGTGCCGCGACAAGCCTGTCAGCAAGGCCTTTGAGCTGTGCGACCATGATGGCATGAATATACGGGGATGGTCGGTTAATTGACTGTGAAATCGCTTCGCAGTACCTAAGGAAGCCATCAGTGAAATGGTCGACATGTTTGAAATAGTCAACTTACCTATTGGCCAATTGGTCGTGACCCAACTCCGACAATGCCATAGCACGAACAAGCCTGTACGCTTGCAAGTGAGGAATGCCAGTGAACGGCTCTTGACCCTTCACGGAAGGCGATAATGACTGAGCAAACTCCACAATCTCCGAAAGAGCAATTGCATGGGAATCCTTCCAGAAGTTCGGAACACTTGTGGGGTTTGTTCCAAACAGATGAACCCTGCACGCTGGCGTACCGATACCGCCAAATGGCGACGTCAGCGGAGACAGAAGGTAACTAGGC
The DNA here is from genome assembly GCA_022160315.1 of Panus rudis PR-1116 ss-1. Lineage (NCBI taxonomy): Eukaryota > Fungi > Basidiomycota > Agaricomycetes > Polyporales > Panaceae > Panus > Panus rudis. The sequence continues at coordinate 167,050 of MU275173.1, read as the reverse complement.
AACAAGTTAGCCAGGAGTCCGAGTAGGATTTTGCATTGACATACCAAGCATGCGCGGCATCTATCCAGTCATTTGCTGCTAGTTGATCTCCAAGAGCAGTCAAGGCAGCCGACGTTTCGGTAGACAAAGGACTACTGATCAACATAGCCACCGTCTCCGCCCACTTCGAAAGTACTTCTTCAGGTATCGGCACACCCGCCTGAGGTTGTGGGAAGCTAGGCGTAAGCGGCGTAACAGACAAGGTTGCCGGCGGCGGAGGTTGCAATGTATGGACGTTGTTCACAAGAAGTTTAGGAGGAAGGAATTCTTGCACTGTTGATGTCTCGTCAGTAAAAAATATCAGTGTGCTCTGCCGATCACGTACCAGATGCAGCACCTTGCCCCGCGAAGAGACTGTATGCAACCCTCAATGGTTCACGACCATTGGAAGTAGCAGGCTTAGCCGGTGCTCCGGGACTCAGTGCATTACGGACTGCTTCAGGAGAGGCCAGCTCCGTGCGCACAAATTCGCTAACAACCTCTTTCCACGCTTCCTTGTCTATGCTACTAGCAATCACCATCGCATGAGCCCACAACTTTTCATCGGCAGCATACTGGAAAGCTGCTCGACGCTCGCCACGGACGAGTAGCTCTTGCAACCTATCCAAATGGGAAGAACGTAAGGTGTGAACCGAGATTGTTGAATCGTTCGAGTCAGCAACTGGCACTCCAAAGGCGCTGCCAACAAGGCCGTTCACACTTGGATGCGATTCAGAACCAAGGGGAGGGAAGCCAATCGAGACAGCAGTCTTCAACCCATCCGTCGGTATATCTGTTGACGAGATGTGAGGCACCAATGCTGCGCGAACCGCTGCATCTATCTGGGGGCTGTTAATCTGTCAGTATAGTGTCGACCATAGTGACGCCTGCATGTTCGGTGCTAACCTTCCGGAAAGCTTCCCATCATTCTCCACCATGACCTTGAGTAGCTTCAGCAATGTTATCTTGGCTTCCACCCGCTTGCTATCCACATTGCTCTGTTGTATGAAACCAATACTCTGACTGAGTTCTTCACTCCTGTCATCCAGGTATTTAATCACTCGAGCCTTCTTCGCCTTCATCTGAGCTGCAGCACCTGTACCAATCAAGCTATTGGTAGGCGTTCCAGGGTCCGAAAACAGCGGGCCAGGGAAAGTAGCCGATGACTCCTCCAAGGCTGACTCGGGAATCACATCGCGCAACGTGCGTAAGTGTACGTCTGTGTTTGGTCGAGACGAGAGAGCAACGTCGAATCCGGTATTGAGGGATGAGCCATGGAAAACGGTGACCAATCGTCCACCGAATCCGAAGCTGACAACAGGAACACGAGCAGATGTCCGGCCCAGAGGGTCGTTAGTACCTAGCAACGAAGGCGATGGTGCATACGGCGCACGGGTAGCCACAGAGAGCGTCTGTGAACCGTAAATATCTTGGCTGGATCCGAGCGAAGAAGTGGAATGCGCAGGTGGAATGCCTTGGAAGGACAGTCCATAGGAAGATTCGTCGACAGAGTGCTGTCGTGAATGGGCGTGAAGAGAAGGCGCGTACGGGTCTCGAGCAGAGGAGGAGGTGGACAGCAATGAAGCATTCGACATAGACCTATCACGAGACGCATATGGGTCTTCCACTGCTTTAACAGGTGCATACGGGTCGTACGAAGATGTCAAGGATTTCACAGAAACCGCAGACGGTGATTGCGTTCTTGGAACAGCAGCTGCGATTGGAGGATCGTAGATGCTCCTTGGCGGTGGACCAGCTGGCTTTTCTTGAGATTGGGTAGAAGGCGAACCTAGGCCGTTCAATGACTTGTTGGAGACCTCCATACCTGCACTTGTGAACGAACGGATGGACGCGCTGCCCGGTGACTTGGCGCGAATAGGCGACTGGGTGCGGGATGGTGGGCCATATGGGCCACCGTTCGCGTGCTTCGGCGCACCGTTCGATGCCTGGATCATATGAGGAGGTGATTGTGAAGGTGGAGGTGGGGATAACGAAGCAGGTCTAGCAGGAGGTGGAGGTGAGACAGAATTTGGTCTACTCGTCGTAGCTGCGGGCCCTTGTGGAGGTGGATTCTCTGCAAAGGGCTCATGAGGTTTGAATCCCGATGATGCCTCAGGGTCTGCTTCACCGTCGCCGAAAGGCCAGTCGTCATGGGCAGCTTGGTCGTCCGACACCGTAGCCGCAGAGTACGCCTCCGCTGCATTGCCGCCGTTGGGAGGATGAGAAACTACGGATTGCTCGTGTGATGAGGGTCTCATGTACTCCTGCACTCCAGTTGCAGGCTCACTGGGCCACCTTGAGTTGGGTGCATGTGAATTAGGAGGTACATTAGCTGAATGGGTATCATATTGGCCGAGAGGCGTGGGTGAAAGGGTTTGACCAGGCTGCAAAGACTGACCAGCGCCATAGAGGGATTCTACAGGATGCGAATATGGGTCTAAGGGAGGGGGTGAAGTGTACTGCCGAAGTGAAGCCGCGCTCCTAGGCGGAGGAGGAGGGGAAAGTACAGGCTGCGGAGGTTGACCATATGGTACCTGTGGCTGAGGAGATGTCTGCGCTTGCCAGGTGTTTACTCGCCGTGAAGGTTTTGGTGGCGGTAGAGGGGGGTCGTAGGCATTGCTGACCTTTGGCCTATAAGCCGTTGCGGAAGGAAGAGGTGGCGGTACATCTGGTGTAAGAGCAGCAGAGGTACTTTTCACTTCCGGCGCATAGGTGCCGTATGCAGTTGCTGAGGAAGTGGTGGGTACAGTGTGCTCTGCGGGGTGTGCTGGGGGATGTGTTGTGAGCTGCTGAGTCGGCTTGTATGGGTCGTACACATTCATTGCATTTGCAGCAGGTTGAGCAGGAGCATAAGGGTCGTAGGCCGATGACGTTTGCACATGAGTACTAGGCGCGTAGGCCGAGCTTGAGCTAGCAGTGGAACTGTGGGTTGCAGGCAACTCATAGCTACGCAATGTTGTTTGTTGTGAAGGCGCATACTGCGACGGGTTATAGTACGATCCATAGGCTATAGTGTGTTAAGTCAATCATACATGGGCGAGAACTGTAAAGGATACGCTACCTGCGCTTTCCTGCTGCCTTGGCTCATACGCAGAGTAACCTTCCTGATATCCTGTCGCGCCATATCCCTGAGCATGCCCTCCATACGCATTGTAGCCATTTGTCGAAGCGGTTGTAGCAGAGGGGTCGTAGGTACCGTAGGATGCTCCAGGCGCATAATTTCCGTAAGTTGACTGTGTGTAGGTCCCATTTGCTACCGAGGGATCGTGCCCGACCTCCTGGTATGCCCCGTAATCCTGACCATTGGAGGAACCAAATAAATCGGAGGTGCTGTGCTGGTCCTGCCCAGCAAAAGGGTCGCTGCCAGCGGATGGAGTCGTGTCTGCATCCGTGGTGTTCGCAAGGGTGGACGCAAAAGGGTCGTCGTTGGTAGATTCGGGCCCCCCGAACAAGGATGCGGCCTCCTGCACCGCGCTCATGCGTACGAATTGAAGATGAGCAGAAAAGCGAAAGAGCAGAAAAGAGGGAGCAGAGAGCAGCGGTGGCCGGGACAGTGGTATGAGGAGCTCTACCGCGCCACGTTTGACTAAATTGCTCCTTCACACGTACTCGGTCATCCTTCGCGCGTCAGCAACGAACGCAAAATAAGTAAGTATCACGCATGCATGCAAGTGATGCCTCGGAAGAAACGAGACAGATATTATGGCATTATGCTACCAGGTCAACAAGATGTAGGTGCCGGTAATGTGCAGAGGGGACAAGAACAAAACGATTGACTAAAAAGATATGTACCAAAGTATGACGAGCAGCGAATGAAAGACAATCCATGAACATGGTCCAAAAGCAATGATCCAATATGTACGCAAGAATGAAAAGCAAAGACACAAGAGAAAAGCGCTATTATAAGACGATGAGATTATGCTGGCAGAGATTGCAGATGACGGCGGAGCAATTGCGAAAGCAAAGTAGGATAAGAAGATGCAATGCAGAATGACAGATTAGGATGACGCTGTGAGTGAGTAGTCCGTGAGGTGCAGACGACGGGATTACTTGTATCAATCTAAGATGAGGTACTCTCCGCGGATTCAGCGGAAGCCTTTTCTGGAGGACTAGTGGTGTTCTCCGCGGGCACGGCGCACTTTTCCAGCAGTCGGTCGACTAGGTACAAATCTGTCAGCCCATATCATTCTCGTAGCATTTTAAGCAACATACTGGCAAGGAGGTGCTTGCTGAAAGTACCAGTATGCCTTCGCATTTGTAACAACTGTGGCCGAACTTTGTTGACAAGTTGCACTTTCTGATCCCCCTCAACAACACCGAGTGCACGTTGCAGGACGTAGTCTGTCAAACGAAAATTAGATAATCCCACACATCGTAAAGGACAAGAACACTTACTGGCGTACTGGTCCTTCATCATCATCATGATCACATTGGCTCCTTCATGTTTAGGAGAAATGATCTCGTCGATGAGTGCGCGACGAAGTTCGGATGTGGTCGTAATCAGCGCCTTCTCGCAGACATTCGACGCAAATTTATGACGCGCCATCAACAAGAACTGGCCTCGCAGCGACGACACAATCGCAGCATTGTCCTGGGGCTGTCCATGCTCAAGGACATATTGAACGACGTAGTTCTGGGAGCAACATCAGAGTCAGAAGCAACATCTTGTGGAGAGAAGAAACTTACCCCGAACTGGTCCTGCATCAACTGAAGGGAATGCTCAAGCAATTCATCCAGGAGCGGGCGGGTATGTTCAATAGGCAGGCGCTCTAAGCTCCGTTGAAGGACACGGCACCCAAAGGGATGAGTCGCCAGACCCAGTACATTACCGCGGAACGCTTTAACGAAGGTCAAGCGTTCAGGAGCAATGACCTGAACCATCTTCTGGATGACCTGTTTCGACAATATCAGACAAATCAGAGGCAACCGAAGGTTTGTAAACACATACGTGATTGCCATTGGCGTCATGGACAAGTTTGAGCACATTCCCGTCCAGTTCGTTCACAAACGCGGACTGCTGCTCAGGCTGGAGGAACTCGACAGCCTGTGACGATACCGATCAATGAGTCACATGATCTCGGAAAGACCAGATCAGAAATCTACCTTCTGCACCACGCGACATCCGTACATGTCCATTGAAAGGCCCAGAACGCGACCTTCCATCGCGGAAACAAGCTGAGCGTGTTGGGCGGGGGTCCCATATTCAAAAAGCTTCTGAATGACCTGCGCGGCGATGTGAGCTTGGACCCACATCAGACGATCAGTCAGGGACCTACATAGTTACCAAATACGTCCTGGACGAGCTGTCCAGTGTGGTTGGGCACTAGTTCCTCAAAAACGCGCTGTCGCTCTTCCGGAGTTGCGATTTCGAGTTGCTGCTGAATGAAACGTGACCCATGCTGGTCTCTACTAAACTCCGCGACGAATCCGAAGACATCCTAACCGATACATCTCTCAGCATGCCATTGCATTTGCTTTAACACTTGCGCTTACTTTCAACTCCCATGTCCTTGTCCGATTAGACCGGAATTCTTCCAACATCGCACTGCGAGGTGCAGCATTCTCCTCATGCTGTCGATGACGTCGCGCTCGGTAACCGTGATGACCTTGTCCATGTCCGTGCGCACTGGGCCTGTGTATACCCGCTTGTCCGTACATTGAAATTCCAGGTTGCATGGATGGCGCGTAGTCAAGGGACGGAAATTGGAGGTGCGGAGATGAAGGCACACGCCCGCCGCCGTAAATGTTGTTCTGTGGCTGCGGCATGTTATACTAGAATATGCCCTCATAAGCGGTACAAAACTCAAACGGGGACACTCGTTCCTACCTGCAGGTCTCGGTTTCCGTTCATTGTTGTAGGTTGTCCTGGTATGCCTGTAGCGGCTGGACGAGGTTGTGGTGGGTGGTACATCAAGGGGGGAGAAAGATGATAATATTGTGGCCCCGCCGCACGCATCGGATTGTAATCATAGAACACACCAGGCTGTTGGCCTGCGTGCATGTCCGGGGTTTGTAGCAGAGGCATGTTTGAGTACACATTCGCGACCGGATTAGCGGCACTCATAGCAGGAGAATGCATGAAGAGCGCGGCGTCGGGAGGCGCGCCATAGGGGTATGCATAGTAGCCAGAATAGTCAGGCTGGGGAAACCCATTGAAGGCTGTTTGACTTTGCTGAGCGGGTGGCAATGAGCGCACGTTACTAGGAGGCTGTGTCGGTTGAGTAGGATTAGGTGTAGGGAAGTGAACCGCAGAGGAGCGACTTTCTTGATTGGACTGAGAAATGGCGTATTCGTCTTCGCTCACCGCCATTCCACGGATACCCGCGGAGAGGTCATGATCAATGGTAGTGTTGGTCTGTCGGGGATCTATGTTCGCAATAGCACCGGGCTGCAGCGGTAGCTGTCCCGAGAATGGCGAAACACCGGTGTCATAGTGACCAAGTCTAGTGGGAGAAGAGGCAAACCGTTGAGTGCCAAATTGCCCTCCCTTCATGAATCCTGCGGCAGGGGTGCCTAGCCCCGTCTGCAAACCTGCTTGACGGTGACGGGTGTGCTGCAGACCAAGGGGTTGATCCTGTATGGAACCGTTATCACCATGCAGAACAATAAATCACCAAGCGCAGAGACTAACCATGGATGGAATGTCCTGTCTGGCAGAACCAAGGCGCGTCTCCTCCCACGTTGCGCTTGCACTACGTGGGGTATTCCACGATTCATCACGAGCGGATCGGAAGCCGCCTCCAGATTTTGATGCGGCAGACTCGGACGGCATACTAGTGGCTGAAGATGCAGAAGGGTTTCTAGAGGATGGCGTGGAGTTTCCCCAGACCTAGATATAGCAGTCAGTGTACGGACTCAATAACAGAGACTGTCGTATGTACCTGCCATCCGGAATTCGCTGACTTCACGGTGCCCATTCCAACACCAAAAAAGTTGGGACTGCCACCGAGATTCCTCAGCGTCTGCGCCTGTCAATGGAGACGCGTTAGGAATATACAACACCAAAACACAGTGCAGATAAGCATTACATGGTTGGGGGATCCAGCTGAAGAGTGCATGCCCGAATGCACCGATGAGCCTGAGGGCTTCCGCGAAGCAGGGTCGTTATTAGAAGATGTGGGCATAGTAGAATGTACTGGAGAATAAGAGACAATGTAGGTCAGTTACGGTAGCTCATGATGAGCGAAGTGACTCATACCTGGGGAACAACAAGTAATAGCACTATTCAAACTAGTAGTCCGTCACTGTTATAGGAAATTATCTAGTATAGAGGTCAGCAAAACGCACGACGTTTACAGAGAGTAGAATTGAGGTGCGGGGAGAGCCCTCGGCACCTAGTGGCGACTGTGCAGAAATGCACGCGTCCGTGCGCGTGAAGTCGAAACTCGGGGATATGTTCGCAGATATGCCACCGTAGCGGGAGCAACCACTCACGTATTGTACTATACCGGGGTAGACTGCAAGCCAGCAACCGTCCGGAAAGGACCTGGAGGAAAGACAGTAAGAAAGGAGGGACGAGAAGGAGAGGAAATAACGACCACCGCCCGCTGGTGACGAGGGCAGGGACGCGTCGGGAGGTGGTTCGGGCGCCACGTGTAACGTTCCTCTACCGTAGCGCAGCGTCAGACCCGCAGCATCGGGACACGCCTGCCGGATGCAGACAGTCTGGAATGCTTCCGATGTCAATTCGAAGCCATCCCCGATCATGCCCAGGAACTCGGTACCACCTCAGACTCAGTTTCACTCGCGCGCCCGTCGCCAAGTGACCGCCGCCGCCAGTGCGTCCGCCACCGTCGCGGGTTCATTCTCTCCTTCCTGCATCCTCGAGCTCCCCAGCAGGCCAGCGCGCACTGGGCGGGCGTCGCTGCACCGTTGGCAGCATCATCTCCACCGCGAGCTGATGGCCGGCTTCATTAGTCTCTTTCCCCGCCGCTAGCGAGCGGATATCTTAATGACAAATTATTGCTGAATAGCCCGTGCACCCGAGCAGCGGGTCAGGCGATTGCTGAAACGCACGTCGACTCCTCGTCGACTCATCGGACGGCCGGTGGTACACTGCAGTCTCCCAGCGCGAACAACGCCCTCCTGAAGGCCCCAACATCCAGAAATGTATTAAAAGCAGTATTGAGTGCGGATATAATACAGACCAATCAATCAAAAGCGACAGTGGTATTTCGAAAGCAGCAATTGTCTTCTCTAAGGTTGGTATAGTCTCGTTCTCACCGTGAGTTGAAGAACCAGGAGGCTCGTTTCGCTGCGGCAGAAAAGTTAGTTCCAAGCGAGGATAATGCGCGAGGTCATCCGTCTCACCTCCGGATCTAGAAAATGGAAGCAATAACGCAATAACGGCAGAAAGTCAGCGGTGGCCAATGACAATGCGTAGCAGCACTCACCCTTCCTCATTCTGCAGCCTTGCGAGAGGGTTCGCGGACGAAGGGCTAATCGACGCATTGGGGCTTGTGCTGGTCGTCGAGGAAGCACCGCCACCGCCACGCAACGGTTTCGCAATTCTCCCGAAGCTCAAAGGAGAAGATGTCGCCGCCTTTTGGGCTGTGAAAACAGAAGCACGATGTCAGCCTTAGCCTATAGTTTAGTGAGTACGTGAGCGTACCGCGAGCTTGATCCAGTCTCTCCTTGACCGCTTGCAGCTGTGCCTCGAACTTCTGGTTTTGTGCTGCGAGACGACGATCGGCATCCTGCAACAGGGCCTCCAGGTTCTGTATCCGCTCGTTGCGGGCAAGAAGCTTGCGTTCTGCGATGCCAGCTTCCTTCTTCAAGGCCGAGTTCTGGTCCACAAGCTGCGACATTTTTTCCCTTAATAAACCTATTGGTGACGCATAAGAAATTAGATAATCATACCTGCTTCTGCACAAGGGTGAGCTGCTCGAGGTTGCGTTCCAAGAATGCCATCTTTTTCTGCTGAGCTTTGCTGTTGCTATTGCGGATGACATTGTTGTATTGCTCCTTGATCTCATCAAGCTGAATCTCAAGCTCAACGACCTGACCAGCGCATCTTGTCAGTTCACATGCGTCGCAAACACCTCGGATCAGTTCTGTCAGCATTACCTTCTCACAGCGATTTTGGAGATCTCGCATAAGAGATTTCTTGACCCCATCGAACTCAGCGAGTTGAACACTGATAGCCTTGCGCGTGCGCTCCAAATCCTGAGCGCTCTCTGCGAGATTTTTCCCGCCTTCAATACCGGCTGAAGTAACAGCGAACGCTCGCTAACGAAATGAAGAGATTAGCATTCCGTACATTGATGGAGGCTAATCATCCGAGACAATGATGACTGACCTTGAGTTCTTCATTAACACTCTTCAAGCTATCCACCGTGGCATTGAGGGTACGAATTTCGTTGCCCTTCATCTCGAGCTGCTGCTTGAGATCTTGGACTTCGCTCGCATGGGCGTCCCGCTTGGCGGCATACTGTGCTTCGAGCTTGTTCTATATGCAGATAGATAGTAAGAAATCCATACACGAGGTCATAGTGAGGCAAATTACCTTGAGCTCCGCCATGGACTCAACAACGTCAACATTGCTAACTTCCTCGTCATTGATAGTTTTCTCTGCATGACGCGATATTAACAATGATCCTCCGGTGGTATGGAAGCGCTTACCGAGAAGCTCTTCATACTCCGCCTCCAATTGAGAAATACGAGCTTCAAGCTCATCACGACGGCGAGAATGAATCTCGTTCTCCTCCTGACTCTGCCGGAGTCGGTCAACAGTCTCACGGATGAGAGCCTGTCCATCAACAAGTTGCCTACGGAGGGCAACAATATCATCGTGCGAAAGCGATGAGACGGACGAATCGTTGTCGATGGTATCCAATTTGGCAAGGATTTGCCGCAGCTGTTCGTCCTTCTCGGAGAACGTTCCTTGCTAAATTGCAATAAACCAAAGTTAGGATAGATAGAGCATCACGTGACATTCAATACGCACAGCGTCGAACTTGGCCATCATCAAGGCCATCTTCTCCTGCTTACGTCTCTCCTTGTCCTCAGCAGAAGCATCTTTCTGAGCAGCTTTCAGGTCAGCAATAGTCTTTCTGAGCTCCTCCAGTTCGTTCTTGGCATCCTGGTTCTGCTCTTTGAGGATATCGATGGTGATCAAGCTCTCCTTGTTGTCGTAGTCCAATCGCTCGACTTGCAGACGCAGCTCGTTCAGTTGTCCAGACATAGCCTTGTTCTCCTGTATGCGGCAAGACGGGGGTTTAGTAGCATGTTCATCGTAATTTTCATGCAGATACCATACCTTTGAGACTGATGCTTCTTGTTCCTTGAGGAACGCCAACTCCTCCTTGAGCTCCTTAACAAGTTTCTCAGCAGCAGCAAGGGCAGACTCCTTCTCCGCCAACTGATCACTGAGCTCATTCTCTCTCCTTAAGAACTCCTCACGTTCATCCTTATCCAAGCCAACTACAGTCGGTGTCTGTGGCCTACTCTCCAAGTCACCCCGTAGGCCCTCAAGGACAGGGTTGACAGGGGTCATACTTCGGGCCGATGACGGCGTCGCCGAGGTTGCCGCCTTCTTTGCAGCGGCGGCGGCAGATGCTGAGCTTGCTTTATCCGACGTTGCCCAGTCCGCCTGGTCGACTTGTCCACCAGCACGCCAGATAGCCAACTCTGCCTCGAGAGCAGCGATGTACTTCTGGTAATTGGTGTTGGCAGCTTGTGCCTTCGCAAGGAGGTTCTTGAGCTCGAGTGGAGAAAGCTCGGCGTTGACTCTGGCAGTATTCTTTATGGACTTGGCACGGATACCGAAACGAAGGGTGGAGAGCGTTTCGGCTTCATTGTAAGATGAAGGTGAACAGTTAATGATGAGAGTGGTACGTGAGTTTCCGCCAAGAGATTCTTGCAAAATACGGGTCAGCTTGGAGTCACGGTATGGAATGTGCTTCGCCTATTGGGAACATTAGAATCACTTATCGTGAACGATGGAGAGCAACTCTAGTGACTAACCTTTCCGTCAGTAAGAGCATTGATCACCATCCCGAGAGCAGACAGAGACTTGTTAATCTTCTTCGCTTCCTCTAGTGTTTGACCAGATGCGCCGGTCTTCCCGACCTTCTCAGAACCAGCAAGATCAACCAAGTAGAGATTGCCCGTCTTCTGCGCTCCAGTCTCGGTGTTCTTCTGGTTGATTGTGATGAGGAAAATAGAGTGGGACCGAGAACTCTCCGCGTTCATGTCTGGGGATGTTAAAAGGACGTATATGGAGAGATCGTAGATGCTTACTTGTGGACGAGACTACTCGAGCAGCACCACCTTGCCGCATGATTTCATACACTTCGCGTGCGCTACTCACGTAGTAGTCTGACAAGTTCTTTACATATACACCCTTGGACTTCTCCTCGTGCACCTGTAGGTTATCGTTTTGAGCTGTTAGACATCGAGTGGGGTCAATCCTTCCGCCCTGAGATAGGTGAGCACCCGATACATACGCGCGAGCAAATCTCTAATGCGCTCCAAATAAATCTCCATATATGAGACTTTAACCAAGTATTCCAGATGCGCGTCAGACTCGACGATCGACTGGAAGATCTGCTCAGTGATACGTGGAATCAGACCCTTCATCTCCGGATCGTCAATGTCAGAGCCCTGGCGGAGAACGAGGTCAGTGTATCAAGCAGGTGGGTCATCGACGAGCCGCACCATCATTGTAAACGTCTTTCCGGCACCAGTTTGTCCATACGCGAATACGGTGCCATTGTAGCCATCCAGCACGTCTAGGCAATGGGATTAGCGAAAGTTCGCAATGGCAGCGGCGAGGGTAGTGTATCTCAGTAGGATATCACTCATAACGCGACTCACCCTTCACGATACTGCACAACATGTCAACAGTTTGATCGAATCATAGTGGCCAGAATACTCACTCCTTGACACCGTAGTCGAACACCTCTTGTTGCTTCGTACCAGGAGGAAAAACACGATCGAACGTGAATCCGTCTCTCTCTGGGCCTGTACTCAGCTGCGCGGAACGGACTTGCACGGTCCGCAGGTTCTCGTCGAAGGAGACAACAATTTCGCCGCCTTCGCGCTGCTCCACGGAGTTGGGCGGACGGAATCTACCATCACTTTATGAGACGAGACAAGGTGATAACTAGCGACGAAACATACCGACATACGACCTTAATATTGGTTTGAGAAGCCATGGTCGCGGTCGTAACCAGGGTATAGTCTATTTGAGAGAATGAAACGCGAGGCTATGGGGTATATGCCCCTGCAGGCTGAGAATGGGTGCAGAACTCGCTCGTGAGATGGCGTGTATGGATAAAGCAGGGACAGATGTGGACGTGGTGCAGAGCAGCAAGCGAGATGCCTGCAGGATGCAGAGCTGCAGCGGTGGCGCGCCCGGCCTCGCTTCTGGGCGCTCGCAGTTGTCATGCTCTAAAGAGCTCTGAAAGCTTTATATGGGTCCACAACATAAAGTGCCAGAAACAGAGAATGTCATTATAGGATGCGGTTGAGGTGCAATACAATTCTGATATACATCATGCTGGATAGCACATAGTCCATGAATACAGTACAGTGGCCGAGAGGGATATACGGTACGAGTCTATTCTTCGTCGCTCCCAAAATTCACAGCGGGCTGGTGTCTGCTCGAGGACGCAGCAGGTCGCCGCGTCGAGAGTGCATCCCTCTCCGCCGCATCAGCAGCATCTATCCATTCCGAATAAATGTCAATGGGTTCAGTCAAATCTGCCGAACAAAGTCAATAGGTCTTGGGCTGTGGCAGAGAGGGAAACGCACGGTTGACTTTGCTTTGGAATCGCTGGTCGCAAACTTTGCAAAAGAGCTGTGCGATACCCTCCTTTCTGTCCATCCGGACGCTTACTGAGTTATCATGGTGGCAAAAGAGACAAGTAAAGGTGGTATCTGGAGTGGCGGTAAGTCACATGGATTATGCGGAACCGGAAGAGAAACGCACCAAGAGGGGTCTTCCTCTTCGGCCCTGTGGGTTTGCGGGACGATTTTTTGCGCTTGCCCATCGTGGTCAGTGAGCAGAGGCAAGTATGATAATCGGCGTCGGCCACTGGACCCTGGCCACTGTGCGGCCAGAGACTCGGATGACCTAACATCAAGCGCCTAGAATGATCGGACTTTCACGCGAGCACGTGATTGGCCGCGCGTGTTGAGTTGTTCGCGTTTCGCGTTCAACAACGTTCAACACTCTCATCCGTCGTTTCCGACTCGCCACCGCCGCTGTCGACAGTTATGGCGAGTCGCAGGACAATTCCTACGCGCAGTCGTACAACGAGCACTATGGGACCGCCGCCATCGACTACCTCGACTAGACCCAAGTCAGCACTCGCCAAGACGGGCTCCTCTCAGCGGCCTAACCTCGCTACACCCTCTGAAGATGGTTCCGAGACAGGCCCATCGAACCACAAACTGCACACTAGCCAAGAAAAGTCTGGCGAACCGGGCAGTAATATACAAGTTGTCATTCGCTGTCGAAGGCGATCCGAACGAGAAATTCAGGACAACTCCCCCATCATCGTAAACACCAATGGCGCAAAGAGCCAGGGGGTGACAATAGAAACAGCAGCACCAGTCTCTAGCCTAGGCATGGTTAGCCTGCCTCCCACTCGAACGTACCCGTTCGATATGGTTTTTGGCCCTGAGGCCGACCAAGCTATGATATACTACGACGTGGTATCGCCCATGTTGGAAGAGGTCTTGCAGGGCTACAACTGCACGCTGTTTGCATACGGCCAAACCGGCACAGGTAAAACGTGAGTGCAGCTATCTTATCTTTGGTGTTTCTCAAACGAAGTGCATCCAGGTATACAATGCAGGGCGATCTCAACCCAACGCCGATGGGAAATCCTTCTGCAAGCGCAGGCATGATTCCTCGAGTCCTGTTCAAACTCTTTCATCAACTCGAATCCTCTGGTTTGGACTATAGCGTGAAGATATCTTTCGTTGAGTTATACAACGAAGAGCTTCGCGATTTGCTTGCACCGGAGCTCTCTGCTCCAATCGGTACTGCACAACCCATGGGCAAAGGGGCTGGTCAGAGTGAAGGTCAAGGGGCCTTGAAGATCTTCGACGACTCATCCAAGAAGGGCGTCTTTATTCAAGGCTTGGAAGAAGCTCCTGTCACGTCCACTGCCGAAGCCCTCGCTCTGCTCCAGAAAGGTAGTCATAGGAGGCAGATCGCGGCCACGAAGTTCAATGACCACTCGAGTCGCTCCCACTCCGTCTTCTCCATTACTATTCATACCAAGGAAACGTCTACCATGGGCGACGATTTGCTGAGAGTTGGCAAACTGAACCTAGTGGATTTGGCTGGCTCTGAGAATATTGGTCGCTCGGGAGCGGAGAACAAACGGGCGAGAGAAGCTGGTATGATCAACCAGAGCTTGCTCACACTCGGAAGGGTCATCAACGCCCTCGTCGATCGCTCCTCCCATGTTCCATACCGGTATGTTACCTCAGTTTCTAATCCTTGTTAATGACCTCATGCTCTCTCAGCGAGTCAAAACTTACACGACTTCTCCAAGACTCCCTTGGAGGTCGGACAAAGACTTGTATCATCGCCACGATCTCTCCTGCCCGTTCCAACATGGAGGAAACGCTCTCGACTCTTGACTACGCCATTCGGGCCAAATCCATTCGGAATAAGCCTGAAGTGAATCAGCGCATGTCTCGCAATGCGCTCTTAAAGGAGTACATTGGAGAAATTGAGCGGCTCAAAGCAGACTTGCTCGCTGCGCGCGAGAAGAACGGGATTTTCTTCTCTGAAGAGAGTTGGAATCAAATGACTGCGGAGCAAGAATTGAAAGAAACCGAGATGCAGGAGGCAAAGAAGCAGGTGGAAATCGTTGAAAATCAGCTCAGGAACGTTCGGGAGGAATTTGAACAGAGCATTGCCTTGCTTCTAAAAAGGGACGGGGAATTAAGGGAGACAAAGGCGAAACTGATTGAGACGGAGTCGGAGCTGGTGGAGAAGGAAGGTCAGTTGCGGGTCGTCAAGGGCGCGTTGGAAGAGGAAGTCGTAGTCCGAAAGGCGTACCAGGAGACAGAGGTTGCTTTGGATAGCGTTGCTACCGGGTTGAAGCAAGTCGCACACCAAACTGTCGATGATCTCGGACGGCTGTTTGGGAAACTCGGTGAGGCAATTCTTTCTTCTCGTGCCGTGGCAGTCTACTGAGCGAAAAGCTCAGAACGCAAAACCACCGTCTTCCATCATAACACAAAGGCAGTTTCTACGCATACTCGAAATCTGGGCACTGAAGCCCTCAACGCGACCTCTCAGTTGGACGAATTCGCGAAATCATGCAAGCAGCACTTCACGCAGCTCAAGACGGAAGCCGAACAGTTCAAGAACAAAGAGCTCAGCACATTGACCAACGTCTCTTCTCGCATCAGTGAACAAGTAGAAAAGATCCGTGAAGCATTGAAAATTGTTCAAGCGAAAGACCAGGCCTCGGATGAGGCCCTCATGTCCATACAATCAGCGGTAGAGGAAACTCAAGAAAGTATCCGCAGTAGCTTCAATACATGGGCCGAGGAACTGATCCAACACACGGAGATAACTTGTAAACAAGTAGAGGCATCTCATGCCGCGTCCTGCACCGCTGTGAGTATCGGGGTTATCGTCGGCTATGAAATCATCCTAACGATATATCCAGGTTGAGAAAGCATTCAAGTCACTGGGCTCCCTCGCTCAGAACGTTCTACAAGAAGCACAAAGCTACATAGCAACCGAACGTAAATCTCTGCTCGAAGCCAAGTCACTTGCAGATAACACGTCCAAAGCTGAAATTACCCGCCTACGTCAACAAAACGATCTACTCACCCGATTACTGGAATCGGAGAAGGTTAAGGCTGAACGCGCCAAAGATGATCTGCTCAACCAGATCTCTTCGCTACTTAGCGAATTCACCTCGGAGCGGGACCGCAGCCTGAGAGACACGTTCTCGGAGATGACTGAGAGCAATTCCATTGCTGAGAAAGGGATGGTAGCCCTGGGTAGTCAACAAGGTCAGAAGCTCGATAAGATTGTAGAAGATGGCCGAAAGTGGGGCACTTCGTTGGAAAAGACTAGTGTAGATGCCAGGAAAGCTCAAGATGCTGGGTCCAAGGTGAGCCTCTATGTTGTGGCCTCCCAGAACTCGTGTTCACGGAAGGCTATAGGCGCTTGACAAGCTATTTTCAAACACTCGCGATGGATTCTCCGACATTCAGAAGACAGTGTCAAGCTCGACTACGACGTACACCAATGACCTAAAGCGTCGTTTGCACGTCCTCCATGCTTCCTACACTGAAGGTTGGTCAGTTATTCGGGGCCAAGTACATCAAGTCTGACATCACATTTTAGCCAACGACCGCCTGAATGGGGTTAAGAGAGCAAGGGTCGATGCTACGAAGTCGATAGCGTCTGAGGCTCAATTTGGATTCAACTTTGTCCAACGTGCTGCGGCGTCTACGTCTCGGAACATCGACATGATGTCTAGCCGGGTATCTACGGAGGTTGGTCACACCAATACATGTGATAGGGCTTGTTTGAATACTGAATTATAATTGACTAGATGTCCGACTTGACAAATTCCCTAGATGCTTACCGCTCTGCTGCTGCAAACCACTTGAGCTCGATACGACAGACCACGCAGATTTTGGCAGAGCAGGGAGCCAAAGAAGATGTACCAACAGGGACAACACCCAAGAAGCGCGAGTGGGACTTTGCCGATCGCTGGGAGCTTACGAAGA
This sequence comes from Panus rudis PR-1116 ss-1, assembly GCA_022160315.1. Lineage (NCBI taxonomy): Eukaryota > Fungi > Basidiomycota > Agaricomycetes > Polyporales > Panaceae > Panus > Panus rudis. The sequence continues at coordinate 150,310 of MU275173.1, read as the reverse complement.
GTCGCGACGTTATTCTGAAAGACTGGCGGAGAAATCGCTCTCCTTCAGAACCGGGGAGTGAAACATTCCTAGCCGAACATGTACCCCTTCCATCAGGGGAACAGACGGCGGACGAGGCCTCGGATTCTGAGAGTCAGGGTGGTGTGGAAGATGACACCATCAGGATAGCATCGCCGGCCGCTTCAATACATTCTGAAGCCTCAGCCGCATCCCCTCTGTCGCTAAAATCCAGCGCCGCCAGTCTCTCCTCTTCCGCATCCTCCTCGTCTGTTCCCACACCCTTGTCATTGTCCGTCTCCTCGACGTCCTCTATTCCTCCACCAGTACCTCAATCGAAGATTCTCAAACCTCGCAAGCCGCTGAAGTCGGAACTCCCGACTTACAGTACACTAACTGAGCGGTCGACGAACGTTGTGGGTACCCGGGGATTGAAGAGGACCCGCCGATAATTGTCTAGACCATTTCTATCCTCGTTGTTGTAGTATATTGTATCATTATTTTCTACTATTCCAATTGTCTTGGATACCTACTGTGTTGAATGACAGGCCACTCCAGCTTTTCTCACGTGTTCATGAAGGATTTGTACGCTACACCTTCCAAAAGCGGAATGATCGCGAATGAAGGACGCTGTGCTCGTAGCAGCTTGTTGTGTGACGCCGCCGCCGCAGTGCTCGCAGAACACTCGACCTCAACTCAACGTTCTTAACCGCTGCGTCTGTCGCCCAGATTCTGCCATCCAACGTCTACATCACTACCACAAAGAGGCGTTTACCATGGCGCAGGCTGGAATTAAGAGTATACAGTCTTTCCCTCAACATCTTCGTTCTATTCTAATGCGGCATCGCAACATAGCTGTCATCCTGCTGTCTTTCGTCCTGGCCGTTGGATTCTTGATGATTATATTGTCGTGTGCTCTATGGTCGAATTGGCTGCCTCTCCTTGTCGGTATGTGCTGTGCTTGAAATTGGTATCCCCCAGCGTGATGATCATTTCTTGTAGCTCTCACATTCGTACTGGCCCCTCTACCCAATGCTATATTTGCCAACTGTGCGGGGGACGACTTCTCTGCTGACTATGAAGCGTCTGGTCCTGTGGACCTCGGACGATTTATTACTGCTAGCGTCGTCGTAACAGGGTTCGCCCTTCCATTGGTACTTGCACACTCCGAGATCATTCGGCCAGCAGCATGTGGCATGTCGATAGTGGGCGGAGCGTAAGTGACCGTCCTTTCAACTAAGACATTATTTTCATATCTATGTGCTATTCACAGATTAGTATATGGTACAATTTTAGCGTACACAGCTACCTTCCGGCAAGAAGAATCTGACTATGATTAATGCTTTGTATTCCACGATGGACTCGAACCTTCAACTGTATCTCTTGCTATTCAATCAGTGGCTCTCTTGGCTCATACGTTGATGCGACTGTGCGCGGCTCTGAAAAGACATATATCCACTGTTTACAGTATCAACCCAGATATTCATGCGCCATCTATACAACTTGCGCCAAAATTCGCCGGGGTCCCCGCGGCTTACCCCAATAAACCTACAGATGCCGCTGTCAGACGGCTGAAGATTTTAAAAGCGAAACGATATGACCCATCATCCTCGAGCTCCACGAACTCTACAGTCCTCCTCCGTTTCCCGGGTGAAGCTTTCTTGGCAATATTTGCGGCGGCGAACACGCATTCAGTCATATCCATATCGCCCCATACGACTACCACCTAAACCCTTGGGCTAAACAGCGGTTATTGGGGATATGTGCTCAGGCTCGTGAGGTTGTGGCTCCAGATGTCACGCACTATCCATATTCCAGCGATATACCCGGATGTCGGGCTTTCCAGAGACGAACACAACTGTCGAAAGTCATATGAATTCGTCACGTCAGGCGGATCCCGATCTGACGTCGAGGGCTTCAGCGGATCGAGGCTTGAAGGGTCCTCGACAGACTCTCGGAGGGTCACTCGCTCGGGGGAGGAATCAAGTGTGGCAGATTACAAGTCCCCCACAGCGAGATAGTGAGGTGAGATCGACTTCTCAAACCGCCTAACTTTTTCGAGGGAATGTTGCGGGTCCTACATATCCAGAGACCATTGGTGATACTACGGCGGGTCGGCTTCGAACACAATAGGTACGAATGTGTCACTAAGAGGCATCACCGGGACGTCTGTCAGGAGCGTTGGTCAGATACAGTACGAACTCGCTCAGTACGCAGAGCTAGTTACTATATACCATAATTATACCTCAGGTAAACTGTCGTCGGTTATCGCTACTGAACTACCGTCATTATATAGTACGCCATCCATACTTGAAATACCACAGCGGTGTAACCCGAGAGCCGCTGGGCAGTACCGGTCTACGGTCGCCAACCATGTGCTTTGTTCTGTGCCCCTCGAAGCCAGATTCCAGCGTCGCCATACGATTGGCCACAAAGGTAGCACGATGTGACCAGGAAAGATGGAACACAATGACCGACTAGTCGGAGTGACTGTAGGTTTCATTGCTCGGACTGAGAATCGCATTCAAGAAAGGAAAAGTTGTAGAGTGCGTTGGTCTTCCTTACTCTCTCGCCCTCGGATCATATCTTTGCCATATCTAGACTAGACATTCTTTTATGGTCAAAATAGCCTGAGGTACATGATGCGGCTTCGATATAGTGACTAGTCGCCCGTAATATGAAGGTAGTTTCCACCGTCAGCGTTCTCCCATAAACAGAGGGCAATTCGGCGTCGAATATGACAAGAGTTCTAGGTAATCAGATATTTTCTGCCAGGACGCGCACAAGTTTCTCCGGTTCATCCCAATGCACCTAGATGACATCGGATGAGCATGTGGTGATGATGAGAGCTGCACCAACACTCACGAAATTGTTCGCTCCTTCGATTTTCACGATTGTACCGTCTCGGTGACAATCAGACGATAATATCATCTTTTCCAACCTTGCGGAGGCAAGTATTGTGTCAACCTGTGCCATATCGGACCAAGCCAGCACAATTTTGCACCGTGGCCATATGAGCGACGGCGTAAGATCATCTGTTTCCCCTTTCATCCCTAATGCGCGCCGTACGTGACTATGCAGGTTCGACAGATCTAACTGAGCGAGAGACAACGCCGCATTTTCGAAGACATTGTCATTCTCGACCGATCTCAGTTCCTCCTCGGTCATCTTGTCGATCGTTGGCCTCTTCGCTGGGTCGACATCGACACCCTCCGTGTCATGCAATGCAACACGGTTGGCGAGTGCATTCAGCGACACAGAAGCAAGATTATGAACAGGCGGAAAGTAAGAAGACAACCATCGTTCCCATGCTGCTTTACGCTGCTCGAAGGGAATATTTTGATCGTACAGAGGGAAATGTAGGCCTTTAGGAGGATTCGGGCTGAAGGCAACCGTCGGCGCGTTAAGGCCTGCGCCCAAAAGAGTAGGATCTAGTGCGCCTCCTTAGTCATGACATTTCGTGTAATCTAGACGGGTCACTACGCACTATAGAACACGACCGATTTTAAGTACCGATCAATCTTTTCTCGTATAGTAGCGGGAAACGAAGAGGCATATGCAAGTAGAGCAGAGGCCAAGTAAATGCTAAAACCCCATGCAAGTAATGAGATTCCACCGTCCGTTTTGTTGTCCGAAGAAACCACTAGAGGTGGGAGATTCAGAGTGTCGATGAGATGAGCGAGGAGGATAGCGATCTGAAGCCCTTGTTCTCGTACGACATATGCTTGAACATTTTTGTCAAAGTTACTGAACTTGGCCAGTTCCTCTGCAGAATACGGGGTGGAGTTTTTGTAGTCACGTAGGTTGACGAGAATTAGCCTAAGATTGTTCTGCTCGGCGTAGGGAATCATTCGAGAGAAAATACCTGCGAAGTATTTCGTTGAGTGAGTGATTTGTCTTCGTGTATGTGCAGCATCATGGATACATGATACCTCAGAGTAGGTGCTCACCGCCATGGTACATAGGACCGTGCAGCACAACAAGGGTAGTGTAGGGCGTGGCTCCATTCGGAGGGCCACAGTCCTCATAGTAGAGAGCAATGCCTTTGTCGTCAACTGGCGCAAGGGGCATGGGCGACTCTTGTGGTACGCAGAGGACGAGATGTTGGTACTACTTATTACACATGTTTATTTAAGTAAGGCGTTCAGTGCAGTCTGCCTGTGAGAAGAGAAGGCGAGCGTGTGATGGTGTATGTACTGATGGAATGACGTTGACTTGGCAGCCAGCCTGTGGTGTTGCAACAGATGACCATCGTGTTAAACCCGAGCTCGTGCGTACGAAGCACAGTAATTTACAGAGTACGACGCTTTGAAAGGCGATCCCTACGCTGGCGGCCGTATATTAAGTGACCCTTACTAAAGTTACTATGCCATGATCGAACGGTGATCGATCACCAGAGGACCAAGTTGGGCGTCAAGTAGACTCAAGTACTGTATGGTCTCATGCCCACTGGCAGAGACTGGCAGCCGTTCCCTCGCACCCCACTCGAGGAGCGGCTGGACGTGTACTTATACGTTACATGCAGCTATCCTGCGCCCAAAACTGTACTATTCACTGTTTCACGTAGAGTCGATAAGCAAGTTAGTGGACACATCTGAAGCGCTACATATACGGTACATGTGACTCTTTATAGGCTACTCCAGCCGTCGTCACGTTGGGTGTAAATCACAATGCATTTTCTACTATTTCTCGGTTCGAGTGCGGAGGAGACATGCTGGTAGTAGCCATGGCCGCCTTTGGGCTTACACCGCCTCGCTAACACCCCTCAAGAATCTCTCAGGGTCATGCCAGTGGGCCTGAACAACATGATCACCGTGAGATTGAAGAGGAACGGCAGTTACTTATGTCAAGGCACTCACAAAATGGTTTGCTCCTGGTATCCTCTCGCTGTATAGAGGATGCACGCACAAGCCCTCCTTGATGAGCCTGTCATGGTGGTATGCGATAGCACTAGAACCGAGTATAGCCTCCGTAACTGTCATATCGCACCAGAAGACAAGTATTCTGAACGCTGGGTGGAAGTCGACCACACTCTCAGGGGAATCACTTGTTGTAGCAACCGACTTCTTGATCAATGCCGCGCGAACATTCGCTTGAAAGACCTCGGGTTGAACCTGCCGTATCGCGATCCTTCCTGTACCTGCTGTCCAATAATCTGATTTAACCATTGACTGGTATTCCTCCTGGGTCATTTGCTCGACGCTTGGTCGCCTCTCCGGGGACTGAATGACAGGGCGAAAGTGGATGCTCCTCAACAAATCGTCTGTTAGTTCCCGTGAATAGAGAGGAAGCTCTGGGAGACTGGAGTAAAAGGCAGATACGAAAGTAGGGAAAATCGAGGATGTCTGCTCCATGCTCAGGGTCGGATCTCGCAAAGGTGAATAGAAGCCGTTTGAAGTGTCTTTCCCACCTTCTACCACATACTGCGGATTCTCGCCCAGTGCATATAGAGAAGGGTCTAAGAGCATATGCTATCAACACCTACAGAATATCACTGGAGGGATGGACATACCGTAGAACCCGGCTGAGCGGAGATGCGTGCTCACAACCTTCTTTGCGGACTCAGGTAAGCTCTTGAGGTGAGCCAAAAATGAGAATAGCATATTGGTGCCCTGAGACCATGCTATGAGCGAGATTCCCCCTTGAGTTTTGCCATCTCTGCTTCGCTGGATAGGGGGAATTCCGTACTGATCGACCAGATGAACGAGGAATTGCGCGATTTGATGAGCGAGGCTTTGTAGGACCCGGCTCTGAGAATGTGGGTCAGAACTTTCTAAGGCTTCGATCTCATCCCGTCGAATGGGTGTAGAACCAGGAAAATCACGCTGGTTCAATGTTATGACTCGGAGATTGTTCTGTGCAGCGTACGGCAGCAACGGCCTGAAAGTTGCTGTATGAGAGGAATTAGAATACGCTGATCAGCGACTTAAATGTAGTCAACTGACCTCCATGGAACATTGTTCCATGTATCAGCACAAGTGTCGCATACGGAACACCGGTCGCTGTATCACCAGAAGGTATGCCACTATCCTCATAGTAAAGGGTTACAGCGCCGTTATCCACACTTGCGAAGGGCATTATGACACTTCCTTGCGATAGTTTGATTGTGTCAGTGCAAGGAGGTAGCCTTGAATCATCGTCACTGACCTCAGAGTTAGAAGCCCCGTCTGCTGTGGAGGATTAGGCGAGGGTGATTCACGGATGGGAATACAACCCTTACTGTCGACATGTATATATATAGCGGGACCATTGAATATGTCTTGGTGGTTTCTGTGGGATCTACACTCAATCAGGAGGTCAGATGAGGCAATGAAGTTGAACTTAGTTGCTCAAAGTAGAAGGGACGGTTAAATAGCATAAATAACTCGTTAATTCGTACTACCATGCGCACCCTCGCACAAGCTCGGATGTAAGTCATATCAGAGAGAGAATCAGCATTGAATTTAGGAAGCGACACTTATGTGTAACTGCCCCTGTCCAACTTTTCCTCGATCTTTGGGTTGGTCAAGCGTCCGTACAATAGCAGTGATCTCGAACCGGCCTGAGGAGATGAATGCCACAGGAATCTCAATTTCTTTGGAACTCCCAGGCTTCAGTCGTCCAAGCGGAATGTCGGTCGGTACACCTTCGTACAGTGTGTACCGCATAGGCTCCAAGTGGAAATCGAGAAGCAACACCAGAGATGCAGCTATCTTGGGATGAGCATCCAAGTCCGATTGTGATATTGACAGTGCAAGACTTACGTGAAAGATTTGTCACCTGTACACGGAAATAGACAAACGAATTTGGAATTGGGGCCCATCTTCCGCCATGATGCTCGACGACCACAGGTTCAACAGCAGGTGCTTCCGCATTGCGCTCAATCAAGGACAACTGAACGCGAGCTGTTTCGATGCGCATGACTTCCAGCATGGGCAGAGTCATTCGTTGTTGTCTTAGTGATAGCTCGCCGGAACGAGTGCCTCCACGCTGAAGAGAATTCGGATCAGGCCACATCCATCCACACGAGGGGCAAAACATTTACCTCCTTCCAACGGCCACGGATATACTTGAACAACTCCTCCCGATACCAGAACAACTCGCGTTGTGTCCGCTCCTCGGTATTTGTAAGGCTGGATTTAGTGACAACGTATTGACGATCGGACAGTGTAGGGATTGGCTGCGCGACCTGCTTTTCGGATAAGCGGAATTTCTTTACGGGAATCACTATTCTATAATGATGTCAGCGACAAAGCTGGCACACAGAATCCCGTGCCACACACCTTGTAGTTGAACCGGGAGGGACCAAAGAAGTGATCTCCGCATGCTCTGCATCTACGAGGTATAAGTGAGACTCAACGTCGCCGACGGTCAATCACGTACCGGGCTGTATTCTCTCGAACGTCACTTCGAAAGGTACTCCGTACGTATTGCGCACGTCGACAGAAAATATACACCAATCTGCGACGCTGTCAACGTTGAGCAGCTGCCTACGAGCTAGAATGTCGTGAGATTGCCTTGAGTTGAGGTCATCATCCCCCAATGTACTCGCGACTGTATCGGGAGAGTATGGAAGAATATCCATGCCGTGACATTCCAGCATATGGTATACGGTCACCAAGACGGGGTAAGTGAGCTGACGGGTATGAAACACCTCTAGCGGCTCCTGCAATGAAGTCTGTGGCCGGTTTACAAACGAATATGATACATGGATTGCACCACTTGTGCTGTTGATGTATTGCGTCAGACTCCTTTTGTACGATAGAGCATGAGCGTTATTCATACCAGCCAACTTTGCCGAAGCACTTGACCAAGACAACCACCTTTTCACCTGGCCCTACTTGGGATGGATTACGCTTACTCTCCCATGAAAACACCGGTCGGTGAATGAGGTCGTATTCTGTCTCGTACGTCTCGAATACGGACATTTCGCCTTCCGCCAAGGCTTGCTGGGCAGGGCCGATGGTCGAGTCATCAAATGTGAGGCGCAAGAAGTCTATGGGTAAAGTTGAAACATTTTCAAATGTAATGCGAATAGTTGACCTAGACGAGATTGAATCAGTACAATAGACACCAATCTAGAGGAAAGGCTTATACGTCTCTCCGTTATACAGCATGACGGCCCCATGCGTGAGTGACGTTCTGCGTATCCGTAGTAGAGGTTGCGCTGGCACCACCTTGCACTGTATCAGGCGAATACTTTGTTTTTGTGTGTTCATTGCACCGCTGAAACGTTTTCCCGCTTTCTCCCAAGGTCGCGAATCCAACCCTGCATGCTTTGACCGGCCGACCTCGCATTCAATCGCGCTGCGTCTTCGCGATTGTTTCTGTTCTTCTTCCTCCGTCGACAACGGCAGAACAAATTCACGTGGGATACTACCTGGCGCCTGAACAATACATCCGCGAATGGTCAGTGAACCGGGTTCGAGAGGCTTCACCGTCATTGTGACAGGATGGAAGGAGTTCGCAGGTATGATCATGGGTATCGACCTGGTCTCGATGGGGACGCCAGATGTGCTACGACATCGCATGCATTTAGGCCGCAGACGTAATAATACGAAACTCTGATGGACGTACCTTACAGCCAGACTCGTAAGCTCCAAGTCGAAGACGAACGGATTTCGCAGAGTGACCACAAGTTCGAATGTTTCATTCTGTACCAGCAGTGCTTGTCCCTATGAGCTTCCATTAGTTTGGCGATCTACGGAGGTATGGACTGGCAGACCTGTCCAGACAGCGACTTTCTAGGATTATATAGGAAAGGATCAGTTATGCCAGTTACAATGGGTGTCAAGTCGGAGCGCCTTTGCGATAAGACAGAAATAGGTTTCTCGATAGGGAGGCGAACCAACGGTGGTCTACGATGCGCTAGTTAGTATAGATCGTGGAAGTATGCATTGAACACACTTACGGTAAAATCTCTATGCTGACAACTGGTCGTCCTGACCAATATTCGATAATTCGAGTGTCACCTCTCCGTTTTGCAGTCGAGACCGCACGAGATGCGGTACCATATAATGCTTTCTGATCGGATTCACTCATAACCGGATGTAACGACTTCAGGGCAGAGAGCGAGAACTGAGCGACCGAGGGATAGTCTATCGGCATGTCTTAGCATCATTTGTGTTCATGGAGCGTAGACAGTATACGTACCGGGAAGGGATTCAGCAACGGCTATTGCTTCACGGACAATGCCAATCTGCAGTTCTGGCCATCCAAATGGTTCATGAGACGCATTCAAGAAGTCCGGGTCATCTGCGTCGTCTTCTGCATCGATAGACGTAGGTCTACCGGATGTGGAGGAATCCACTATCTTAACTGCCTCCAGGTCAATTCCATGCACTCGGCACACATACTTGACAACCTTGAGGATACTTTCGTTTCCTAAAGTGCTGTCGTTTTCCCGAATGCCCACTGTCCCCCTGTCCGCGGATCCGTTGGTCCTCACGCCTTGGATACCCAAACCTGCGCCAATAATCCTTGCGCCACCGGATTCTTCTCTACTGCACACTATTAGGTCCATGATACAACCAAACACTTCACGAAGAATATACGCCTCCTTCCTACGATATCCAATGGAACCATAGAGGGATGCTACGGCCTCAAGGATAGATATGCGTTCGCGGGGTATCAAATGTAGGAGCCATGGGCCATGGGCTTGAAGCAGGATGGTCGCTATTGAGGCCCGAGAGATATTGGTGATTGCAGAAAGTCGCTCAAGTTCCGCGTGAGGTACCGCTTCATTTTGACTTGACATAGAAGGCCCTTCACGGGCGATAGGGGATGTAAGGGTGAATGGTCTTGGTTGAAGCATTAGACTAAATGCATGAGGTCCCCAGCCTTTAGCAGACCATACGCAAAATAACAACATGGTATGGCGGAGAACGGCGCGAGCGTATAGACTAGACAGAACCGGATAGTTGATTTCTCCATCCGCAGGTGATGCTGCTCTCGAATACAAGGCTATCGCCTGGGTCAATTTGTCAGCGATATCAGCCCATGGCTCCTTGTCCCCGGTTTGGCCGTTCTGTACGATGTGGATCAGCGCATTTATAATATCAAATAGGTCGAGAACTGTACAATATTCTGTGGAGAAGACCAGCCTTCGATGACTGGGATAGTAGCCAATCCTTCCAGAGCCGACGCGTGCCAGACGATGTCCTGTGGGCCTCTAAGAACAGCAATCGCTTCTGTATACCTGACAATCAAGATCTACATTCTCATACATCGTGTTCAGAAATGGTATGTCTGCTTACCATACAGAAGCGTCCATGAGCCTCCCCGCCAGTAAGAACAGGTCACCCAAAACTTTGAACAAACGACCATGCGACGAAGCAGCACCAAGTGTGTTCTGCTTCTTTTTATTACCAGGTGTTGGGAGACTAGTATGCCTATAGGGAGACGGGGGAACGCTAGGTCCCACAGATGAAGTGCGTTTCAAGTTGAGTGGTGTAGGCGTTTTCGAGCGTGATGCACTAGTCGGCAGGTCTGGTTGGCTATTAAAAGAGGGCAAGGGCGGTAGAGAGCTGCGCATCGGTGAATCTACATCTAGAGACTTCGGCATATCTGACGCAGACGGAGCCATCGGAAACGTGGATGCGTTCAGGTATTCGTTACCCAATGGACTTTCTAATGTTTGTATCTGCCGTCAATGAAGTGTGAGCTGTATGCGCATGCGTCGCGGTGAAAACTGCCATACCAAAGTCGAAAATTCGGCTAGTATGTTTGAGCAAAGGTCCGCCAGCAATGTGCCAAGATAGATTTTCTTGTTACCCATCATACTGGGGATGATGACTAGGCCAGGTAAAGCGTCACCCAGGTTGACTTGCGTAGTATCATCGGTTTCTTCAAAGACGAAGCAATTGCTGGCTAAAGGGTAGGTGCTATCCGTAGGAAACAGTTCATTCTGAATAGCAGTGAATCTTGCCAGTATATCCGACAAGGAGTCGCTCTGGGCACACGAGGCAATTCCAATGATTCCGAGAGGAAATTCTGAGGGACGGAAAACGGACAGAGCAGCATGAGCCGCTGGAGGGGGATGAAAGGCAAACGACAAATGTAAATATCCTGAAGCCAGCGGATTTGGCATAAAGCGTGCTGGAGTGAGACGAAATATAATCAGCTGTATTTGTTCAGCCGGGGATAATGTACCTTTCTCTTCGTGCGGATCAGCTGGGATATCCCCAAGACGTATCGTTTCAAACGTCCTGATCTCCTCTGCCCATTTATCAAAGGTTTGTCTCCGAATAGATCCAACAGGTACCAAGAGAATGCGAACTTGGGCCAGAGACGCAAATGACATAGAATCCATGGCCACGGGCACCGGGAGCTATGTTGCTTCCGACCCTGCGAGGACTATTTCTTGTGGATGGAGAGGTCCTTGAACGACAGAAGCTTCGCGAGGTTAATTCAGTTTCTGAAACAGCTAAGGTCAGCGCATTAAGGATCGCACGGAAAGCGAGTAGTTAAACAGGCCGTGGAGAACCCGCGAACAGCGTAGACGCAACACCAGGATGATACAATTTGCCGTTTAACCGCTCGGCAACACTAAAATCACGTGCGCTTTGGGCTCAAAATTCAAAGTACTACTAACTAAGTTGTGCGCAACTTCAACTTGTCCGAGTCAGATCTGGCCGTCTTCCCTCAAGCCAAGCTATCGTCGTGACAGGTAGTTACAATCAACTTTCAGCTACAGGTAGGTACAGTACTGGAAGCACAAAATACGGCCATGCTTGTGGTGTGATCTGTGCAACTCTCCTTTCACGGACGCGACTAATATCTGCAATTCAACCTGGAACTCTTATGTAGGATAGTGCTAGCCACGTATCATTTCGAGGACGACTGCATCGGAGAATTTGAGACGGATCCGGAGAGTCCTCACATACTCAATACAGATCGCCGTTCCCAAGCGAGGGCTTCATCTACAGCCGTGAATCATCTTATTTCTGTGAATTAATCACGCGATATTCCTGCCAACTACATGGTAAGCAGAGTCTAAAGTCGCCACAATCAGGCCTTACACGCGAATGTTGACCCCTTGCAGGTGTCTAATACCAAACACCGAGGTAGCTTCATGCTCTTCACTGCCGGCATATTCTTCCTCTATTACACTTTTTGGACCATGATACTTGTAAGCACCCTTTCATCGTCCGCCGTGATTTTCATGTGTAGCTGTTCCATCGCAGCCGTTCTTTGCCGCATCCAGTCCGATTCATGTCTACTTTCCCGAGCGGGAATGGGCTGTGCGCCTGCCTGCTATCCTGATAGTCGTTGGAATCTTTACCATTGCTTTATTTTTGGGATACCAATCCTATCAAGTACGATAATTTACAGGGCAGGGGAAGTTCATGCCATAGGCGAGTCAGGCCGCATCTCATTAGCTGGCTATTCGTCGCATCCGCTCCGGGGCCTGCTTTGACAGCTCTTGGCGCTTCGCGGCTTCCAGTTTCTCCTCTGCCCAAATATCTGTTTGCGTCTGAGTTACAAAGAATGTGAGAGGAACTTCTGGCGGGGTTTCAGAAAGACTCCGTAGAACTCGAGATATCTGTGGGTATTTAATCAGGATATCATGCGTTCCCGACGACGACTTTGCGAGTACCTTGGACTCCGCGCGACCAACGGCACGCAGTCTGTTCAACATTGCAATCTGCGAAGAGGCTTCTATCGCAACCGCGCTGCGCGACTGGTGCAAAAATAAGAACAGATCAGTAACCGAGGAGATGATGGTGGATGCTAGCGCCTGTCCAGGCAGGGGACGATAGGGGACGATGTGAACGTCAGAATCATATCACGAATGTCATCACAACCACTCAACATACAGGGACATTTCCTGTTTGTATGTCGTTCTCCACAGACAGCACGACGGATTTGAAGGGAGGCCATAACTCGTTCCAAACCATGCGAATTCGAGTGGTTTCCCTGTCATTTCTACCTTCGCGCGTTCGTTCCAGCGCGGCGTGGTCTCCTATAGAAAGCTTGCGACAGAGCAATAGCCATAGCTTGATTGAGGCGTATGCCCTGCTGATGTCTACATGCGCAAGATCTTGAGTTGCATACTGCACATGCTGGTGGGCGCTCAATATTCGATAATACGAGAAGCAGAAAATGTGGAAATAGTCGAAGAGCATTTTCGCGGCAACGGTAGAAGTATTGGACAATGCCGCCAGCATGAGGAAGTTCCATGCTCTGACTGACATTTGGGTTTTCTACCCATAATTGAGGTGAATAATCTTGTCAGGTCGTCACGACGACATTCTTACCGTTAGCTTCACAATGGCCTGAGGTTGTTCCTCTGCAATTTGCAGTATCATTCTTGCGATAGCTTGGGATGCTGCAAAGTCGGCATGAGATGGATCAAAGCTTTCCGCGTATAGATACGAAAGACCCCCATCCGCTAAGCGGGCGGTGGACTCCGGAGGTAGGGGCAGGTAGACTTCGTGATCCGGAAGGGGAACAATGGCCTGACCCAAAGCTTAGTGTTCAGCCCAGGATGTGATGTTGGGATGCTTACCTCGATGAGCGCTGTGATAGTAGATGGATGCAGCCGTGCTTTCCCATGTAGTCCATCATGCAATAGCTCTAAAATCGTCAGGGCAACATGATTTAAACCCAACATCTGATCCGGCGTGGTAGCCTTGCGATACAAAGACGTTGTTACTTGCATAACCTTACTTATACTAGCGGCGGAGACAGTAGATCTGACAAGCATCGCTCGTACAAACGTTTCGAGATGCGTGAGAAGCTCCTAAATATCATCAGAGACATTACCAGAACTGAGGTGTAACACCTACCGAGCTCTGGGACTTATTATGTTGGATGACCGTACAAGTCATCAACAGGAGAGGACTCGGATTGAATTGGTCAGACGGCCACTCAGCAGTCTTCCGGGCAACATTGGTGAGATACAGCCCGATAACTAACCATTGTGTGAGCGAAGTTCCAAAAATTGTAGAAAGTGCTTACATTGCATCAGCTCTGTTGAATATTTGGCTCGATACACAACCTCGACAAATGTGTTGAGATTCTCGATGACGGTTTGGTAGCAGTCTTGGTCGTTTTCTACGGCTCTTGGGAGTGTATCTCGAAGCAAGGCATCCCGGATGTTCATTCGCGACGCCGGGAGAGCGGCCTTTTTGTTTGGTTCGGTGACAAAGGCGAGCACCAGGAAGAAATCACGTGAATGCCGTTTCTATCGAATGCATTAGCATGATGCTGTAAGTTCAGATTAGTGTATTCGCGTACTTTCAACAATACATTTAGGATTCCACTATATGCATATCTACAATCAGTGGATACCATGGTCAGTGTATCAGCAATGGTTGTGAGTTTGCAACACACGTTGTAAGCGTTTCCTCCAGGAAGGATTTGGCATGGACGACAAGGACATCATCAGGACTGTCCTCATGCTTGAGAGACACCATCAAATTGACTGCTGCTTCTATCGCCTCGCTGGGAAGTATCAGAATTGATGTTCAAAGAAGCTGCTGTTCACGTACCAAACAAAATTACCCACTACACTTGGCCATCTCTTGATGAAGGCATGGCAGATAGACAAAGCGAGCTCTCTGAGTTCGTAGCTTAGATGTCTCTCCGCTAATAACAACTCCAGTGTTCTCCTCACAGCACGTCGCAAATGGCCCTGTAAGTGGCGGAGAGGTTTACAATCCAGGTCGTGCTTGTAAAGAACGATAAGAAGCGCTTTGAGAATGTTCTTCAGAGGAATGGGCGGGAGAGACAGAAGATTCTGTGCGTGTATGAATATATCCAATAGGACGTCGACGTAAACTGACCCGCACAGCACGCGACTTGTGCCGGTGTCGTCAGCATAAGGTCCGCCCATAGCCGATGGAGAGAGGTCAAATGGATGGGAGGCATCGAGTAATGGCATGAGATCCTCCAAACAGGGTATTGACCGTTCGGCGATGTTGCCGAGCCCGTTGCATGCGATATAGAAACTTTGACCACCACCGGAAGGAACCATGCTGACATCTCCAAAGCCAAGTAGGCGACAGATATGAGCCTTCAACCTGAGACTCGGGAAAATATCAATGCTGATGCCGTCCGTAATCATTCTCAGGCTCAATGATATGAGGGAAACCTAGGAATAAAGAACTGAGAAGTATGAAACATAAAGGGGAAGATGCAACTAACCTGCAGACGAGTCAAATCCGCGTCGGGGCCAATCGCACTTTCGATATTGTTGCCCTGAGAAGAGAGTCCATACATAGACTAGAAGGACTATAGTAAAAAGACAGGGTGCAATCAACGACGTCGTCACTCACGAGGTGTGCCGCAGCAGGCCCGTCGTCCTCTCCACCCTTCTGTTGGAAGTCATGCTCAAGAAGTGTCTCAATAATGACATCCCAAGTCAGGACTGTAAATTCCATCAATTAGCATACCAGCCTAGGATCTGTACACACACTGATACGCACCTCTCCAGGCAGGGAAATGAGGGTGAAGTTGCAATAAAAATGACACCAGCTTGACTCTATCGCTGATAGGCGCTTTGCTCAATGCTTCGTCCCAACACATAGCAATCGCGTCCAAATGCGCGGGCAATAAGGTCTGTGACCATGTCTCCGCCGAGCAGCGAACTTCTTCCTATGCAGATATTGGTATGGTCCTTTTCATAATCAGGAGTGTTTTCTCACCCTCGTATCCATCCAGAGCGCCGAGAAGAAGTAATAGAAAACATCAATAACGCTGGCTCTCCATTGTCTATCACCAACAGCGAAGGCGGGGCTTGTGATATCAGTGACAATGCGGAACAACCAAGATAATGAGCGTAGTCTGCAAGAGGGGTTAGATTTGCTTATAGAAAGCGCATAATGACACACCTATCTTCCCACTCATGATGCTGGTCACAGTGCTCCGCGAGTAGTGTTTGGAATGGTTGAGTATCGACCACCAGAATGCGCAGTAAAAGTGAGGCTCGTGTGATAGAAATCTCAGAGCGTTCAATACCGTAGAACATCCATGTGCTTGTAGAGCATCAGCAGTCGCCATCACATTCAAACTGTGCAAACGTACCAGGCGCAAAGTGTGAAACCATTCCGCAAAATAAAATTATCTACCTCATGAGGTTCAACCAAGGGTGCCTCATTGACGAAACCGTTCAGAAATTTTGCTGCGACGCAAGATACTTCGTCGATACCCATCTCAACATATGTCTGCACGGCTAGCATCAAATCGGTATCCACAATCATGGGATCTGATAGAGCCGATGCACGGGAATTTATCTTCCTCCTTCAATGGTGTTCAATATCATCATTCGTCTTTGGCTTTATATACTGACCTTGAAGGCAGCCTGGCTATTTCTTCCTGAAGAATCATTCCAGTGGATTTGAGTGTCTCTCGATCACAGCCGTAGAGAAGCAGGCAAATCGCCAGTGATTGGCGAACAAACCGGATTCTAGGGCATCCATTAGTGAAGTACACAATTACCGCTAGTACTGCTTACATTTCAGGTAGCCGGAGTTGTGCACGAAGGCCATCTAATAACTGGTCCATTAAGTGCATATGCAACGTCGCGACTACGGCTTGCAATTCTTGGCGGCCCAAAGATTTGAGCCAGCTGGACCAGAGAGCAGCAGTGATTATCATCTGACAATCATTGAGATCGGCATTATACTGCTTAGCCCATCCAGCGAATTGTACGAATACTGGCACAGGAATATCGACTCCAGATGAGGCAAACAAGCAAAGCCAATGGAGGCTTCGCTCAAATGATTTCTTGCTGCTTTTGGCTGTCTCAATGAGATCCCGGAGTGGATTGGCATCATTGAGGACATTGAATTGAGGGGCAGATAGGCGCGACCCCATCATTGTGCTGTAACGTTGACTGCTTTCCAGTTCTCGGTTAAATAAGCGGGGCAAAGACAAGCTGGGCTTTGAGACAGTCAGTCACCGCAGGATATGCAAAGTTGACATCCAAAGAAGCAGTACCTCTTCATAGCCTTCCATAACGCATATGCGCTCGAGCCATTGCTGGAAAAGATCATTGAAGACGCTGAAGACGACCGATGCTTGGCAAATCTTGATGATACACCTCAAAATCTTGTCGCCAACTTGAGCATGCTCCTGCTATATATGCGTGAGTCGTTGTGTGCGAGCGACACAATATCAATAAGTATACCAAGGCATTGTTCTTGATAGCGACGCCCACGGGGTTCTCGTCTGCGCTGTCCTCTGCGTACTCAACAAGCACAGAATACACAGTCTCAGCATATATGGAGATGTCGCGATCATGGAAAGCAAGCATCCAAGGGGCGGCATACAGTCGCAGCAGCTCTCTTCTACTTGCAAGATAATCTCCTCCATTATTTGCCGAACCCGCTGTTACAAGTCGGGCATTGGCGATCGCAGGCCAAGGTTGCACGTCAACACCCAGCCCTGAACGAACACCAGGAAGATTTCGTCCACGGGCAACATAATCACGGAGGATTATGGCGAGATTATCGTCCTGAGAGTCCAGATGTGAAACGTTGTCCACGGACTTCCGATCACAAAGACTCACCTCGGAAAAGATCCAGGTCAAAATGGCTTTGGACAGACGTTGGAATGTATAGTCTGATAACATCCCATTTGGCCAGAATCTACGCACAAGCAACAGGAGCCCGACTTCATTGACGGACAAATCCAAATCCGATAAGCAGGCTTCGATGGCAGCTACAAGGGTCTCAATATCCACTGAGACATCAAAGCCGAATGGAAGAGGAAAACAGCACGGCAACTGTTCCATATGCGGTGTCTCATCGAATAGCATGGGCTTGGAGTCTAATCGTTGTAGAAGCCCTATATGATGGAGATGCGAAAGGAGATGCTTTGCAGCGATGTCTGAATGTATATTCAAACATTCACCCAGTTGGTTACGAATATGAGCGAGGGTAGTTATCTCGAATGGATGTGGATCCTCCTCAGCGGCTTCGTCGAATACAGGGGGAAGACCGACACTCAATAGGTCACTGGAACCTGCTGGACCTGGTACGTTGTTGTGATGCGGGAGTTTGACAACACTGGCGAGGTAAGCGAGAGTATTCCAGTCGAAATACAGCATGTGATCACGTGCATCCAAGTTATTTTCGCCAAGATAGTCTCCGAAGGTCACAGAAAGCGAGAGATTGCCTGAGGATAAGTAGGCTTCATAGAGTTGAACTATATAATGCAGCTCGAAATGATCCATCACTTCTTTCCCGCTATCGTTCTCCACGACTATCGAGCCTAGGGCGATACCGTTGTCTAAAAGCTGGAGTTGGGTCCATAGAAGCGCATAGAAGATCGAAATCTCCTCGTGTGTCCTTCCCGAGACTTCAGCTTCAGTTAGTAGAACTTCCCGGAAGTGGTCGACAAACGATCGACGAAGCGCTGTCCATCGAATGGTCATATGGGTGGATGTCAAGCCGATCTCTCGGCAGCGGGGTAGTTTTGACGGAGAGCTTTGTAGACACGATGAATGCACAAACTGTTTGCATGAGATGCAGCTCATGCCCTGCATGACGCATCCCCAAAGAGGGTGAAGGCAAATGGAGCAGAGGGTAAGGCTGAACATGTTGACAAGGCGGAAGACGTGCTGATCTTGGCGAATGAATGAATCTGAACCGTCTCGTTTTGGGGGGAGAACTTGACAAAATCGATGAACGGCCACCTTTTGGATATCGGGTTCATCCGCTAGGGAATACTGAGAGAGGAAACTACCCTCGGGGTAATCGTAACAATCGAAATGTACCGCACACATGCAGAAGGGGCAATTTAACCCAAAGCCCAGAACGGATGTCGAGCAAACTCGACAATCATTCAGGAAGGACCCTTGGAATATTTGCGGTGCGTTGGTACTCGTGAATTTCCATGGGATAAACTGGTGTGCATGGGGCAAATCCTGGCTAAAGGGTAATCTCGGAATAACGGAAGTGCGCTCCATCGGCGGGTTTTGCACCAACGTTGCTGCGTAGCTTATGTCCGGAAAGGGCTTGGTTACATAGATATGCCCGACCGCTTTAGGCCAATACGAAAGGAGCAGACTGATGGCTGAATGTCGAGCTTGGCGAGTATGGTAGGCAATGACCCCGATTAAATCGAGGTATGCTTCAGGTTTGTTGTCAATGAGCCTCCCTGTCAAGCGATGTAGTCGATGTGTCACTGGAATTGGGCTGTTGAGGAATGGGACATTCTCGATGATTGCGGCTAGCAAAGGAGAGACCACCGAGGAGAGATGATATATCGAGACATCCTGATCAGGAGCATTGCTGGAATGTATCCCCAAATCAGGTGATCTCCATCGCCGCCATATCTGGGCCGAATGTGGCGATTTTGAATCATCCAAGGCCTCGTCAACACGAATGGAAACCATAGGCTCAAGAATGTCGGTATTGGTATCTTCTGCATCAACGAGAGTCAAATGTGGCTATAATCTACTATGTCCCCGTAACTCACCTGTCGACGATGTGAACACGCTCTTCTGTCCACGAAATGTGGCGAGTTGGTGGAGCATCTCTCCCAACACTCCTTCTTCAAAAAAACTGAGAAGTCGTACATGCATAGCAGGAGGGAAGGTGTAAAACGCGGGTATGATAGCGAAAGCAATCCGGGAGATAGTCCTGGGGTCACGACGATGAATATGAATTAATATCAGTGCGACATCAAGTATGACTGCTTGTAAAGCATTTGGGGGCTTAGAAGGCCTTGGTGCAGAGACATGATACTTGCAGTCTTCACTGACAATAGAGGCTACCACAGATAGGCACTCCGATAGTAATTCCGGCGGTTTGGATTCAAGTTTTCTGCCTGTAGGAGATGGGGAACGGGATCTAGAAGAACCACCTTGCATACTTCTTCTTCTGAGAAAAGACGGTGATTTGTCTCCTGATTGTCGTCGTGAAGGCGACTTCGGTGGCTCTATATGTTGACTAGGCGGTTTCAGTGTTACGTATATAAACAAGCTCTGGTACCGACTTTTCGGCAAAAACGTCCCAATGTTGACTGAGAGACATCAACAATATGTCTTTCAACTGGAGCAGGAGATCGAGCGTGGTATCGGTGTTGTATTCGGCGTCGTCACCAGAGTCGTCCTCACTATCATCGGACAAAACTCCTTTGTATCCGGGATTTCCTGCGCTTCCACCACGGGAGGGTATTGTTTTGACATTACGCATCACAGACCCAATACCTTTCCCGGCTTTGTCAGGATTCACCTTGACGGACGTAGAGGTGGGAGGAGGCTTGGGCCTCCGACTAAGCTGATCCAATGCATGAGAAAGAAGCTTGCGAGACTCTAGTTTAGCTTTTGTAGGTCCTTGTGAAGCAGCGAGGTGAGCTAAGTTCTCTGCCACCGGCGATTTCTCTATGTTGAGCGACGTCGAGACATGGACGGAGGGTATGACAGACTGTGAGAGGCTCTTGGAGCGGTCACGGCCTGTATGAGGACTGGATGGGCCAAGTAAACGGGAGTTGACATCGGATTCCAACCCATGAGGATGACCTTTCTCGCCCAGGTGAAGAGTGTCGATACGCAGAGCGGGATGTGTCATACTAGCGAATGTTTAGCATACGCTCAGAACCGATTGAGCACAACCTCGTGGATAGGGGACAGATACAAATGCTGTAGGAATATGAGCAAGACATGAATGCATTTCGCGGATTCTGCATTCACCTTTTGTGAGAAATAACGCCAGACTTGTTTGCCTCAAGTTTGCAAAGCGACCCAGAAAGACCCGTGCTGCAGTATACAATGCGGTGGACCACCCGAGAACTCGAGATATCGGCCTAGGACGACAAAAGTGAGTGATAAGTAACTCACTTTTGCAACGAGGTCAGTATGACTAGGTCCTATAAACTTGACTGGAGTCGTATAGCAACTCGAAGTTACTATCACACATATGTATTATGCTTTGAGCGCATAAATTCCAGCGCCAAAACGCGATCGACTGTGAATGAGAGCGAACAGTGGATGTCGGTCTCCACCGAGTCCTCTGAGCTCTCACGACGTTGTTTACTCTATTCCTCAGAGCAGTACCCTTATTCCTCAGAGCAGTACGAGTATATCATGCCTCCAAAGCGTGGCAGATCTGGAACCGCAAGGAAAACTCGAAAAGGGCAGCAGTCACTTCGAAATTACTTCCAAAGTTCCAGTCCTCCTTCGGTTGCGGCCGAGGTCGTTGAAGAGGACGAACCAACTCGTGAACTTCAAGTCGGGGCTAGCAGAAAAAGTACATCACAAGTATCAGGTCGCAAGCCACGTGTCATCGCACAGGGCGATGATTCCACATCCAGTAGTAGCAACCATGTTGGCGACATCGACTTCGAACCAGTGGTCGTCTCTGTCTCAGATTCTGATGACGAAACCAAGGAATCTCCTCGACGCCCTGCAAAGAAGCGTAGGTTGTTGCGAAGTGCTCGAGAAAGTGATTTAGGCTCCGAGGCTAGTGAGCAGGAAAAAGATATCTCTATCAAGCGGAAAGGCAAGGCAAAGGAGGTGAACAAGAAGCAGCTTATTCTCGACTCCGAGGAAGATGAACCTCCGAGGAAACGCAAGTTGGTGAAGGGTGTAAGGCCCCCTACGCCAGAACCGGAGAACCTATTGGAGGAGATAGATGAAGATAGTACGCGCTGTGTAGGCTATAATTTGCTTGTCACGTTAAACTCTTCGTCTACAGCTATCATTGAATCGCGATTTCGTGCGCGCAACAAGAAGTCCGATTATCTGAAGAACCTCGAAAGACTCAAAAGTTCGTTTGACCCTACACTTTGTCATTCGTCTAGTTTGACATTTTTGGCCAGAAAGGAAACGCGGAGAACGCCTACCTTCAGACGAGGAAGAGGACGACAGCGATGTCTCAGAGCCTTTCAGGCATGCACGGCCTGACGAAGGTCCTGAGTCCGAGCGTCGGGAGGGAGATGTCTTTTCAGACGACGACCAGGAGGATACTTTCATTGTTGAAGATGAAGGCGAAGCGGTAGAGCTGCCCGTTGAATTCAGCATGAATACTTATCAAGATCTGAAGCATCACTTTAAGATCATATGTCAGCTATTCGTCCATATTGTGGTTCGTGATTATCGTCAACGGAAATCATTTGTTCAACAATCTATGCAAGGTAATACCTATAGTGAACTGGAAGCAACAGTGCTGATTTATGACACAGACCAGTACTTCAGCGTCCCGCTGCAGATTGCACGCCGCAAACTTTCTGGTATGAGGGACTCTCTCGTTGCGTCATCCGTATGGAGGGCAGATTTCAAGAAACCGCTCGAGAGGTATCCCGAATTTGAATTGATACAGCTAGAATTTTCTGAGCCCGGATGTGACGCCTGCCATTTAGGCGGACGACTGTCTACCCTAATTGGCAGGTTGAGTGGCTCTCCCTACGACAAGCAAACATACGAGGTGCGTATGTACATGCAAATTCAAATTTGACCGTGTCATCTGATACTCTGCTACAGTCATCGGACGACACGATTGACTCTGACTCTGACTCCGGTTTGAACGACGTAGGAGGTGACCGAGAACACCCAAAGAAGGAGTTCCGCCTAGGGAGATTTTGCGGCAAACGTACTCGAGTTTTCCACCAATTCACTCACTGGGAGGTAGGTGACAGCGCTTGCTGCAGATAGAACATTTAACTATATACCATATACCCACAGTATGCCTTATTCAAGGCACTCGAAAATGAGGTCAATGGACTCCGACAACGGGAGTCAAGACAAGCACGGAGAGGGCGCACTTTCGTGCCTGTTGCTTATGCGGGAGGTGCACAACCCCCAGATGACCTGACGGACGCAGACGCGATCATGAACTGGCTGGATCAACGACATATCATTGAGTTTCAGTGGCATGCTGTGAAGTCAATGATGGATGAAGCAAGGAACCTGGAAGTGGCGTCCAAGAGAGGAGATGATGATGATTAACAACCTGAACCTATCGTTGCGCACCATGATTGTCGTCATATCGTATCTGATCTACTCGAGTTTGAACGTACAATATTCTACGTGAATGTATTATTGTCCTAGCATATATAAAGATCCCAACATTATGCATTATGCCTGGTGTCCCTTCAGGTTCCACAGTTCGAACCCAGTCAACGGCAGACTACAGCAGTTGCTATTTTAATATTAGTCTCCTCCGCAGAGCGAAGTTCGCACGCTCGGTACCAAGCCTGAGCGCTGACCGGGCTTGCACGGTTTGATCACCAACGAACGCGGATACGTTCCAAGGGTACACAGTACTTATACCAATCACGCCTGTTTAACGTTTGGGACTACAGCGGAAACTCACCGCGTTGCTTGTCATGTCATACTATTCTCACCCAGGAAGCTCGGGATATCCTCACAGTTATACACATCCAAATACGTCTGCTTACCCTGGCTATCCACAGCCCACTAGCACGTATCCTACTGCCGCATACCAAGCTGCTTACCCGTCCACGACTGTATCTCCGTATAATACGACATGGTCATATCATAGCCCATACAGCTATTACCCACAGGCAGCTCATACGCAGCAGGCGCAGACCACAGCGCATAGATCGGCAGTAGCCACTGCTCCAAGCACATCTTCTTCTGCACCCACAGCGACGAATACGCATGCACCCGCGGTCCCCCCTCCTGCGCAGCGCACAAGTACAACGACGACTTCCTCATACATTCCCTACACTCCGCGAGATACAGTTTCCGCAGCGGCGTCAGGGGGCGTTAGCTCTCGAGGGAGAAAGCCCGCATCCTACAAAGGGCTCTTCGCGAAAGAACGTGCGTGTTGACTGTTCGGAGCAATGTTCTGCGTTATTGACATTCACCATCAGTCCGTAATCTTATGTATGGATTCGGCGACGATCGCAATCCAGCAAATGACACCGTAAATGTCATGGAAGAGATTTTAGTTGAGTACATCATTGACGTCGTAAGTCAGGTTCCCTCCATGGCCTCGAGCAAGTTTTATTGATACCGGTGTAGTGTCAAACTGCCTTGGCACCTGGCAAAAAATCCAGGCTATCCATTGAAGATGTCCGGCGAGCATTGTCGCGACCTGCAGATGCAAAGAAACTCGCCCGTATGGAAGAACTTCTATTCATGCAGGAAGACATTAAACGTGGTCGTGCACAATTTGATGTAAATCAAGTTAGCTCGCTCTCAAACTGAGATACTCGGTGTATAAGGCCCTCGACAACGCATCGGTAGCTATACATAGAATTATATGCTACAATTCATACATCCGAGTGGTCAGTCTATTCCTCCATGGCAGTATCTTCATCTCCCTCAGTATCTTCGACGCCCTTGGATCCCTCTCTTGTTTTGGCACGCAATGCTGCACCTGTTGTAATACACAGTGAACATGGCATAGAAATGTATTGTATACACTCTTACCTCCACTTTGCGCCAAGGGTTTTGCATATTGCTTGAGCCATTCTTCCGACTCCCAAACTTAAGGGCAAAATATGCTGTTAGAGTGGGGGCAAATCACCAGATACCAGATACTCACTGGCTCTATTTCCAGAGGGTTGTATGGGAACTTTAGAGGGGCGAGCGAGGTTTACTCTGATCACTCGCCCTTTGAGTTCATTTAGATCCATATTGTCAATTGCATCCTGCGCGTCCGCAGGAGAAGCAAAAGTCACGAAACCGAAGCCCTTGTGCTTCACCTCTGATAGTGAGGTTGGGAAGGTATATCATATTAGAGCAATAGTGACACTTGCTCACCACTTTGCTGTGACGGATGCGTATTTGCAGGGGGTAGTTGGACCTCGATCACATCTCCTGTTTGCCAATGGTGTGAGCCAGTACACTTTCGAATCGACCAAGTACATACCGAATGTCGTGAACGTCTCGACAAGGAATGCCTCGTCGATCTCGTCGCTCAATCCTCCGACATAAATTGTCCTCTTGGTTTTAGTGCCTTCCTCCATGTTGGCCTGTGCGCCATAGCAGTTGAAGAAGTACTGCCTTCCCACGCTTTCACAACAGGACAGAGAACATTCCCACGGTCAATACAATGCGAGTGGCTTCTGAGCTGCTTGTCGACGTAGCTATATGCCCTCTCTCTCGGTGAGAGAACCATCCTGTAGCATCCTGTTGTCGAACATGACCGCCTTTTCACAACACATGATAGACCTTGTCTTCCGAGGATGTGCTTCTCAAAACGTGGTCTAACCTATTTTGCATCCCATTTTCGCAGTACGTCGCTGCTTGGTGTGATTATCGCACCCGTTATGAGTCGTACGCGTACGGCAGAGTATGTGGTCGTGGCAGGAAAGTCTGCCGAACCCACTGACAATACTGACAAGGCGGCTGTTGCCCGAGCCATCCAAGGAGCCAATCTTTTATCCTGTGCATCAGCGCTTGACTGGAAGGTGAGAATCCCCGACCCAAATTCGTTCGTACAACTCCTGGCGTGCTACCTAATCCGGTGCATCTTTTCAGCGATACCTTCGAGCTGTCGTCCAACCTGTGCGATCCTCGGGTGGCTAACTATGACCATGCATCCCCTTGTGGTATCGAATTCGCTATCATCCAGAGACCCCTCGGGCTCGTGGCTCCCTGGATGCAATTAATTCTCTTGCTGCTGGCAGCGGAGCGCTGGCGCCAGCCATTTACGGCTTTTTATTCCTGTCTCCTCTAGATATAAATCTTGCGTGAGCATCCACATTCCTCCATGTCTGATCAGAGCAGACCCAGGAACATCCCTTCAGCAGCAACCTTCCCGTGCTTGCGCTATGTCTTCGGTCGTTCGATGGCGTTCCTCTTCGGACTCGGATAATGAGTCCCTAACTTCTGCCAGCTCGTCCTCCTCTGACTACGACGATGACGACGTCAACATCCGAATGGTACCAAATTGGTGTGCTTACCGTCGCATCATCGAATCCCATGGTTTCCGCCTGGACACTTGCCGTGACGTCAAATTATGGTACCACCAATATTGGGACACTATGCGCTCTCAGGGATGCACAGTGTCTAAAGATCTCCCGGGGTATGCTCGAGCTTGTAGTGCCGATGACGACAGTGCACTATGTAAAGATGCTGGACTTGTAAGTCTGTTTCTTCGTAACAAGCCACAATGCTGATGTCGCCAAAGCCGGAACACCTGTTCCGAGGCAGTCGTAGTGCAGATGGTCTCAAAGTTATTCTTCGTGCAGTCCACATTCGAAGTAGAGAGTACGCAATCGTGCGTTATCTTTGTTCCCCTGCGCTGCGGAATGACCCAAAGAACCATTCAATTCGTAAGTGCGCTTCTCAGCATGCACCCTTGAAACCGTTTAGATCTGTCCCTGCAGCCATTCTCGCTTTCATCGAAGTTCCCAGTGATAACATAGTTTTCATAGTCATGGAAGAGTGGTCCCCACAGCTTGTCGCCGAAACCCCTTGTAATCTGCGGCTCTTTCTCGGCGCGTTGCGTCAATGCATCGAGGTATATCCTTCCCATCCATTCAGCGCGTTGAATGATACAAATGAATTCAAATAGCATGCTGCTTTTCTGCATTCGCACCATATCGCACATCTTGACATTTCTATGCGGAATATCTTGACAGACTACCAGTCGCATTATGCCTATATCGACTACGAGCTTAGTCGACGATTTGAAGCATCTGTCGAGCCGCGCATTCGTGGTCGTCGTGGAACAGAAGTGCCTCCAGAACTCGAAGCGGGAGGAGTGAGCGATCCTTACAAAACCGATGTATGGGCACTAGCTAAGTTATTGCTACGTGCTTGTTCTGTGAGTCCTCCAGAACTTCGAATGTGCCTATATCTAACGGACTTCCTATTAGCTCGTAGGCTACCATATACCTGAGCTACGGCCTCTCATCAAATCTATGTTGCATCCGAATTTTCAGCAGCGACCGTCCGCGGCAGCCGTCTTGCTAGAATTCGACTCCATCGTATCTAGGATCGACACAACAAGGATGATGCAAACGCCTTCGCAATATCACTAACCTTTTTCACGATTCGCTTTCCTTCCGCCGTTCGAGACTTTGGCAGTGTAGTACAACCACATAACTTATTGCTCCGTTCTTCATACTTAGCTGCAGATCATTATTGTATGTGTAACAATACTAATACAAGGGGTATAGGTTGCCACGATTCAATCGGGTTTTACGAGGTCCTCATCTTTTTGCGAAATGCCGACAGCCTCCTGCTCCATCTTCTGTCGTTTCCTCGCCAAATAGCGTTCACGCGCACTTTGGATGGCTTCTTCACTATTCCTCTTTGCCGCCACTCTGCTGATACTTTCCTGCTCTCGTCGTTCCTTTTCTCTGAGCACCCTTTCACGTTCTTCCTCCAATTGACGGGCAACTTCCCTTGCCCTTCGTTCGTTGATCTCTCGACGGCTTGCAGCAGTCCCAACTGCTCGATGAGCCTGTACAGGTTCCTCTGATGACTTTCTTGATTTCGAACTCGACGAGCCCAGCTGTCTGGTATTGGGAGCTGCAAGATTAAGACCCGCCGACAACAATTCTCGTTTATCCACGATCTGGTTGTCGTCATTGAGCTCCACATTTTTGCCTTGCTCTCGAGCTATTCGTGCAAGCTCGAGATCAGATACCGCCTTGAGCTCTGGAGGCCTCGTTATTGTGAGATTCGGGCCTTGTGGTCCAACGACAGGTTTTTGCTCTGATACTGCTGCAACTGTCTCCTCGTGCTGCTGTTCTGTCTCCTCCAG
Source organism: Panus rudis PR-1116 ss-1 (assembly GCA_022160315.1). Taxonomy (NCBI): domain Eukaryota; kingdom Fungi; phylum Basidiomycota; class Agaricomycetes; order Polyporales; family Panaceae; genus Panus; species Panus rudis. The sequence continues at coordinate 122,696 of MU275173.1, read as the reverse complement.
TAGTTTGCGATAGAAATGCGCCATCCCAGTACCGAGCCCTTTGTTCTTCTTTTTCTCGGCCTCTGTAACCGACACATGTTAGATAAACAACTCCAAGGAATGACGAGTGATTCCGGATTACCTTCTCGTTTCTTCTCTTCCTCTTCTGCTCTACGAAGCTCGGCCATCTGGTCTTTGTAGGCCTGTGTGACAAAAGCCTCTTTGTCGGCGAATTCATCGCCTTCCGCCTCTCGTTCTCGCTGAATCATCTTTTCCTCAGCTCTGAGATGGTCAAGTCGTCTGGTAGCAGCCGACGCGAGTAAGCCGTTGATATACTTGGGCTAGGGACTGTCAGTATATTGCACTGGACAGGTTACATTGATCACTTACCTTGCGCTCTTTCGCGTCGGCTTCCTTCGCCTCCTTCTGACGTTGCTTAGCGAGTTGCATCTTTTCCCAAACCTCGTCGTATTGGAATACTGTGGAATCAATCTGCTGTTCCTCCTCTAGCTTCCTCTTGGTAGCTTTCGACATTTCGACATTCTGAGCAACAAGCTGTTTGGTGACGCGAGCTCTGGCACCTTTCGAACTCGACGCGGTGTCCTCTTCATGAGTATCGTCATCTCCTAAAGAAATGAAAGCAGCAGGTCGTTTCAATGGAGGAGCCTCGCCCAAAGGCTTGCCAGCTTTCGATTTCGAGGTGGCGAGAGAGAAGGAAACCTTCATGACTTGTCTTACGTAACATTGATCATTGCGACTGAAAGCTTTGGCCGCCGGGTTCCCGTTTTGGTTTCTCTGTAGTTCAGCGTTCAACACGTTCAACATTCGCTATGGCTCAGAGTGGTTTCGACCGCAGGCGGGTAAACGGTCCAGAAGAGACCTTCCCTCCCATATTTGAGGATGAAGATGAAGATTCAGTGTTGATCCCTGGTAAGCCCAGGCTTGGCAGGAAGCCAGAGGACATTAGACCGATTTGTGAGTTCATCTGAATCTTCTCCTCTTTTTACTATTGTGCTAAACTATGGATAGTCTTGAAACCAGGCCTTATCAATCAGGCCAATGGATCTGCGTACATAGAGACGGAGAACACCAAGATAGCCTGTGCAGTGTTTGTTCTGCTTTCTACGTTTCGCCTGGCGAAAACTCATGGAACCTCAGATATGGCCCCCGACAATCTAAGAATACTGCATATAGCGAGAAAGGGAGATTAAATGTCGAAGTGAAATTCGCTCCGTTCTCTTGTCGGAAGAGACGAGCACCTATGCGCGTGAGTGTGAGATTTGAGTGTTGTTGCATTGTACTCTGCGCTGATACCATTTTTAGGACCAAGAGGATAGGTCCGTCGCCCTCCAGATACAACAGGCGCTACTACCTTCAATCAGACTCGAGCTCTTCCCGAAGTCAACCATAGATGTCTTTGTGACCGTCATCGAGAACGACGGCATCGAAGGATGTATTGCATCTGGATCGGTCGCCGCGAGTGCCGCGTTAGCGGATGCAGGGATTGAAATGCTAGGGCTTGTAGTTTCATGCTCGGCGGTAAGGTGGACAATTTTTAGGTCTTCCCGATGACTGACTTTTTACAGGCCCTTGTTGGAGAAGAAGTTTGGTTGGACCCAACGGATGATGAAGCACAGATATCTGCCGGTAGTGTAGTGTATGCAAGCATGCCCGCTTTGAATACCGTTACGAATGTCTGGCAGAACGGTCAATCATCGGTGATCAACACTACTAAGGTGAGTATCTGCCGCCACTCATGGATGATGCCGCTCATCATTGCAAATAGTTTCTCCAAGCATGTCAAGAACGATGCACTGATATTCATGTCGTTGTTGCTCAGGCTCTCCTTGAAAATACAAGAGCCGAATAATGTGACACGTCACTCATATACTTAGGTAGCGGTTCCGCATCCTATGCATTCAACATCGTGCCGAGGTAAAGACTTTCTGAGTCGTCTTCACTGTCATCCGTCTTCCCAACCTCAGGTCCCGAATACTTCGCTAGCGATCGTGTCTTGCTTTGTGGAAGGGACACACAGTTGACATACTCTCGTAAGTGGCATACACGCAGCAACACGCTGTCATATCGCCGCGACGTTCACAGACACGCTCTGCGCGTTGCGACGTTGCCAACTTGGTCAAGCTGTGCGTCGGAAAATCCCGACTTACATCTCTTGTTCCCAAATTAGTAAGTTGGTTTGTACTCCTCACAGATTCTGTGCACATATGTTTGCTGCAACAAGCTATGATACCCTTTTGGTCATCGTTCCAGTCATACAATCGGAATCGGGATGGACAGACTGCCCTTCTTGCAATCGCCGGCATAGATAAATGCTCCAGTTCTACTTCAGATTGACTTTTCGCATTGTACCCTCACGAAGTACAAGGAGATCTTGCAATGGCTGCGCTGCCGAGAACCTGCTTCGACTCTTCATAAGAGCCGTTCTGTTCGCTGCACCACCCAGTTCCTGCAGCAATAGTACCCCCGTCCGTTTACTGGGCGTCCTTTCGTTCATCGTTCATTTTTGTTTGTTTATATCGTAGCTCTTAATATTCACCCTGCTTTTTTTACTATCCCATTTGCCATGAAGATGCTCTTATATCGTACCGCTTGCATCCTCACCACCGTTGTAATCTCTTGCGTCGGCATAGCGTCCGGTGAGTATCCGCGATGTATCTCTTTATTTCTGCCAACTCATATATCATCACAGCTACCCCGATGGGTTTATGGCACTATGCCATGATTGCAGAGGAACCATCTGGCATACAAAACTCTGCTGAGGTCCCCGCTACACCAACAATCGCGGTTTCCATCACTTTATCATCTCTCACAGCTGCATACGACCCAACGGCAACTCTTTCCCCGGGAGATCCAGACCCTACGGTTGTGATACAATCAGTGGAGCCAACTCCCCCTACTACTGTGACTGAATACAAGGCCATAGTGAGTGTGCCCTTGTCCTGTCAGGCTTGGAACCGTTTCTAAACACCCGTTCAGGAACCTCCGCAGGTGCAGCCCAGTGCAATATTGATCCAGCAGAATGCCGCGTGTGCTGGGTTGAGTATCTCCGGAAGATACCTCGGATTCACATCCCTGTTGATTGTCGTATATTTCGTCGTTTGACCTCCCTTTTAAATCGACCTATCCTCTGCTCTGTCTCTGTCGTTTTGCTATCGTCGCTATCGTTTGCTCTGCTTTGCAATTACTGTATCAATTAGGCATTTTCTCATGTGTAGCTTAGGTATAATACTGTACTGCTGTGGACATTCTGATTGCATTCAAAGTGATGTCGTATATAGATGCTCTCAGTTTGTTGTCATCCACCACTGTACACACCTACCAAAAGGGTTTAAATAAGTTATCGCCCCTGCAGGTGGTCTCGTACCCATCCGTTCTGGAGAACGTCTGGGGCATTCTGGCAGAGGACCCCTACCGTAGAGCTAGCGCCCATTTGTAACGGTCACATCAGGTCTCGCGCCTGACTTTCCGGTGGCGCCTCAAGATTGAGTTGCAAGATCTGGTCACGTGAATGAT
>MU275173.1:0-118968 GCA_022160315.1 Panus rudis PR-1116 ss-1 | reverse complement strand
TAGGTATAGAACATCACTCAGATATTGATTGTCCAAGTTTCATGAGTATACAAAGCCTCCAACCGACAAGACAACTCAAAGCCATTGCAACAAGGAGAATTGTGACTGCGAGACTTTATCCAAAATAGGCAAGATCTCAAAAGCCTATCTCCGTTGCATCAGGCACGAGGCTTGATGTGACCGTTACAAGTAGGCGCTAGCTCTACGGTAGGGGTCCTCTGCCAGAATGCCCCAGACGTTCGCTGCGGTGGTGGGGTGCGAGAGAACGGCTGGGCACGAGACCACCTGCAGGCCTCTCGAGCTCGATCGCAGGCAGGGTCATGATCTCAGATCGGCTGGCGAGTAAGCGCCTGTCCTGAATTGCTCGTGTCCCATGAAAAGAGAAGTTTGTCTCCTCCTGGCTCACACCTGCTTTCCCCTCACGCTGCTGCAACGACTATAGTATTACGTCTCTGAGACCGTGTTTCTGGTGAAAACGATTATCGTACGAACACATGAACTCGCCTTCACGGGACATTCTCTTTGATTCCACCGTGAAGTCACCAAGAAGCGCACATTCCCAACCATATGCCTCACCTCCCTATTCTCGGTCCTCTCAGGACTCTGACGACTCTCTACGTGCTTTGGAGCTAACAGATGGACCCTTACTTGCCGAAAGCCCACGTCCTTCACGAGGACGTTCATATTCTGTCTCAGGCTTTGACTTCCAGCCGGAACTGTTGCCTCTGACTGCAAGTCTCAGTGAACCGGAGAATGTACACGAACATCGAGAGAAACACATAGGACTTGTGAAGGGTGAGTGTATAGTCTGTAGCTCAGGGTTCTCACCTCACATGCCTCTTCAAGGTATTGCGCTGGTCGTTGGACTGCAGGTGCGTTGTGTCCAGCTCATTCTAACACAGACATGGCCCTAATACCACCTTCCAGATAGGCTCAGGCATTTTGTAAGGAAATCTGCCCTCCTCGTAAGCTTCAAGCATTTATCGGTTATTCCCTAGCTCGTCTCCGGGAGTGGTTGTAGCAAACACCAAGAGCGTAGGAGCAAGTCTGATCGTTTGGGTAGTCTCTGGAGTGCTTGCATGGACAGGTGCCAGTAGCTTTGCAGAACTTGGATCGTCAATCCCAGTGAATGGTGGCGCGCAAGCGTACTTACAATATTCCTATGGTCCGTTGGTGTCATACCTATTCGCTTGGACAGCGATATCTGCTCTGAAGCCAGGTACGTCGTGTGTACCGGAAGTCGTTATCACTTGTTCTTTACTTCGGGATCCGTGTTGTAGCTAACAGTTTATACTTACTAGGAGGAAACGCTGTGATTGCGCTCATTTTCGCTGAATACCTGAATCGATTGTTTTGGCATACAACCAGTGCTGACGTTGCACCGGACGCCATTCCCCAGTGGTCCATAAAAATTACGGCAGTAGTAGCTGTCCTAATTGTCAGCATAATCTGCGTGGCAACTCCAACACTGGGCACCCGTGCGGCTGTTGTTTTCACCACTGTCAAGGTTCGCTATCATAGCATGACTAACAATGCATCTGACATTGATTAGTACAGTAGATCGTCGCCCTGGTATGTTTTGTGGTTCCTCCATTCTGATGACTTGGTATCTCAAGCGTGACATGGGTAGATATCTATAACAGTCCTTGGGCTGATTCAATTGGTCCGCGGACAGGCATCGAGCTCTCTGACCGAATCATTGTTTACCGAATCTAGCACAAGTCCCTCCTCTTATGCTCTCGCACTGTATTCTGGCCTGTGGGCATTCGACGGCTGGGATCAAGCTAATTATGTCGGGGGCGAAATCAAACGACCTGAGAAGAATATTCCGCGAGCCATACACAGCAGCATGGCCCTCGTCATGGTATGTTTATTTGCGCTGTGAGTGAAAACGATAGATATAACGCATTTGGACAGCTGCTATTCTTACTCGCGAATTTGGCGTATTTCGTTGTGTTAGACAAGGTATATCTTGGTATACATCGTGTTGGTTGTATTTCATTGACACAGTGCAAAGAACACTGTTGGCCTTAGCAACACTGTCGCTTTGGATTTCGGTCGTGCTCTATTTGGGCCAATTGGTGGTGCAACATTCGCATTTATGGTTGCATTTTCATGCTTCGGAGCTCTGAATGGTGCGATATTGTTCTCCGTTCGGTTGCCATTTTGCACACACAACGGCTAATATGGTAGTATCCAGTCTCGTTTTTCACTTCTGCGAGGTTAATTTACGTCGCCGGAAAAGAAGGATATCTCCCAGCTTTGTTTGGTCGTCATAACAAGAGACTGCGAACCCCGCTCAACGCGATGTGCCTTCAAGCCGCTCTCACGATAGCATTCATTGTAATTGGAGGCGGCTTCAGGTCTCTAATCAACTTTGCCGTGGTTGCGTCATGGGCGTTCTACTTTCTTACGGTATGCGCTTCGACTGCTTCGGTCTCGCTTCTACTCAAGTTGTCGCCCGTACAGGTCCTGGGGCTTGTCATCCTTCGCATAAAGGAACCCCTCCTTGAAAGGCGGGTCTTTTACTTAACCTCTCGTAACTGCCTTTTCATATATGTAATAGGCCTTATAAGACGTGGATCACTACGCCCCTTGTATTTTGTGCAGTACGTACCTCGACGTTTTTCATATGTTTCCTCAGAAGGACTGATATGGCACATTGTCCCAGGTGTGCATATTCCTCTTGTGTATGCCTATCATTGCGGCCCCTTTAGAAGCTATTGCAGTTCTTGGTACGTTACGAACTCTCCTCGCGCAACCGATGATATTCAGTTCTAATACTACCGTCCTTCCCCACAGGGTTTGTACTTGTAGGGATTCCGATTTATTACCTCACACAAACCGCCGACGGGGAAGAGCGGCCTCTTATGATCAGTACGTTCAGCATTCTACGTGTAATTTCCGAGCTAACGCCTGTGTGTAGACTGGATCGTATCTTTGTACGAGAGAATACGTGGCCGGTCATCCCCTGGTGCCGGCTGGCAAGCCGTGGCCACAGACGGAGATGAACAAGTTGAGATGTCTGAACAATCTCGGATATCACGGTAGTGACCAGCGAACCAAAGATGGTTTGAGCTGTGATGTCCAGGTGCAGAGCATCTGCTGTTCCATGTTCTTGCCTTACTTTTGTCGGGGATTCGTGCTACTTAGAAATATTTAAAGCTACCAGTATACCCCGGTAATTGACTCCACGTAGTCGAGTAATTTGTCCGACGCCGTACGGCACTTTGTCCTTGCGCCCCATCAGAACTGACAGACATGGCGTTACGATGCAACGAAGCCAAACAAGTCGCGCGACTATCAGCAATTCGGACTCGGAGATGGCGATGATGCAGTCAGAATGGAGTGTGCTATACGTGTCGAGATCCTGCTAAGAATGGACACGTTAAGCTTGATATGTACAGTCAGCCAAATGTCGCAGCCTGAGGATGAGAGCGGGAAAGTGTCGGTCTTGCTCAGCAACCGGCAAGGTCCGCGCTATTTCATGGACACACCATCGATCATATAAATAACAACTGCTTCGGAAGTACACCTGATAAAGTGCTATTATACCTCCTTCCCAACCTCCACACAACCCGTAAGTCACACCAGCCTGTTGTGCTTATGCTAGGAAAGTGGCTGAACTCGGAATCTTAGCAGTCAAACTCCGGATTGTATTTATCGATAATATATCATTATGGTGAGTTGTGCAGCTTATCGTGGCGGAACTGTCCTCATCCGAGCACCGTAGTCGCACACATACAAATTCGACGTCAAGGTATGTTGTTATGAAGCAGCACATATGGCTATAGCTTGACCTCAACGGATGGATAGATGACCTGTGGAGGGTGCTCTGGTGCGGTCGAACGGGTCCTTAAGAAGACTGAGGGTGAGTGACGCTGCCGCAACACTGACATGTTGCTTCCGACTGACTCATGGCAGGCGTCGACTCGTACGATATTAGTCTTGAGAAGCAGGAAGTGCTCGTGAAGGGCACAATTCCCTATGACACTCTTCTCGAGAAGATCAAGAAGACGGGCAAGGAGGTGAGTAGAAGAGCGCACGAATGTGGTCCTCGTTAGCTGACTAGCGGCCATGGCCCATGTTAGGTTCGCTCCGGTACTACGCTCGAGTAAAGAGTGCTAGGTGTGCTGCGATTGATGAGGATGAATGAAGTTGTTACCGATGCAGATCTTGTGTATAGTATCCACTGTCCAGAGTACTGAATGAAGGTGTCCGGTTCCCAAATAATGCGCAAAGTGAAGATGGTACATATTTGAGAGGAGGTTGCCAAAGTATGTCACGGTGTTCCAGCTGCCAAGCGCAAGCTGAGACCTTTGACTGAAAGAGGAGGAGTCAGAGTGTGCCTGGTTTTGTCATCATCCTGCCCGGAATGGAAGGATCTGCCGCATCGGCGTCGACGAGAAAGTTGGACGGAAGCACCGAGCACGGCGGAAAGAAGATTGGCGACATGTTGCCATTGCATAGCTGGACTTTGTGCATCTCTTACTGCGACATACTTACCATTCGTTTCAACCATAGCACCCACCCGGGGTTGACATAGCGATCCAGGCGACTCGTGCCCATTCCAGACCATACACAAGCTTGTGCACCACACTTGACCTTGGCGCGGACGAACATCGCACGGCCACCACACACCTTTTATATATCCGTCGCTCGCAGAGGGGAGGACTGCGCAGAACAGGTTCTGTGTCCTTTGCTCCCCATGCAAAGCGACGCGGCAAATGCTCTCACTCCCCGCGCCGGCGGAAACTTGTCGCCAAACCCATCCACACCCGTGCTTCTCAACGACCTTCAATGGTTAACGGCATACCTGACGATCCATTCCCTGAGTGATGCAAGCAGGGTCTACTCTTACATCCTGTGGATCGCAATCGGCATTGTCCTCGCAATATTCAGTTTGGTTCATCACCTGGGACTCCGAGGGGGTTACATAGGTGCATATTGGACCAAGTGGGCAGTGCGACGGCGAACATGGAGGAAGAAGCACAGTCTGGCTGTGGCTGCGAAGCTTGGCCAACCGCACAGACAGCCCAAATCGCTACCGTCGAATGGGCAAATCCTTGCTTTAACCGCTCTCGTCATTGGCACTTTGGCGCTGTGCTATATAGGCCCTGATTACCTCGCTCCCGGGTCGTACATCTGGAATGTCGGGAGCACCCCCACCGCCAGCATCGCCAAGCGTGCAAGTTACGACCCTGCACTCTTTATTCCTTTTCAGGCGAAGTATACCATTCCGAAAGCATGGTGGACCACGGCCGCTCGGACTGGTCAAATCGCATTCGCATTGTTGCCGCTATGCATTCTGTTTGCCCTCAAGATGCCACCCTTCGCGATCTTTGCAAATAAATGTTTGACCGACCTGCACTTCGATAAACTGGCTTTCCTCCATCGCTGGTGTGGGTTCCTCATCTGGTTTATCACCACACTGCATATCGCCTCTTGGAGTGTGCAACTGGCGGATGAGACGAGGAAAGGCAAGGTATTGTATCAATACGCCTTTCAATACCAGAAGTTCATCTTCGGTTGGTCGGTAAGTAATCTGTTCCTTTCTCCTGTCACCCGCCATCGCTCAGTTCACCTCAGGCGTATGGTCTCCTCACGTTGATTATGATTTTCTCTATCCCCCCGTTACGCACGCGCCATTACGAAGCATTCTATTTCCTTCACATTCTCTTGGTGCCCCTTATGATTGTTCTCTGCGCACTGCATCATCCTCCTGTCTGGCAATGGTGCTGGGCGGCTCTTGCCGTTTGGGGAGCTGAACGTCTATATCGTTTTGGATGGTGGCTATTCATCAATGGATTCTTTGGCGGGCTAGGGCGTTCCTCATCGCCAGTAACGTCCACATCACCTCCTCAGGCAAGCATACGGGTGGTGCCTGATGCTGTCTCAGGGCAACCCATAGGTATACCGTCTCTCCACGACAAGTCGACTGCGAGTGCAGTATCACACCGCTATCCCCCTGTGTCCACGGCGAAACCGGTTCTCTACAGTGACGGATACGTTCCTCCGCGCGGATACTTCCATGCTGAGGTATTACCTGGGCGCACTGTGAGATTGCGTATCGTCACTCCCAGACATCGGTCATGGGCACCTGGCCAACACTTCCTTATTCACATTCCCGCCGTATGTCGATTTACGACACATCCCTTCACAACAGCGTCAGTCTGTGATCAGACAGCGGCGTCGGATGCAGGCTACGAACTCGAATTTTTCATTCGTGCGAAGAAGGGTTGGACGAAGGATTTGTGGGATACCGTTGCTCTTATGACCGCACAAGGTCGGAAACTTACGCCCGGAGAGAAGATTCCGGATCGAGAATTGCCTCCGCATGGCGTTCTCTTGCGGGGGTTCGTTGACGGGCCATTCGGATCTTCAAGACGTGCAGTATGGGGAGATTACTCCACGGCTGTCATTGTAGCAGGAGGCTCCGGTGTCAGCTTTGCGCTCTCCATTTTGCAGTATCTATGTTTGTGCATGGCAGGGCGAGATGGTCATGAACTTGGCGGACGTTCTGGTGGCTTTGGAAAGCCAGGATTCAAGATGACACGTGTTAGGTTTGTTTGGCTCGTCAGAGAATTCGGTATGACCCATGCTCTTCAATATTGTCATCAAAGGCTTATTGTAACTCTAGGTCACATTCAATGGTGTGCGACAGCATTGCGCAAGTGCATGACACTCCTACCCTCATCCGAATTGCGTATCGATATCTTTGTGACGAACGTGAAGTATCCAGTGCCACCTCCGCGGCAACTTACGCAGAGACTCGAAAAAGTAGTAGCCGATGAGCTTGAACCTCCCGTGCCAAGTTTTGTCAAGGATCGCTCGGATGAGCGCAAGTCCCGCAGTCCGTCGATATCATCTATGGAGAGTGATTCCTCTGACAGCCTCGTTGACCTTAGCTACTATGAGAGTGACTTGGTTGATGAGGAGCAGGGCGAGTTGGGTCACGAAGAGCATGCGCTCGACTTGACCAACTTCGATGACGACGACGACACTGCTCTGCCCGGCGAGGCGCAACTAAACCTCACAATTAAGAAAGAAGCTCAAATACGCAGATCCTTCATCAAGAGAGCTTCGGTCGCTTTAGCTGCGAAACAAGAGCTCGACAAACGAACCAGCGCTCTATATGAACAACACTCCGCCGCTCCGTCTGCTGTTCGATTGCTTGATCCGCAACGACCCTCGTCAGCCGCACCTCCACAGCTCGAGCTCATTACTGAACACATCCGTGTGGCGGGTCTCTCTAGAATGTCTCAAGATATCGACCATCTACGCAGTCCTCTGAGTGCGACAGATATTCAGACACCAACCAGTGCTGCCGCACTATTAGAGGGACATCGACAATCCTTCGGGTCGCCGATGTCTCCTCCAGGTCCGTCACGGCTAAGCAACCCTCCATCTGGCGAGACAACCAGTCGTCCCGTATCTTCTCGACCAGGCTCGGTGCTATCATCAATGTCTGCTTGGTCGGATGCACACAGTCTGGCTGCCTTGGTTTCTGAGGCTGCAGCGCAGGAGCAAATACGAGTAGAGCTGAACGACGCCGAGCTGGCAGACATCGGCATTGTGGCTGAGCATGCGCACGCGGGTAAACCTAAGTTGGACCGCATCCTTGCAGAAGAGGTTGAGCGAAGCAAAGGTGCCGTTATCGTGGGTTGTAAGTGTCGTCGGTGTCATTTAATTTTTGAAGTATATTCATATGCTTCTGCAGGTTGCGGGCCCACCTCCCTCAATGCACTGATACGAAAAAGTGTCGCCGCGCAAATTAATCCAGCTCGTATATGTAGAGGTGACATGCGCGGCTCAATTTCTCTCGTGGCTGAAGACTTCGGATATTAAAGTCATTCATTGGCATTGGTTCAAACACCCTTAGACTTTTGTTTAATGCACTCTCTACGCGCACTGTTTTATTCCGCCCCATTTGGCACCTTGCACATTTGTATCGGACTCACCATGGACTCACATTGAACCTTGACTTATTACCTACCAATTCGAACTGTAGAAGTAGCCACCACTTTCACTCCCTTGTTATACTCGGCACGTATGTCCGTTGCATTAGTCCGCTACCAATCTTGAAGCTTTAAGGCTCCCAGTGATCGCTGCGCAATATCTATGACAATGTGGGAGTCTGTCAGCTTGCCAAGCTCTCTGCTTTCCAGTATTCATGTTCTTTTGCTCTTCCAACTTCTTGACGAACTTGAGAGAGAGAGAGAGAGAGGTATAAGTTGACATCACCGTCGTTGTGCCTGATCGTGATCGCGACGAAAAGACGATCGCAACCATGAACGATCTGAACGCTGTCCAATTGCCCGATTGGATGAAGTCATCTGCGCTCTAGCATCTCTTAGATATTCGTACTCTTGCGCTGCTTCCACGACGTTGTCTCGATTCCTTTTTTCCTCTTTCCGGCCTCTGCGCCCTCATCTGACACGTCCGGCATCGGTCTCTCGCTTTGGTCCACGATTCATATATAAAATGGCACAAGTTGAACCTTCCATAACCGTGCCCGAAGGATTCACTCTGCACACGGAAAATAGCTCTCATATTCTGCTTCCTAATAACAACGAAGCATTCCTCAACCCTGTTCAAGAATTCAATCGTGATCTCAGCGTTGCTTGCATTCATACCTGGGGTCAGATCATCAACGAAGAGAAGAAGAAAAATTGGGACGCCAAACAAGCCCGAAAGGCGGAGAATGCGCATAAGCTCAAGCGGCAGAAAAGTAAGCGATATGAGATCCTTTTGAGAGACAACACCTGAGGTTGTACTGAGTATAGTTGATACAGCTGAGTCGGCTGAGAAGACTGAGCCAATCGCAGAGACTGTGGCAGAGAATGGAGAGGAGAAACCGTCCGCTGAAGACTCTCCACATTCTAAACAGGAGGTGAGCACTGCTGAACTATAGCGGTCATCTAACGTCCTGATACACTACATGATTATGCGCAGTATCAACCATATCACTTCGTCATTCTGGAAGCCTTGTCAGCTACGGGTCTGAGGTCAATACGCTATGCGAAAGAAATCCCTTCGGTGAAGTGAGTTTTCTTACCACTCCGCCGCTGCACCATGCCCATATCCCAGCGCTCAGATATGTCATTGCGAATGATCTATCACCTACCGCAGCTGCTGCTATGAGGCGTAATGTTGAATTAAACGGGTTAGGAGAACAGACGCTCCCCGCATCATCTGAAGATGCGCAACCAAAAGTACGACCTGCGAAGGTCAGAGTGAACGAAGGAGATGCATGGTACGTTTCTCTCCCACATAAGGCGCAAACATGAGGGCTGAGAGTCCCTTAGTGCGCTGATGTATAATCATCGTTCAGAGCGAGATCGAGTTGACGTCGTTGACCTCGATCCCTACGGTACCGCAGCTCCTTTCATAGATGCAGCCGTACAGTCAATCAAAGACGGCGGTAAGTGTTCTCGTTCATTTGTGATACAAATTCGGTTTTAAGAAAACACTCAGGGTTACTTTGTGTAACCTGTACTGACCTGAGCGTACTGGCAACCGCCAACTATCCCGAAAAATGGTACGCCTTTCGAGTGATCTTCCTGCCCATAGGGTAGCATTAATCGAACTCAATAGCTATTCAAATTACGGCGGTCTCCCGGTGAAGGCAGAATACTGTCACGAGGCGGTATGTCTATTCGTTACGCCATTACGCCGTGTCATGTAAACAAACTGTGCACTATAGGCTCTTCGTTTGGTACTGCACACAATATCTACATCTGCAGCCCGATATGGCAGATATATTCAACCGTTGTTGTCGTTGTCTATTGACTTCTATGTACGGCTTTGGGTTCGAGTCGCGACGCAGGCGAACGAAGTGAAACGTGCGGTCAGGTATGTCCCCATGTTTCCCAGCCATTTGACAATGATCTTATTCGATACATAGCAAGACGTCCACGTACTATGTCTGCTCTGGATGTCAAGCGTTCTATGGCCAGCCACTAGGACGTTTGACCGAGAATATCCATCCTAGCGGGAACGTGAATATCCATGTGAAAGCCGGCGTGGGTCCTTTAGTCTCCAACAAATGCCCGGAATGCAACTCGACAATGCATGTGAGTATACGCATGTCTCTTCCTCGAGTTCTGCTAAAAGTGCATGCCTCCACCAGGTTGCAGGACCAATGTGGTCCGGTCCGATACACGACCCCGAGTTCGTATCACGGGTTTTGGGACATGTAGAGACCAATGAGTCGAAGTACGGGACTGCCCCTCGCATGAAGGGTATGCTCACTCTTGCCAAGGACGTGAGTTCCTCAAGGCACTTCGTGTCCACAAATAGTCAGCTAACCTTTGCCGACTCGCAGGAATTCGACACCCCATTCTACTTCACGCCTTCCCGGATAGCCGGAACATTCCACTGTACGTGCCCTCCACTGGACGATGTCGCGTAAGCCACCCGAACCTCGCGATCCATCTTATGGGATATACTCAGACGGTTTTATCATCAGGTCTGCTCTCCTTCACGCAGGTCACCGCGTGTCGCGATCACACGCCCTGGCTGGCTCGTTGAAGACCGATGCGCCGCGTGAAGTCATACATGACATCTTCCGATGCTGGATCAAGAAGCATCCTGTGAATAAGGAGCGTATATCTGAAACATCTCCTGCACACCACCTGCTTGCCAAGGAGCCAAAGTTCGTACTAACACTCTGCCTCTTGCTTTACATTGAATCAATTGACCTCCGCGTTGCAGAACTGAAGCAAATTTCAAGCGACATCCCAACACTGTTACCGCTGCGTCCAAGGTTCATCTCGTGCGTTACCAGCAGAACCCGACTCCACACTGGGGCCCTGGCACGAAAGCCAACTCGGGTGGAAAACGGAAACGCGAACAGGCCGAATGAGCTCCGGTATGTCGTTTCACAGCATGAGATTTGACTTAAGCGAGTCAAAGACAGCATCTTGTCTAGTACCAGTACTTACTAAACTAAAACACCACGAGCACTAAACTATGGAGAAGGCGTGATTCCAAAATATGACACCAGCATTGACAAGGCGAAGAAAGGTCTCGAAAAGAACAACAGGTGTAAAAACAGCAATAGACGAGTAAGACAACAGTTAGGAATCGAAAATTAACCAAAAGTCGAGGAGCAGTAAGGTCATGATGACTGGTTAAGGGGAGTTCCAGTAATCCAAGGGTGGTTAAGCAAATCTGCAGCGGAAGGACGCGCTTCGTGATCCAAATCGAATGTCCGATTAAGAAAATCTTCAGCTTCAGGGGAAATATCTGGCGGGAGAGTAGGTTTTGCGGAGGAACCAATCTGAGGGCGGACCATCATCAGGAACAGGAACCTAAAAGAGTGTATATGAATCTACCTTGAAGATTGCCTGCATCTGGGTGAGTTGAGCCCATGGATGCTCGCCCGTAAGCATCTCTACGACGAGGCAACCGATACTCCAGATGTCAGCCTTCTTGGTGTAGGCAGTCTGCTTGACAACCTCGGGAGCCATCCAAAAGACAGAGCCTTGAAGAGACGGCCTGTGAGCGCGGTTACCAGGCATGAGATCTACGCCATCCGAGTAAGCCACATCATTCTACGATAAACAGCTGCACTCGATAAGGACTTACTGTCTTCGACCTTCTTCGAGATACCAAAGTCGGAGATCTTGATGCCTCCCTTGTTGTCCACGAGCATGTTGGCACCTTTGATATCGCGGTGAATGATATCGCGTTCATGCAGGTAGTTCAGACCTGTCAGGATTTGGCGGACCCAATTACGGACTAAAGGTTCTTCGAAGGCTCCGTAGTTACGCAGGAGCGAGGTGACCGATCCGCCAGGCACGTATTCCAAGAAAATATTCAAATATTCGTCGTCGAAATTCGAAGCTGTCAATTGTACACGTCCAAAAAGTCAGTATCTTGACTTGCCGTGGTTGACGGAATAAGAGACATACACAGGTACTGCACAATATTCTCGTGGTGCAAATCCTTGAGCAGTTCGATCTCACGCTCAAGGGCGCTGAGCATGCTCTTCTTGCGTTCTTCATTGGGTGCCGAGCCAGTGGGCAGCTCGACTTGCTTCACAGCCATCAGGACACCAGAGGAAGTGTCGATACCCAAATAGACTTTGCCGAAAGACCCGGCCCCAATGAGAGCACCTTTGATCCACTTGATAACACGTTCTGTTGCAAAGAGGATTGACAGTCAGCGCAAGACAACAACATGACTTTGGGCATGAAACGAATATTACCTCCATGGGAAGTATAATGTTTCCCTTGACCGTCATCCTCGTCGTCGGTAACGGTGACATCGCTAGCGAGTTCGCTTTCTTCCTCCTCTTCTTCCTCTTCCTCCTCCTCGGGCACCTCCATAATGCTTTCCGCATCCCCACGGTCGACATCAACCTTGGTCCAGTCGGTGTCCACGCGGTCTCTGGAAATCACACTTCGCCTTCGACTCTCCACCTCTGCAGTGATCTCGTCGACAGTCATCATACTTGCCGTATCTGACTTGTCGCGTTTGCTGCGAAGTTCACTGAGGTAACTCATCCGTTTCGATGAGGTCGTCGAGAGTCGTTTGGAGAGTCGCCGAGTAGCAAGCTGCTGCTGTGACTCTTGCTGGTCGACGAGTTTCATAGACTCTGCAAGGGACTCGGAGGGGAAAGCGACAGGGGGGAGGTATTGGAGAGTGACCGAGCGACGTTTACTCGGTGTTGGCGTTTCCGTGACATCTTCGGGTGTAACCTCAATAGGAGGACCTTCCTCAATCGATATAGACACTCTCGGTGGTTCGTCCTCAATGTCATGAGCGGGAGGAGTAGGTGGCCTGTCATTTGACGAAACAGAGGCAGCGATAGAGTTCCTCGTAGAAGAACTCAGATGTGACGCTTGTGTGCTCACGCTGAACCGTGAGCGAGGCGGCGGGTTCCATGAAATAACACTGTCTCTCTTCCCCGGCACACCACTCGCTCGCAACATACTAACCCGTCTCGTCCTCTCCAATACCTTCTTCTCTGCATTCGGGAAGTATTCCGCCAGATGGGTCGTAATAAGCTCGCTGGGCGGACGTTGTCCGAAGAAGTTGCGCAACTTTGAAGGCGGCTTCTTGCCTGGGCTCTTCGTGGGAGACACGTTAGGCGAGAGGAGATTGGACTGGTTATCGCCAACGGGTACACCGAGCCCACTGAGAACGCTGATTGTGCTAGCGCGTTTCGTAGCATTCGAACTGCTTCCAGGAGTCCTCGCGGCATCTAGAGATCCACCCGGTGACAGTAGATCCTCAGCGAGACTCTCGGTAGACCCGGTCAATCTTGACGGACCGGGATGAGAGGTGGTAGGTGAAACCTTGGACCCCTTCCGTCCGATTTGCCTCAGTGTCAGGCCGTGTTCTCGGGCGGGCTCGTCGGGCGGAGCGTGACATATAGATAGAATCTGACTCTCCGAAAGCGGTGAACCTAAGAAAAGCGGGTATTAGCACCATACATTCTCGACATCGCTTTGGCGCAGAGAAAATCACAGTACCTGAGCCGTCATTTTGACCCCAATCAAGGAAGGCACCCCATCCTTCTACACTGAGACCGCCATTCACAATCTCAACATTCATCGAAGCATCTTCGCTCGATCTCGCAGACATCTTGCCAAACTTCTTCAATGCTTTCTCCAACACTTCCGCGCCTCCGGCACAGTCTGCAACGTTCAGTGTCGCAGACTTTCCTTCCACGGGTAGCGTGAATTTGATCAGTTTTCTTCTAAGGTCATCAAGGGAGGGTGTTGCCGCAGAAGGCGTAGCGGCGCGCGCAAATGGTGTTGCATTCCGGTATGTATTGGCAGAAGGTGGCGGAGGGGTGGTCGACGAAGCACGTTGACCGGGGAACGCTTCGTTGATCGGGGATAGCGCGCCTTGCTGCGCCAGCTGAGCATATGGATGAGTAGAGTTGCCTGTTGAAGGACGCGGTGGTAGTTTGGATGGCGTGTTGCCTTGATTTGTCGAAGCTCCAGAATAAGATGCGTTGCGATTATGAATTGACCCGTTCCCGCTCGGGGAGCGATTGGCGTTACCGCGGGACTGATTAGGCGTCGGCGGGAGAGGAGAGGGCGACCTGAGAGGAGTTCTACTTCCGCTGCTACTTTGATAGGACGGCCAGTTGGAACCTTGGGTTTGCGTAGTTGGAGTGAGATGCGTCGGGGTGGGAGCGGGTGGTAATGGTTGTTGTGTGAATGGTGGTGCTTCAGTGTGTGTCGGAGTCCGTCTTCCAGATAATGGGTTGGCGGGAAGAGTCAGGTTTCGTGGAGCACGGTTCGGTGGTTGGGGAGGTTGACCTCTCGGGGGAGGAGGGAGAGGAGGCAACGTACCCCTGCCCGACGGAGGAGTATTTGAATGGGAGGAATTAGGCTGAGCAGGAAGTGGGCGGACATTGGACTGCGAAAGTGATCGTGCAGAGTCTTGTCCATCTCGAATAATCCGAGGAAGATCATTCGACCCCGCTGCAGGAGTGAGGTGCAACGGAGCAGGTCGCGAACTGTCCAGCCTGCGCGCAAGACTGCCATTGCGGGTGTGCTCAGCCCTGGGTTGGTTTGTGATCGAGGCAAGAGCACCGTGGTTTAAGCACTTTTGCCTGAGGTTCTTTACTCCGGAGATGATTCGTATCCTGTCCCCGACACTCATGAGACCCATCTCCTTCAATGTCATTTGGTCTAGTTCAAGCAGGACGTCCCCCCGGATGTCATTTGCCTTGAACAAGTGCGCATGGTGGCCACACTTGATATCAGCCAACCACCGAGCGACGTGGTTGTCCGACCACGTCCTGAGAAAGTCAGCAAAGGTCATGCCGGGGGGACAGTCGAGGGAGACGGTCATGGTGATCGAGGTGGGTGTGCCGGGTGCTGAGCCGTCGGAACGATTGGATCCATTCAGGTTAATGGTCGGTAAGCCACCCTGCGCCTGCTGGTTCTGGAAGGAAGCGGTGGGAGAGGCAGGAGAGGATGCCTGCGCGAGGTTGTTGGACATTTCTGCGAGCGCTAGCGGTACTACGTCCAAGTTTGCGACCGTAGCCGCGGCGGGAGCCATATACTAGAGAAGATGGCAGAGCGTGCAGAGCTGCGAGCCTGCGGCAATAGGCGGCAGTGCGGTGTCGAGCCCGCAAGCAAGCGAGAGGAGAAGAGCTGCAGGGGTCAGTCAGCTCAAAGCGAGAGCCTGCAGTTGCGTTTCATCATGAGAGCGCACCGGTGAGAATCTAGAGCTGGCGCACGCAGCGTTGCGAGGGACGATCACCACAGACAATCACCACAGACTGATCAAGTGCAACTTGAGTGCAACCAACGCGGCCAGCGCAGACAGAGAAGGGAGAAAGCAGGAGAGGATTACAAGGGAGATGCCACAATAGGCTACACCAGCGACGTCCATAAATCCGCCGCACCAAGTCCCTACTTGGACATGCTCATTGACCTGCGTTATTGTCTCTGACCTCCCTGACGCACCCTCCTCCAATTGTGCTCCTGTCTTGAATACACTCCATGTACAATGTGCTTCAAGCCATGTTTCCCCACGAAATCCCTGCACATGCCGTACTCCTATGCAGAGCTGACAGACGTGCTATCACACTTGACGAGTCTATCTGCTCATATGATGTGGTGGTTTCCCGCCTTTTCTATTCGAAAGCCCGCATCACCTCATCAGCACTTTACAGCTGCCTGTCATACATGCTACCGGTCGTAACGTGGACGGGATCACCCTGGGAGGATCCTCCAGGCTCAAAAAGGACATGCAGTTCAGTAGGCAGCCTGGCAGCCTTTCGTCAGTGTCAGTGTCCGTTCCTATTGGCAATGCAGCAAACAATGGTAAAATATCCTGGGCCCCGGTGCATCCGTCTGAAGGCGGCGCACAGATCAAAGCACAAAAGTCGGATGACGATATGCACATATTCGAGTCAAGTTGAATACCATTTTATCCCTCTGCTACTCGACGAATGAATAGGTGTGAATCTGGCAGAAACGCTGTGCCAGGCATATTGTGTAACAACAACGCGTCAATCAAGCTGTGCTTCATCGAGGTGTCTGAGTTGGTCTCTTCCGAGACGGCGATGAGTGCCCACATTCGAAGTCCAGAAACCCCCGAGGAGAGTGCGTTGGCGACCGGACGTCCATACGAGGCGAAACAATCAATGCGCCAATCTGCGTTCCGGCCGGGCTTTCTGACTGTGAATTGCTTATGTATCCAATGGCTGAACGAGGTGCATTGCTCTGGCTTCTTCACAAGATGGCGATACTTGCAATGTGCGGTGAATGCTGCAGCTACACATACTTGGCCAGTCCGAAGCGTTTCAGCAACCTGTGATGTCTTGAAGTGAGCAAGTTCGAGTTGCGCGCAAACACCAGAGGCGGTTCAGACTTTATGTGTATGCAGCGTCGCTGATAACGGAGCGCGGCGAGGCGTGATGCGCTCAGTCCGTTAGTTTGGTAACCGTCCGGGTTGCTGAGGAGCAGCTGGCGGCAGCCTGAATCAGAGCGGAAGGTCACTCGTCAGTGTTGGCATCTATCGCTGCCAGGAATCAGGATGCTGGCAGCTGGGATGACAGACCGTCGCAATGCACGCAAGACGTTGGGCAGACAAGAGGAGCTCGCCGGCGGGAGATGTGTGCAGAGAGGAGCGAAATGATTTATCGCGGCCATGTGCCTGGCCTCGTCGCAACGCAAAGCGAGGCAATATAGCGCCGGAGGCCGGTGATGTCGGGCGGCGTGCGTCGGGCGTGCTCCGGGGTACTGTGCACGACGGCGACGGGTGCGCGTGGGCTGGACGTCGGCGCCGCCGTGGAGGGCCGCAGCTGGCAGCAGAGCGCGAGCAGCGTCGGGGGCCAAGGGGGGCATCCGGCGGGGGGCGGGGGAGCCGAGGCCGGGCGCCGAAAATATTGGGCGGGGCCGGACCGGCGATGGAGGCCGGCCGGCGGAAAAGGGAGGCATTGGAATAAAACGAGGCGGCGCCCCATTCTGCGTCTGCTACTTCGTCGTCGGCCTGTTGGACTGCCTCCCTCCTCCTTTTCTATCCAACGGTCGGTTTCTTCTTCTGACGCTCTTTTCTTCCTACCTCCACCTCTGGTCCCTAATTTTGCACACGGTAATTCGTCTCTGACTCGCACATCTATCGTCGCACCCCCGCACGGCCGCTTTTGCCCAGCATGAGACGGTGGTGCTCAGCACTGTTATCGGTGCTTTCACTAGCCTCGCTCGCCCTTGCGTCGCCATATCGCGACGACCTCACGGACTACAACATCAACACGAACCAAAATGCGCAGAATCCGCTCGAGTACACCACCTCAAAACGCAGCTCCTACACCCCCTCGCCGGACAACTGGCGAGAGCTCCCATTCTACACCATCCTTCTCGACAAGTTCGCCGATGGCGACCCGTCGAACAACGACTACTTTGGCACAATGTTCGAGTACGACTGGCGGGAGACGCAGCTGCGGGTCGGTGGTGATCTCAAGGGTCTCGTGGCAAGGCTCGACTACATTCAGGGAATGGGTGTCAAGGCAATCTTCATCTCTGGTACTCCTTTCCTGAACATGCTGTGGCAGGCGGACAGTAAGTATTGTCTCTTCGTCCCAGCACAGCGTCTCTAATCTGCCACCTCATCCAGGTTACTCTCCTCTCGACCAGACCGTGCTGGATCCTCACTGGGGTACTCTCGCTGATTGGCGCAATGTCATCGACGAAATCCACTCTCGCGGAATGTACATCATGGCCGATTTCACCGTCGGCACCATGGGTGACTTGGTTGGCTTTGACGGGTATGTCATCCCCGCGCTTCTCACTCTGCTTGCCGTCCTGACGCACACCCAGTTTCTTGAACACTTCGGCTCCCTTCACCCTCGATGAACATGACGCCGTATGGAAAAAGCCCAAGTACGCTCCTTGGGGCTTTGACGAGTACAAGGATTTCGCGGTATGTGTCGGTGGTTCTTGAAAGTAGACATCCATGACTGACAGCGTGCTACATAGATTGACAACGCATACAACGAGTCTTGCGTGCTCCCTCCGTTCTGGTCCAACGACGGTACAGTCGCGAATATCGGACGGACCACGGGTTGCAAAGCATCCGACTTTGATCAGTACGGTGACATGGAAGCCTTCGGTGTCCACCCCGACTGGCAACGTCAATTGTCAAAGTTCGCCTCAGCGCAAGACCGTCTCACGAATTGGAAGCCGGAGGTCGTGGCTAAGTTGCAAAATCACCCATGCATGGCTATCACCGCGCTCGATATTCGTATTGATAACTCAGGTCACCGTCGATGCGATGGCTCAGTGGGCGTCCCATGCGAGAAAGTGTGCTGCCGACTTGGGCAAGAAGAATTTCTTCATCCCGGGTGAAGTTACGGGTGGTGACACCTTCGGTTCTCTTTACTAGTAAGTTTTTCGTCTTGATACGCCGTTGATAGTTGCTTACGGTCTCATCTACAGTGGTCGTGGTCGTACCCCTACCCAACTTCCTCCCGGTTTCCTCGCCGCGGCCAACCTCACCGCTGATCAGAACCAGTACTTCCTTCGTAATGCTCCTCTGAACGCTCTGGATAGCGTCGCTTTCCATTATTCAATCTATCGCTCCCTCACTCGTTTCTTGGGAATGGACGGTAATTTGCAGGTCGCTTTCGACGTCGACACCAACTTCATCACGGCTTGGAACCAAATGTTCGTCAACAACGACTTTTTGAACCCCAACACAGGCAAGCTCGATCCCAGGCACATGTATGGCACGAGTAACTTCGACGTTTTCCGTTGGCCTAGTCTCGAAAACGGAACCCAGCGTAGCGTGCTCGGTACGTTCGTCGCGACCCTTGTCATGCCTGGTATCCCCTTGGTAAGTACCTAGTGCTTCATACGCGTCTACCTTGTGCTAAACCCTTTCTCAGTTATACTACGGCGAAGAGCAAAACTTCTATTTGTACGATACCGGCGCATCTAACTATCTCTATGGGTGCGTATTTTGTGTTCGTTGCTTTGCTTACTTTCGACACTGAACTTTGCATTTCCAGACGTCAAGCCATGTTCAGTAACACGGCGTGGCAACGACACGGCTGTTACGCCCTTGGCTCTGACCAATACTTCAACATGCCCATCGGTAAGGCCATGTTGGGATGCCAGGACGACTGGAATTCTCTCGACCATTTCGACCCTACCACGGAGACTCGTCGTATCTTCCGTCACATGTTCTACTTGCGTACGGTCTACAGCGCTTTGCAAGATGGCTTCAACCTCGTACAGCGTGGTAACTGGACCCACTTCATCCAGCGTCCCGGTTCCAACCAGACCGAGACCGAGATGGGTTTGTGGTCGGTCACTCGATCTGCTATCGACAATGTTCAGCAACTGTCCGGCAACCATACCGACCAGATCTGGCTCCTGTACTCCAATGAGAACACGACCACCACATTCGCGTTCGATTGCAAGGGCCCCAAGTGGATCCCCTCGCCGTTCCCGGCTGGCGTCACCGTTCGGAACCTCTTCTACCCCTACGAGCAGTACACTCTCGCCGAATCCCTTGACTCCTACTACCACAATGGCACCGCGCCTCATACCGGATGTGTCCCTAGTGTCACTATGGATGCGTATAGCTTCAAGGCACTCGTCCCTGTCGACCAATGGGTTTCGCCTCTACCAATGGTCACGAAATTTAACCCCGGGCATGATGCGCGAATGCATGCAGAGTCTGGCGACACGAACGCGACTACGCTTGACATCTCATTCGAGTTTAACCTCGAGATGAATTGTAATAGCGTCACGAACTCGATCTCGTTCAACGTGTCCTCTTCAGGCAAGGGTGGCAACCCAACCATCAATCAGAACAGCATCAAATGTGGCAAGGTTGAGAACACGCCTGCCACCGTCGTCTCGGGCGTCGATCCATCGGCCTGGTCCTGGTCTGCCACGCTTCAAAATGTGCCCGATGGCATTCTCACCATCACGGTTAAGAACCCGACGACCGAAGACGGCTCCGCGTCCACTGGCTCGACCGACCATTTCATGATCCGTAAGGGATCGAGCAAGAACGTGCTCGTCTTCCCTGACGCTGACTACGACAATGAGGCCTTTGGATATTCGGACGGCAAGTACACCTTTACGCATAACGCCATCGGTGCCGATAAGTTCCGTTATTCTTGGAACTTTGGCAAGAACTGGACGGAGTGGAAGAACTGGGAAGACCAGACAAGCATTGACGGCAGCGTCTTCGACGGCGATGATAAGGATAACTTCTGGGAAGGCCAGCATATCATGGTGCAATGTAAGATCAACTATCCAATGTTTGATTGCGCTCCCAACTAACCGAATATCATTCGCAGATTGGAGTGAGGCTGCTCTGTCCGCCGCTCACGTTGTACATGCCGACCGCGGTTACAGCAAGCCTCGTCGTGTTCCTCAGTTCCTGGCCCGTGGTCCTTTCAACGACTGGGGTTTCGATCAGGGTACACCCGCGCAAATGGAGCACAACGACGAGGGCAAATGGGAGTTGGAAATCATGGCTACTTGGCCTACCTACGTTCAGCTGAACGTCTGGGGTTACGACGACTACTACTACGGTGACGTCGACGGCGACGGTGTCATGGACCGTCTCCCGCCCAACACTGCCGCGCCTAACTACCTCAACATGTCCGCTCCCCCACACCCTCACTTGGCTTGGGCTCTCGTTGTCGACGATTCAACGTTGACTTGGTCGCTTGAGCCTCGTGGCCAATCTGCTGTCGGTGCCATCATGTATGCACTCCTTCTTTCCATTCCTCTCATCACCGGTACCCTCGCCGTCTTGATCTTCATGTGGTCGTTCTACGGCATCAAGTACAACAAGTGGGGTGTCAAGCCCAACAAGGAGACGAGCTACTTCCCTATCATTGGGTCCCTCGGCAACAAGTCGAGCTCGAAGGTTAACGAGACGGGCAGCATCAACGAGAAGGGTTTCTTTGGACACCACAAGCACAACCAGGAGATTATCGGTTGGCCCGAGGACAAGAACAAGCGTCGCAAGGTCCTCATTGCTACCCTCGAATACGAGATCATCGACTGGAAGCTCAAGGTCAAGATCGGTGGTCTCGGTGTCATGTCCAGTCTTATGGGTAAGGCTATGACGGATGTCGATCTCGTCTGGGTCATTCCCAAAGTCAAGGATCTTGAATACCCTCCTGGCGAACCTGCGGAACCCATTGAGGTTATCATCTTCGGCGAGCCCTACTTGATTGAAGTCGAGACGCACGTTTTGGACAACATCACCTACGTCATTCTCGACAGCCCCGTCTTCCGTGCTCAGACCAAGTCTGATCCTTACCCCGCGCGTATGGATGACTTGAGTTCGGCCATCTTCTACTCCACTTGGAATCAGGCCATCGCTGCTACCGTCCGTCGCTTCCCTCTCATCGACATCTACCACATCAACGATTACCACGGCGCGTTGGCTCCAATCTACCTGCTCCCCAAGGTCCTCCCCGTTTGCTTGTCGCTCCACAACGCCGAGTTCCAGGGTCTCTGGCCGCTCCGTACCAAGGAGGAGATGAAGGAAGTATGTTCTGCGTTCAACATCAGCAAGGAACACTGCACAAAATATGTCCAATTCGGTAACACCTTCAATTTGCTCCACGCCGCCGCTTCCTTCATCAGTGTACACCAAAAGTCTGTTGGTGTCGCCGGTGTGTCCGATAAGTACGGTAAACGTTCTTGGGCTCGTTACCCCGCTCTCTGGACTCTTAAGCACGTCGACTCTCTTCCTAATCCCGATCCGACTGATATTGCGGCCCTGGATGAGAACCCGGTCAACCTCCGTGATATCCAGATCGACCAGGTCGCAGAGTCTGAGCGTCCCGAGCACAAGCGACAGGCACAAGAGTGGGCTGGTCTCAAACAAGACCCTAACGCTGATCTCTTCGTGTTCGTCGGTCGTTGGTCCAAACAGAAGGGTGTGGATGTCATCGCCGATGTCATGCCGTCTATGTGAGTATCTCCCTTGGTTATTGTAGCGATTGGTTACTAACTTGTTTTGTTTAGCCTCGAGAAGCGTCCCTCGGTTCAGCTCATCGCTGTTGGTCCCGTCATCGATCTCTACGGTCGTTTCGCCGCTGAGAAGTTGAACCGTCTTATGGAGCTCTATCCCGATCGCGTCTACTCCAAGCCCGAGTTCACTGCATTGCCCCCCTATCTGTTCAGTGGTGCCGACTTTGCTCTGATCCCGTCTCGTGACGAGCCTTTCGGTTTGGTGGCTGTCGAATTCGGTCGTAAGGGTGCCCTCGGTGTCGGTTCTCGTCTCGGTGGTTTGGGTCTGATGCCTGGTTGGGTACGTTTACATGTTATTCTCGTTCTTAGTTCCGCACGCTAACTATTGAACAGTGGTTCCCTGTCGAGTCTACGTCTACGGAGCACATGATTTCTCAGTTGACGAAGACGATCAAGATGGCTCTCAAATCTACGGAGGAGGAGCGTGCGATTCTTCGTGCTCGTTCCGCGGTTCAACGTTTCCCCGTCGTCGAGTGGCGTCAGCGTATGGAAGACTTCCACAGGCGAAGTATCACTATCAGTCGTCAGCTTGCTGGCCCCAACGCTTGGCGTGCATCTGATTGCGACGGTGGAGGAGGACGCCCTATCCCCGAACACGATGACTGGAACCCCGAATATCAGGCTTACCCGTCTCAACCGGCATGGGATACTCGTAGTGTCAATGAAAGCCCTCGTTCCGCTGTTGGTCCTCCGGGATCTCCTGGTCAATGGAGTCAGGAGACTTTGACGCCGAGTGGTGACCAGCTTGCCGCTCCCCCTCGTCTCAACGCAGATGGTCAACGTGCTTCGTTCACCACTGACGTCTCGGACAATGAGAGTGACTACTTCTCACAACGCAACAGCACCGTCGCCCAACCGAACTACGGCAACTTCCTGGAGAGGGCTAACAAGACCATCGCTCGCGACCAGAAGAACATTCCTGACCCCTTCCTCGATGCTGCTCCCACTCGCCCCTTCGGTGCTCACTCCCGCGCTTCGTCTGTTGAATCTATCGCGTCCATTGTCAACGAGAAGCAAGACTCTCCGCTCAACAAGGCTATCGCGTCTTTCACCGATGCCGATGGTGGCGTTGTGCACGACTTCGTGTCCAAATTGCAGACTCTCAATTCGCATAACTCTAAGCACGAATTGTCTATCGAGAAGTTCCTTACGAAGAGTGAGGAAGCCTTCTTCGATAAGGTCAAGAAGGATAAGTTGTCGAGTGCCGCCAGTATCAGGTCGTCGCGTCGCGAATCAGTCTGGGGAACACCTGCGCCTTCGACGTTCGATCATTCCAGGCCTTCGTCGCCGATGGGGGGATCATCATTCACTGACAACGTTGACGGATATAGCGGACCACTTCCTACCGGCAACGACGAGGTCATTATGACAGGTCTTCAGATCGCTATGTCCCGGGAAGTATACGGCTGGCCAATCTACGCCATCGTTATTGCAGCTGGACAGATGTTGGCTGCAACAAGTTTCCAGATCACCCTCCTTTCCGGACAGAACTGGCAGACTGACATGCAGTTGTACGTTCTTGGAGGCGTCTTCCTTGCCGCGTCCGCCGTTTGGTACACTCTCTTCCGCTTCAAGCCTTCGGTCTATGTCCTTGCCGCTCCCTGGCTCTTCTTCGGTCTTGCCTTCTTCCTCATCGGCCTGCCGTCCATTTCATCTGCACTGCATCCCGCTCACACTGCGCTTTCGAGTGCTGCCACATGGGCGTATGCAGTCGCTTCGGCGGCAGCGTTCTTGTTCTTCGGTCTGAACTTCGGTGAGGAAGCCGGTGCAGCCACAGAGGTATGGACGCTGCGTGCTTGTATCGTCCAGGGCTCGCAACAGATCTGGGTCGCCGCTCTCTGGTATTGGGGTAACTCGCTGTCTGGCGCCAAAGCCGACAGCCTTCCCCCTTGGTGGATCATTCTCATTGTCTGGCCTCTCGCCGTCATGAGCTTCGTATTTGCATATCTGATGTTGTACGGCTTGCCTGGTAAGTGGCTCCATGTGCCGATGTCCTTTATGTGTCCCTGACCCTGTCTATAGATTACTACCGCCAGACACCCCCCAAGGTACCCAACTTCCTCAAGACTCTGTTCCGTAGGAAGATTGTTCTTTGGTTCCTTGGCTCCGAGATCCTGCGTGACTATTGGTTGAGCGGAGTACGTGTCGCATTGATCCTTTTGCACGCATATATCACTAACATTTCTATCAGCCCTACGGTCGTAACTGGAGCTTCCTGTGGTCGGTGCCTATCCCCAAGTGGCAGATCTTGCTCCTTGTCATCACGTTCTTCATCGGCGTTTGGGGTCTCATGCTCGGCATTCTGACATATTTCAGTAAGACCCATACGTGGTTGCTCCCTGTGTTCGCAGTCGGATTGGGTGCACCACGTTGGTGTCAGATGTTGTGGGGTACCTCGTCTCTAGCCCTTTATATCCCGTGGGCCGGCAGTGGAGGTCCCTACTTGGGCATTTCTCTTTGGCTCTGGCTTGGTGTGCTCGACGCCATTCAGGGTGTAGGTCTTGGTATGATCCTGCTTCAGACCCTCTCTCGGCTCCACGTCTGCGCTACCCTGGCCTTCGCACAAATCATCGGTTCGATATGTGTCATGATCGCACGAGCAACCGCGCCGAATAGGATAGGACCTGAGAGTGTGTTCCCCGACGCCGCGAAATGGGACTTCCAAGACGGCTTGAAGGGAAGCCCACTGGCCTCGGCACCTTTCTGGGTTGCGATGGTGTGCCAGATTGTCATCGTCATCGGATACTTCTGGTTCTACCGCAAGGAGCAACTTGGTATGTCGTATTCATGTGGTATACTGGTTTACTGTTTACTCATCGACTTCCCTCTTCTAGCACGTCCATGATTACGACCTAGAGCACTTATGAGTAGCATCATTGTGAGGATGGGTTTGATTAGATTTATATTGCACAGCTACGGACTCTTTTATAGTACATTATATCTTTCGGGGGGATTATCCACGGACTGTGACTATTATGGACTTCCTGTATACTCGTTACCTTGGTCGCTCTGGCAAACACACTCGCTACGGTTTTTCTTTCTCTTTCTCGTACACTAGCAAACAATGAATACTGCAGTAGTTTTTATTCATGCTCTTCAAATCAATGTCGGTGTTGCATCGAATGTCGAAAACGTAAACGCAAGGAACGTATACCTGGATTACGAAAGATGGGTATGTACATATAGACTAGATAGCTGAACCCTCCAAACCAAATGAAACGAAAGGAAGAGAATACTACGTCACTCCATCATTTACTCCTTGATAGAGAAGTCTGCCTTGAAATGACCATACGGACTGAGAAGGTTGCCCAAGCCCGGATGAACCTCCAGTTGGTACGGTTCGAATGGGAACGCCTCGCCATCGACGGAGAGACAACTCGCCTTGGACAATGGTTCAACGCGGTATGCAACGGCCTTGTAATATTGTTGCTATGTGTGGAGATATTAGTCTTTGCATCTGCAAAGTCATTTGGGCACATCACGTACGATGGGCTTCCAAAACTGTGCACCTTTCTCCGCCCCGTCCATGAGCTTTACCATTTCAATTCTTGATGTCTGGAAGACAGAGTTAGCCAACCGAGGAGTTCTATCAGTCGACGTAGAGAACACGGACCCGCTCTTGAATGACCATATCGACGAATCCGTCATTCGGCTGGGACACGGGGAATTGCATCAAATCGCGCGAGACGAAAGGTCCTTGCCCAGCATACAAGTAGCATACTGGCTTGTCGATGGTAATCCAACCTTCCTCCTTCGAGGGATCTTCGTCCGCGTACTTTAGAGGTGGAAGACCATTTGGAGCGTCTCCAACAGTATCCTCTTCCCTTTCGCCAGATGACTGGCCCTTGAGAGATTCCTCCAATGAGTGAACCATAGCTTTCTTGTCTGATTCGGCCACCTTGATTTGAATCTTCACAGGACAGGTACGTCTCTGTACGATACTCTTGACATAGCCATACACAAAGCGGCTGCATGCGCGAGTGTGGGTTGGGTTTAATGATACAGGAGAGCAAACGACTCACTTGCTACCCATGAAGCGGAGATGTTCAGTCCAGAGATCTAGCTCAGCCATCAAGCCCACGCATTGTGACATGAACGAGATCGATCGCTTCCCGTCCTGGACGAGGGAGAAAAGGTCAAGTGGCATGGGTTTTCCTGGGGCGACGCTTTAGCAACAGACAAGACGCGTGATACTTCAGCTTCCAACCTTTTATCGCATTGAGCGCTGCCAGCGAGACATCGTGCCCTTCCTGCGAATGTTCAGATCATATAGCAGACAGATCAAACACATACTCACTTTCAAGCCCAGCAAGTTGAAGGCTAGACCATTGCCGGAGCCAGCAGGTATCGGCGCAAGAGGCGTCTTCAACGCTATCCCAGCGTCCTCACGTTGAGCGAAGCCGTTTAGGACCTCATGAATTAGGCCGTCTCCAGACATAGTGACTACAGCATCAAATTTTGAGAGGTCGAGTTCTTTCGCAATCTCTACCGCATGGCCACTATGCGTTGTTACTGTAAAAGTCTAGTCAGCACTTTGAACCCTTGTGATAAATTGCACGACGTTGAGGATGCGTACTTACACGTCATCTCGAGTTCGCATCTCGCAGCACGAAGGAGAGGCTCAATCTTCTTGTTGTAGATAGACACTGATTTGCCCTGGTAGCATCAAAATGGCAGACGCAGAGGTCAATCAGCCCTGATAGCAGGCATATCATCCATAGGACTCACAGGACCAGCATGAGGGTTCACGAGCAGCTTCAGCCTCCGTCTGGGCTGCACACCTGTAGATATGCAATCTTGGTCGTGAGGCGGTCGCATATCGCAGCGCGGAAGACTGACCACTGTACGCAGCGTTCATGATAGCTTCGACGAGAGTTGTTGCTTGCGGTCGCTCGGCTTCTTGGACATGTCCATTGAGACGAAGCAACGACACCGATCCCTTCTTCTTTCTCTTTGCGAGCATGGATATCTCTAGGGAATCGTCGCTCTGCAGTTCAGCCCACAGGACATGGTACAGGGGCGCCTCTATCGAGGACCATTTCTCTGTGATTGAAGGATTCAGGTACGTCAATCCCAAACGACTACAGAGGCAATCGTTAGAACACAACGTTACGCACTGTCACCTGGACGTTGCACGCGTAAAGACGCGTCGGTCAACGTGATCGTCGTGTCGCGGCCATCACTCTTGAGGGTGAGCTGCTGAAGCACCTCTGGTTTGCTCATGGGTCCAACGCGCTTCCTGGGTCTCGACCCTCTGTTCTCTTTGTCGGAATGTCAAGCGTTCAAAATGGACGGTGGACAGTGCTGTCACTTGTGGTTCGCGTTCCCTAGCCGCAACCGTGCGAGAGGAACCGCGTCGGCAACTGCGCGCCAAACTCGAGATGAACTCGGGATGAGCTGAGGGCATTCCTTGAAGCGTTGGCGATGACACTTTCTTGCCTGGCATTGGGCCTTGCAAGATCATGCACTTGCTAAACACTCTATGGTGGAGGTCGGCCGACCAAGTGCGGGCTTTGACGAAATCGCCTTGCTTATCGCGCAATGTTGTGATCATTCGGACTACGGAGAGTCATACATCCAGAATATAACTGGCCCACCACGGCCCCGAGGTATCTGGTGACTGGGCTACATACGAGATATATATAGCGCATGCTTTCGCTGCAATGATAGCCATCTGCACGAATATCCGATCTGCGTATCGAAGTGCACCACTCTCAGCTTTGCGTCTGCACAGGTTGACGCGTCTTCACACCACGAATACCACCATGACGGCCACAGTACACAAGGTTGCGCAACAAGGCTTTGGAGATGGGACTAACGAGTTATACGACAGGTGGATGACTAGCCCGATCATACGAATTACTGACGACCTTGACGCATCGATGCCTGCAGAGCACGACCCTCATACCAGCCACTTGCCTTGTCCCACATTCGGAAAGCAGTTAGGGGATCGGCACCGCTGAATGTGCTGGAGTACGTACAATCTAAGACGCGATGTCGTCGCATATTGACCTCCTGCAATGGTCAGACTCGGGGCGGGCACTGGTATCTTTACTCGAGCTCTCCTTGCTCATCCAGAATGGACTCAGTCTATCAGGCAACTCAAGGCAATTGAGCCTAGCGAAGGTATGCGTAAGGTGTTCTCCGACACTGTTAAAGACGAACGGGTTTCCGTCGCCGACGGGACGTTCGAGAAAACCGGCGTCGAAGACGGATGGGCAGATCTAGTTGTGGTCGCGCAGGTGTGTGTCAAGCGATGGACGTCCTCAGCTTGAATTCACATCGTACCTCTCCGAAGGCTTTCCACTGGTGCCCGGATTACGATAAGGCTGCTCAAGAATTTGCTCGGGTCTTGAAGCCCAATGGCATTGTGACTCTCATTTGGAATCTCGAGGACAGGTAATCTCGCAAAATGTCTTGTAATGCACGCTCTGGCTCAAGCGACATATTGATCAGAGACGCTGCACCTTGGGTAGCCCAACTCCGTGACCGTGTCGAATCTCACGAACAGGGCACACCGCAATTCCGTCTTATGCTTTGGCGCGCGGTCTTCTCTACAGAATCCTACCAAAGACTCTTCGAGCCTCAAGAAGAGGTAACATGGGAAACACCTATCCCTGGAACCCGACAGATTGCCATAGACCGCGCATGCAGCAAGAGTTACATTGCCGTTCTGCCTCCTGACGAGAAGGAGAAGGTAAAGAAAGATGTAGGTGAGATCATAGACAAAGGGGATGGTATGAAGTGGATCGACAAGGATAAGGGCATCTTTGAATACCCTTACAAGACATACGTTGTCATTTGGCGGAAGAAGTAACTCATAAATCGTCGCTGATTTTGTATGCATTGTTTCTCTTTCGAATGAGGTATCACCAATCACAACCACTTGCCGTAGAAAACCTTTAGAGATTGGTCATTTGTTTGATTTTATATAAAATGGAGGAGATGATGGTTGGCGTACACTGTATTGACGGACTGGGGAGATACAAATACACGTATTGTAGGAATAAGTGTGAAAGCAGATCATGGCAAAGGGAGGGCTGGGTAGAAATCAATAGGGCAAAAGACGAAGAATTATGGATTACAACGGGTTTTACTATCGTTGTTGTACAGGAGTTTGGTGACCAAACACCATGTCATAAAGGGCCGTAAAGCGCATATAGCCGTGACCAATTCGTGAAAGCCATTTGAATCGTAGAGAAGATGTAGAAGTCATCACTTCATGCGGTTTGAGGGGGGACCTCTCTCTTCTCATTAGTAGTGGCCGAGTTATTGACACTGTGAGTAGCACCGACATCGGTGTACTTCCCAGAGTGCAATCCGAAGGCAGCGTAATCGACGCTCCTAAGGTGCCAGAGGAAGAGGAAGAGGAATACAGGTCCCGCGAGAATATCGAGGACGCCGTACCATATCATCTCGGAGGTAGGTTTGATAACATTGCCTCCCTCTGAACATGCCCATGCGATAGGGTAGGTGATGAGCATGAACGAGAGGTACCCTGCAGAGCGCAAGTACCCGGAGCGAAGTACACCACCAGCAGCGAAGGTCGTATGAGGGGCGTGCCAAATGAGCACATACCTGTGGTGAAAAAAATGAGGGAGAATTTTGGTGAATGAAGGCGTGTATAGAGCATACCATATATAAAAGAGGGCAGAGACACCGAAAGTGTAGTAGCCCCACTTGTAGGTCGACTGCACCAACGAACCAATGAGGCCAGATATGACCAACACTACCGCCATGAAAAGCGTAGTGAAGATATCGGAGAGTGATAGGCCGGTAGCGAGCAAGAGCTCAAGGAGAAGAAGCGGGAAGGTGATGAACCACTGGATGTATCGCACATACTACGAAAGAAATGTTGGCAAATGGAACAGTAAGAGACACAATCAAATCCAACATACCCAGATCTGTCGGGTCGGATGACCACCGTTACCTCTGAATTCAACGGGGACGGGGGTAGCACCAAGGTCAGATGCCATGGAGAAGTAAGCAATACTTCCGGTGGCAAGGACAATGATGGCTATTTGGTGGAAGAGACGTGTGCCACGGGGCCTCTGCAGGTACAGTCCCAGCGTCAGCGTTGCATAAAAGAAACAGAATAGATGAACAAACCCTAAAGTCCAGGACGATCATTACCAGGAGAGAGAAGCCGAAGACAGAGAATACAGCCCATAGCCAGTCAGAACCGGCACGCGAGATGTGAAGGTCAGCATTGGGAGGATTGATGTCCAATGCCTCGTTACCGGCCATGGTGGTTCTGATGGTTTGGCCTTGGTTGGCTTGAAGGAAGACGTGTATTGGCTTGAGGGTGTGTCTAACGGTTGAGGAGGGTGGATGAGGTTGGTCAGCCTGCAGTCCTCAGTCTTATACTACATCTTGTCGGCCGCTCTGGATGCTTGCACAGATAAACTTGTGTCAGCATACCGTACGGTCCCGAAAATATGAAGTCATATCATAGAATGTCGGCAGAGGTCGCAAGCTACAGTCAGCAAGATGTGCAGGTCGGACACATTCGCACTCCGGGACCGACTTCTAGGCGGTTCGAATCTGTGGTATTGTACACCGTTTCGTGTTAGGATTCCGAGTCTTGTAGGAACTAGACCATAGCCGTATACCACCCGGCCAATTTAGTGAAGTCGGGAACACTTGCATCGGTCATAAAAAGTATATGACGTCAGGTATACCAGCGTCCTGTTGTGTTTGGTAGCGCATTCGTCGGACAATCGGTGAGAAGGCGAAGTACAGTGCGGGGCGCCAAGAGTAGGCGCCTCACTGGAGGCTTCATTTTTGACCCTGGGGCCGGCAGATCAAAATTTAGGAAGGAAAGTGGGCAAACTGTGCAAAATCCTGCATTTTCGTATTTTGGAAAAGTCACGTGACCGTTCAGATTTCGGAATTCAAAAATCTTTTTCAAATAGACCTTTCCATGGCACCAATTTTGCTCCAAACAACCTCTTAGTACTAATTTCTTTAATTAAGGCATACTATGCTCAAGTCTGATCACTGACTTTGCCACAGTTGTTGTCGGACACTGGCTTACTGGCAGTTACTGCCGCTTGCAATGACGGTCGAGCGTCTACGCAGCATCCATTTCTGGAGACAACATCACGTGTATATGAATACGCGCCTTATCTAATGTATTATGTAATCCCCATATATAGTAAAATTCAGATTTGGGATGACTCAAAATTTTATATCAAAGAATTTCGGGAAAGCAATGAGTTAGCCATAGTCTTTGATGCAAAAGGAGACGATTGGCGTAGTTTCCGTGACAATTGGAGGTGGTCAGAGGTCACTATAAATTGTTGCCATCAGAGGCCTCCGAGGCGTCGGTTTTGAGCGCCCCGCACTGTAGTCTACTTCAAAAGTAACAACGCTCGCAGGAGGGGGTCACTTTTGCCCCTATAAGGAAATCATGAAGCTGCCCGCCGAGAGGGCGAACAGCGGACTTTCGAAAAAAATTCGGAACAGCGCGGCATGCTCGACGACCACATGGTCCCTCCTGGATGTAACAAAATCGACGCGTCGCGACGCGTCGTATCATGTAAATTGGATGACGTTACAGCATTACAGGCTGGGATGTACTGTAGCGACAACAATATACTGAGAACAATTCATCACCACTGTATGACTGACCTTGTTGAAGAATGCTGGTCATCTCCTGACGGCAAAAAGTACCTTACAGAACTATTAAAGCAGCTCATACCTCAATGGGAGAATGGTCCGCATGACTGGCAAGTGGACACAACAGCGTGTCTTCTTGACGGAGATGACCAGCTCTTAATAGCAGCATGCGGCGAAGGGAAAACAGCAGCGGCCTACCTACACCTCATAGTACGACATGCGCTGGCTCGGGATCCTAAGCTGAAACGCTTCGGCACGAGAATGGTCGACAACCCACTTGCTATCATGGTGGGTCCACTGGTTGACCTTGGAATTAGTCAGGTACGACAGCCTGAATACGTTGGACAGCAATTACATTCTGAGAACTAACCCACAGGTTGAAGAAATGGAACGGCTTGGTATCCATGCGGTTGCCCTTGATGCTGAGAGCATCCGGAAAGCGAAAGAACAAGGTGTTGACGTATACAAAAAGGTCGAGGATGGAGAAACACCAATGGTGATTCTCTCTCCAGAGCGTCTCACCGAGGCCAGGTTTGACCGGCTCCTACGCGACAAAAAGCTGCGCGAAAATATCGTTGCATATATCATTGACGAGGCTCACGTCGTTGTCCCATGGGGGATCCATTTCCGCAAGGACTATGCCGAAATCTGTCGCACGCGGCACCGAATTCCTGCAAGTACACCAATGTTAGCAATGACAGCGACCTCACGGAGCGGCGCAATGGAGAATGCTATGAAACGCGTTCTCGGTCTACGCAAGGACTATGTGGTCACTCGGAGGTCCTGTGAGCGCACGAATGTCCAGACGATCTATCAGACACTCACCCATGGCCTTGACGGTTCCGACTTTCCTGACATCGCGTGGGTGGCAGCACACGAAGACAAGAAAACTATTGTTTACTGTAAAACAATTGATCAATGTTACCGTGTTGCATCCTATCTACGGCGATTGCGTCCTCCGGGTGAAGAACGTTTCCAAAGCATCTGCACGTACCATTCTCTTCTGTGGCCATCCACGAATGCGGAGACACTTCGCAAGTTTCGCGAGGATCCTAGGACATTCATCGTGGTGGCGACTATCAAGTTCGGTATGGGGATCGACGTGCGACGTGTTACGTACGTCGTAACGTTGGGCCTACCCGAGTCAATCGAACAAGATCACCAGCAGCGGGGGCGCGCTATGCGTGATCCTCGGGGTGTAGGGATAGGCATCACATACTGCGAGAAGAGTGTTGTCGCCGCAATCACCAGAGAGCTTGCAGGTGGAGATCCCGAGGATGAAGGAAGCATCTCAGATACAGAACTAGCCAAGAGGGATCAAAAGAAGAATAGGAAGAAGACGATGAAAGACAGAGAGGGCAAGCCAAAGGATGATCTGCAGATGTCGTTAGGGGACCAAATGCGGCGTGCAGTGGGCAAAGACCGACAACTCGATGTTGCATTGTATCAGTTGGTCGCACACCACGTTCAGCAGAAATGCATTGTGGGAGAGGTGAACCGAATCTTTGGATCCCCTGACTTCTCCTCCCACGGCAGCTGCCTTCAGGTTCGCAGACGTTTGCCTTGCTCAAGTTGTCTCCACCACCGTGCGTACAAGAGAATCATGCCCTTACCTGTTCCGCTACATCCTCCTGCCTCTGCGCTACTCATACCTCAGGCCGGAGCGGCACTACCATCTACTGGTAGTCTGCGAGAGCAGCCGCCTCTAGGTTCCGGCGAGTCGTCTAGTGCGCAGGCTTCAAAGACGTTCGACGAGGACCGCAACGGTGCCACCTACCATCCATTGACGAAGGCGATGCGAGAACGAGCTATGCTTGCATTGGAGGAGTTCGCACGTTATAAATGGGCCAGGAAAACTGGCGAGAAGTGTCGGTTCTTCCCGTCAACCAAGTACTTCCCTCCTAGCATCGTTGATAACCTCGTAAACTGCTTGCACAAGATTGTCAACCACGAGATCCTGGCCGAGATTCTCGCAGACTGGGAGTTTCGCGAGACCGACCTTGATTCTCTCTTCCATTTGATACAGAAGATGAATGTTCGCTTCGACGCGCAACGCGAGGAGGCGAAGAAGAAGTCAGCCGCAAAACGAGCTGAAACTCTACGGCGTAATAAGGAAGAGGCTGCGGCGCAGGCTCTTGCAGCCGAACAACCTAAGGAAGAGCCGCACTCAAGTGTTGAAAATGCGGCTGCTGATGGTAAGTGGTGTGATGCGGCGACACGATGGTCCAGTCGTAAATAATTTGGTTGCTTACCATTGAACTGTTGTAGACCCCAGACCCAGTGATGCCAGTATTCAAGTGGGAAGTGTGACAGTAGAGCCTCCTTCATCTACAAAACGCGCGCGCGCCCCAACCACCACAAATGCTGCTCGTACCGTCGGTGCCATGAAGCGCGTGCGTAGTGGTACAATCAGCCAACCGATCTGAGAGCACGGTATGTGAATTGTATTTGCAATTCGAAGTGATCTACGCTAACTCCGTTGCAATCAGCCACTGGTATTTGTGTACTCTACCTCTCGTCCTAGATATGTTGTCGGATCCGGAGCATTAACTGGAAAGGGAACCTGCTTATCCCGATTCTCCCTCACGTAAAGTGAACTCGCAATGAACTTCTCTAGCTTTCCCTCCTGTAAGACCTTCATTCCCTTCGAGAAATCATCTGGTGCGTGGAAGCCCAGGTCGCGTCCTTCGTGGTGCCGGTGCAAGTCGCTTTCACGCAGAAGTTGGAGTACTGCCCTGTACTCGTTGTCCAAGTGAGGTGCTGAGTGTCGCTTTGTATGTGGTGCCAATTCCACAGTGTTCTCAAATGCGCCTTTGAGCTCCAGGAAGTGGTAGACGTGTGGCGCTAGGACATTTCGGTACCATGTATCATCAAATTCCTTTCCGCCATACTGAGATAGCTCTTCTAGCCACTTGTTGAAATGTTCCTGCATCAAGTCAAGCTCGAGGAAATGTCCTGGCTTTCCCTGTAGGTTGACAAGCCAGTTATTGAAGAGCGCATCGCGTGTCGCTTCTGGCAGCTCATACTTGATTTTGCAGTACATGTCAAGCAGGTATGATGTGTAGTGCGGATGGCCTGAACCCGCAAAGGTGATGATCCAAACCTAATTAATATCATTACGTGTAAGTAGCTGTCTCCGATTATATCTCGATTGTCTACTCACCTTGAACACTTCCCATACACATCCAATAGCACCCTTTTGCACTGCACGACACACTTCAAGCCACCAGATACCATCCCGTAGGAGTAGGATGGTGTTAGAAGCTAACCAATCGCCCTTGAAAGGCGTTGTCTCCTTTGGTGTAGGACACTTCGTTTGTTGAGCCGCGGCTTTCTTAGAGCCCTTCGGCGCAGGGGACGGTGGTTCTAGGAATGCCATCGCAGCACGCATTACAACATCCTCTTCATCAGACTCGGAGCTACCACGGTCAGATGGCGACAGGTCATGCTCATCCATAATGCTCCCAGTCTTGACTTCCTGTCTGGTCCCCAACCCGTCCATCTTGGGAGTCGTGGTAGTGGCTTGCATGGTTTTCGGCAGACTATATTCGGAGAAACCAATGCCATCTTGGTTAAGAAGTGCATTGTTATGCGCTTGGCTAGAAGCATAACGCCGCTGCAGAAGCCGAGCGATCTCCCGCAGGTCATCCATGGTTGGTAAGTCATTGTGAAGCTTTCGGTGGTTGAAGTATTGAACAATATCGTCTGTCTCGTAGTAGACTTCCCAGCAGCGGACAATGTGGGACTTAACTGCAACCTCAATAAGTTGCTGGTTGGCATAGAAGTCAGGTTTTTTCAAATCGGAGGGAGTTGGATTGCTGATAGTCTTTGCTAGATATCCCAACGTCGACGGATCGCAAGTTTCAAATCCCATTCCCCACTTCCCGTGGCAGAGGCGACCCAGGTCTGTCCACTTGGTGTGCCATATCTCGAGGAATTCGCAGGCAAATTCGAACGATTTGTAAGGACCTTCGTGTGTCAATTCGGAGAGATGTTTCTTGACATTTCCCATTGCTTCGTAGGACTTCCCATCACCCGAGATGAACTGTATGGTATCATCGTTCTTGCCCTCACCGATCCCTATCTGTGTGAAGAAGTCTACCAAAGCTGCCTTCATGCCTGCGGTGGAAACCTCATTCTCTGCATTTGTTCCGAGAGGATGCACAACGGTATGTCGGTTTGGGTTGATCTGCTGTTTCTTCACCTCAGTGTCAAACAACTCCTCCACCATAGGTCGGTATGAAGATAGCGTAGGAACATAGTCAACTATGCCCTGCAGGAAATGAAGCTCAGCGATCAATTCCAAATGGCTTTGATCAAGATCGTTGAGGAGTTCATCCAGAGTCAACTCCGAACGGCGGTTCTCTGACCGTCGTGCAGACCATTCAGTGAGATTGAATGCATCCTGCGCACAATCTTCTAGCTCATAGGCCGTTGCGCTACAGCCGGTGACCATTCGGGATTCCACTTGTCCAATATGATGGTCTTGAGGCTTGAAGTGACGCTGTATGTTATCCATTACTACCCCCTTCTTGATATCCTGACTCTCCTGCAGCCATGTTTGTTTTGCCTCTGCCATCTCAACCAAGGCGTTCCGAGCACTTCCGTATGAGACAGAGTGGGCAAGACGGCTGTCAATGCGATGTATGGAATGGTGCGCTTTCATAGAGATATGGGAGATACCACGACACAATGGAAGGAGGTTGACATTTTTATTCCGTGCAAATAGCAGCTCACTGATGACGCTTGTGCAGACCTGAGAAGTGGTGTAAGTATGAAGTAAGCACTTGACAATGGTGATGTAGGTTCAAGATGTGGTACTTACAATATGTTTCGGTCAATATGTACCCATTGCTTTAGGACTTGTGTCAGTGACATCTTCCAACTTGGGGTTCATGAACTTCATCAATAAGAACCATGTTGCCGGTGCATTTTTTTGGAATAGGGTGGTTAATTTCTCGAACGAGAAATCACTGATGATATCCCAGGTCACAAGAGGATCTTGTGATGGACCACCACGGCGCCGCCGTGACAATGAGCCGACCTCTTCACGGGTGGACCCTGATGCAACAGTTGCCTGGGAGCCAGAGCCTTTCGAGCCTTCAATGTCAAGCGGCCTGCTTCCCAGTTCATGCTTCTGTATCCCATCATCCATTGCTCCCATACCATTCCCATCTTCCTTCAAGTCACGGTTGTCTTCACTTTCAGACTCCTCGTCCTCGTCCTCATCCTCGCTTCCACTTTCATCGCCGCCACACTCGAGCTGTGACAAACCAGTGGGTCTACTGCCAGTATCTCTAGCTGGAGTACTCAACGTGGTGGATGCATCATGAGTTAACAGTGGGCTTGGAGCTGCATTGTCACTGGGACCGGCAGCTTCACGA
The DNA here is from genome assembly GCA_022160315.1 of Panus rudis PR-1116 ss-1. NCBI lineage: Eukaryota > Fungi > Basidiomycota > Agaricomycetes > Polyporales > Panaceae > Panus > Panus rudis. The sequence continues at coordinate 81,974 of MU275173.1, read as the reverse complement.
GTTGACTTTGCCTTCTTCCTCGAAGCACGAACGCGAAGCCCGGCCTTCGGCAACATGAGTTTGGCGGACTCCCGCACCATCTCAGTGGTGACCAGAGATATCGCCCAACTGCTCAACGCTGGCTGGGTATAGCTGATATCTCGGAGATTACTTGCGCCAGAGAACTTGCATCATTCCACTTTCGAAGGTATCGGGTGGGGGCCTGGAGTAGCGATTGCGGTACATAAGGTCGACTATCTCTGTAACCTTGTTCTCGCTTGCTCCTTGTAGGAAACTCGAGACGGTGCCAATATGCGATCTTGAACGATTTGATCGCACATCTTTGCCGTTTTCATCCTTTTCGCGGAAGAGCAGGTACAGAAGCCTTGGTAGGGTGAGATGCTTCTGACGAATGTGTGCAAGGATTGAGTCTATCTTCTCAGCCTCTGTCTCGCGTGCTTTTCTTGGGCTTGGACTTGGACTTGGGCTATGCAAACCTTCTGTTTGCAATCTCGACAATCCGGCAGGTGTGGGGCTATCACTATTGGGAGCAGAATATTCCACCCAGTTCCCTGATTGCTTGCGTGCAAGGTTTCCTGTGCTACGCTGATGGCGAGCAGACATTTTTGGTTTATGTGAATGTGGATCTGGTCATTTCAATGACAATGTTCTCTACGCAGTACTGGTACATAGTTTATCGGCAGGAATTGCACGTGACTAACGCATGCTTACTACCGTGAATCTGACATTATGATCTCATATAAGCGGAACAACCGGCATGCGGCAGAGAGACGGCATAGGACGGCATGGTCTCAAAGATGTGAGCAATCCTCGGCTATCCCCGAAGTGGGGGGCACCCGCAAAGGCCGTTAGTTTTGAAGCAGACCTTACAACAGAGAACGACTGTCTTCTCTGTGATGGTCTGTAAAGGAGACTAGGTATACTCTATGTTCTCATCTGGATCCATCCATTTATGGTAATTCAGTACCTCCTTCCTGAAACGGCTGGGGACGAGACTAATAGCCATGGTCATTCCGAGTCTCAGAAGGCAACTTCTCGGAATATGGACACCAATGGAGTCACAGTCCAAGCAGAGCATCTCCCTCCCCCCCCCCCCCCCCCCCCCCCCCCCCCCGCCATTCCAGCACCAAATGCCATAATGGACTTACGTCGACCTTTAGGTCAGTAGACACAACAGAGGATTTGAGAACGGGTTCAGATATTTCACCACGAAGGGGACACATGACCACTGCCAGACCATGTCGAGCTTGTAACAGTTTCGTACTGCCATAGTCCGTTGGAAGCGGATGCGATCTCAGCTGACTAACCAGAATGAGTTGAAGGAATAGGGATAGATTGGGAGCTCGTCTCATGGACACTTGAAGCTCAACTTGCTGAAGGTATGGACTGTACAATTACAGGCAGCACCCGCTTTGTGAGCATTTGAGTACTGTAGCGGCTTGTAAGTTAAATAGAATCAGGTTGGACTACTAGTGTATATAGGCGCCAGATCGTTGGCAGCGCTTCAGCGAGCTTCACGAATTAAACCGTCGTGGCAGCTAGCGTCCACAAAGTATTCAGGACGTCATGTCCTCCTCAAGATTACTTGCCGGTAGGCGGAATATGCTGGTCCTCTAGTGCTGTAGGCTGACATCTTCAAGCGGCCAGAGATACCTGGAACAACCGACACGTACGGCTGAGCGGTGTTCCTCGTACTGCAACTCCCGCAGACATCCGACGACTGTGTGCCAAACAGAAAGTCGAGAATATCGACCAATGTTCGTCTCGCTGCATCTTATGCATTGTCGATCCTAACGTTCTCATTCTCACAGATGCCATTGAATACCACAATTTCCGGCCTACCAGGAATGCGATTGTTTCATTCACCACAGCCGACTTGCGAAGATCTGCCACGCCCCGTCTCCAGAACTCTGTACTTGGAGGCTATCGTCTAACTGTTAATAATGCGCGGGAACCCAACTGGCAAAACGCTAGCAGAGGCAGAGGGGCTCGCGGCAAGCATGAAGCATCATTGAGGGGTATAATTAGAGGCGACGGACCCGGTGCGGGAATTCAGGGTAGCGGGAAGAATGTTATTCTCTCAGGTGTCCCCGGAAAGACGGACCCAGAGGCAGTGAGAGGGTTTCTTCGATCCTTCGAGCTGTATAACCTCGACAGTGAACAGGATGTTGTGAAGTTGGAATGGTACGTGCCGCCTGCCTATGTTTGGACCACTGCTTACTGTTCCAAAAGGGAGCCATTCACGCAGTCGTGGTTCTCTACATATCTCATTCGACTCGATTCCGTTTCGGACGCACATCACCTGGTGCGTCGGGCAAATATGTCATACTGGTATCCCAGCAGGCATGGAGGAAGGTTTCAGTTGAGGGCGCACGTCGTATATTAGGAAACGTCCCATCCAGCATCTAGACTAGACTAACACCTATAATCTTACAATATAATGTAACCGGTAGCACACCATTACATTCGCGCATCGTGGTCAGCAGTCTCGTCAATGCGTGTACGATTGCCTCTCCCGCTGTCACCTTCGTCTTCAGGTGAGCGTGCACGCTTCAGTGTGTTTTCGGCCGCGCCGTCTTGAGCCTTCCAGTCACCTCCTCCGCCAGCAACCGCACCTGGCTTATCTTCAGCATCAGCATAACGTTCTTCGACTTCACGCCGACGCTCTATTTCTAGTCTCTGAGCTTGAGCACCCCAGCCACCACGGCCAGGGTCGTAGTCTGCTCGATGCTCGTCTCGCACCTGGTGAAAGTGTTAGCCGACCAAACAGCGAACAGATCGCGTTCACTCACCTGTCCACCACTCTTACCCCTACCGAACTGCCGTCCTTCCCGATAGCCAAGATCCAAGTCGCACCGTATTATGCGCTCATCGAGTTTCGTACCACTGATGTACCGGAGGCAGGCGAGTGCCTCTGCATGAGTATAATATTCAACGAAGCAGAACCCACACGGTGTCCTGCGCATTACATCCCGTTATACCATGACAACACTTCTCATAATGATACGACCCACCTAGTATTTCTGTCAAGCCCCATGATTATACGCTTAATACCACCACCTTCATCAGGAGATGTGCATCGCGAGAAGAGCTCATATATCTGTTCCTCAGTGGTATAAAAACTTAGGTTCCCAACCTATATCAACCACCTCCTCAGTTGAGTGTACAGAACTGTCAGGATGATGAACGAACATAGAGGGTAGTCGATTTTGCGAGTAGTTCATTCTGCTTTTGTCGGTCGACTCGTGCCTGTGAGTCCTTATAGCTGGAAGGCTGGTCCAGTGAAGATACAATATGCGCCATGAAGTCAACTTTGCGGCCAGCCAGGCTGTCAGTGCTGGGTTCCTATTCAAGGTCAGTACTTGTCAGTACTCAAGTTATTGCCGCGGTCAAGACGGTTGTAAGCGGAGGCACAGCTCATTGCCCAAAGTGGAACCCTAACCCTGCATACGCGACGCGACAACACTCAAGCCGCGTCAGCGCGAACATCCTTGCAGGACACTCTCGCCCTCCCGTTAGATTCGACCACATAGTACACGATGGATGAAATCGGCATTGAAATAAAGAAACAGGTGTGTCTTTCTCTCTCTGCCTAGAACATCGTATGAATGCCGTTCACCATAGGACCCCACCTTTGATAGTGTAGTCTCTGAGAAGACTGCACTGCTGCAGGAGATCCAGGAAGACGACTTGTATACGAAGTACAAGAAGCTCTCGCGGCATCTTGAACTGCTCGAGATCCAAGAGAGCTACATCAAGGACGAGCAGCTTAACCTCAAGCGTGAACTAATCCGTGCGCAGGAGGAAGTCAAGCGAATTCAGTCCGTCCCGCTGGTTATTGGCCAATTTCTTGAGCCGATAGACCAGAGTACGGGCATTGTGGGATCCACGACTGGCTCTAATTATGTCGTCCGCATTCTTTCAACATTGGACCGCGAACTCTTGAAGCCTTCATCGTCTATTGCCCTCCACCGACACTCAAATGCACTTGTGGATATCCTGCCTCCAGAAGCCGATTCATCTATTGCGTTGCTTGGAAAGGAAGAGAAACCGGACGTGTCATATCAAGACGTTGGTGGCATGGATACCCAAAAGCAGGAGATTCGAGAGGCTGTAGAATTGCCGCTTACGCATTTCGATCTGTACAAGAAGATTGGTATCGACCCTCCCCGTGGTGTTTTGCTATATGGTCCACCGGGTATGTTTACAATCACCGCGTAGCTCAAGAATCTTAATAATTTGTACAGGGACCGGTAAAACCATGTTGGTCAAGGCCGTTGCACATCATACTACCGCTGCGTTCATCCGTGTCGTCGGCTCTGAATTCGTGCAGAAATATCTTGGTGAAGGTCCTCGCATGGTCCGAGACGTCTTCCGACTTGCGAGGGAGAACGCACCAGCTATCATCTTTATTGACGAAATTGATGCTATTGCGACGAAGCGTTTCGATGCACAAACTGGTGCTGATCGTGAAGTCCAGCGTATTCTGCTCGAACTTTTGAACCAAATGGACGGTTTCGATCAGGGAAGCAATGTGAAGGTATGTGCCGTCTCTCTGTCATGAAGAATGAGAGCTGAAGCGATGCTCCTCCGAAGGTCATCATGGCTACCAATCGTGCCGACACTCTTGACCCCGCTTTGCTGCGTCCCGGTCGGTTAGACAGGAAGATTGAATTCCCTCTACCTTCACGACGTGAGAGGCGATTGATCTTCCAAACATGTACCAGCAAAATGAACTTAGGTCCTGACGTCGACCTTGAAGATTGTGAGCCTGCCACCAATAACCATAGAGTTCATTGTGCTGATTACGCGTGTGTCTTGCACAGACGTCTCAAGGCCTGATAGATTATCCTCGGCTGAAATTGCTTCGATCGTCCAAGCCGCTGGTCTCCAAGGTAAGCTCGCTACTTTGCAACATCCCTCGCGCAAGTTCTGACGTGAGTCTGCAGCTGTGCGTAAAAACCGGTACGTTGTTCTGCCAATTGACTTCGAGGACGCGTGGAAGGTACGTTATTTGGCTATGTTTGTTTATAGACGCCGTACGTATAAAACTCAACTCGCGTTTCTTTTCCTTCCTGCCACCACAGCAAGTGGTCAAGCGATCAGACGAGACTTTGGAGTTCTGTGAGTGCAAATCATAACTCTTCTTGAACGTACACCTAACGTTTCTGTCATTCCTCTTAGACCGGTGATTGTTCCAGATTCTACCTCTTGGTAAGTACCCATCCTTTTTACAGCGTTCTCCGCCGCTGACGAGTGACGCGTCTTAGGCATTGTGTTGTACTCTACTGCATTGGACAATCATATTTTCTATATCGTCAAATTCCTTCAATCTATAAGGTCAGTGAGTACATAGGTCCGTCGTAATGCAATGAAGCTCCTTCACTTTAGCGTCTCTCCCGAATTCCTCACGGGGAGGCGCTCATTCTTAAGAGCGAGATCAAGACTGCATTCCTTTCTTTTGCTTCTCCTTTCATCGCTGCTCATCAGCGTGCGTGAGACCTTCGCTTGAAGGTACCTCGTATGAGGGGAGAGGTTCACACAAAGGGTACAGATCTCCATGACCGATGGACAATCATGTATATCACAGGTGAGTTCTACCTTGGTACTGGATTCCAGTGTTTGCCTTGACTGACACCACACAAGACTAGATATCCGCAATATAATTTTGTTATCCGTGCATCTTGATTCTTACACATCCCAGCTCTCTGACACTCTGGGCGGCGATGTATTTATCTCACACGACCGTCCTCATTTTATGGGAGCAAGATCATGTATAGCCTTTCAGTTTATACCGCCGCATTCCTTGTCGACGAATTTACTTATGATGGATTCGTTGAATGTTCGCGGGCGACATTTCCCTTTGCTAGTTGTCTTCATGATGTTCTAAGCCACGCCACAATACACGATTTTGGTTGCTCATCCTCTACTTCTTCGCTGGTTGACCTAGCTCACTTGCACGTTCTGTTGCAATCTGGATGGCACGAGCAATAGTGGAACGGACCCGACCGTCTTCAAGAGCAAGCAACCCAGCAATCGTACAGCCCCCGGGAGCTAGCAAGACGCGATTCTCAGTAACGTGATCAGGACAATGGTCTTTGAAACGCACTTGTAACGGCATCCTTGAGTTGCGCCGGGTGAGTACCCGCCTGTAACGTCATGCGTGCAGCTCCTTGTAACGCTGAACACAAGATGGTTTAGTGCGTGTATTCAGAGCTTCAAGCTGCTTCTGTGACTTACTCTGAGCAGCAAGTTCTAAAGCCTCCGCGCGAGGCAGGCCCATCATAACACCTCCATCAGCCATAGCCTCGAGGAAGATACATGCAAATGCAGGACCAGAGCCTGAAAGTGCCGTGCAAGCATCGAAATGCTTCTCATCCAAAAAACGGCACCGGCCGATGGAAGAGAATATTTTGAGGATCCTTTCACGATCAAGTTCTAATGATTCTGAGGGGGGTAGTGTGCTGACTACAGTCATGCCTTCGCGGATCTTCATGAAAGGGGCGCGCTCAGAATATCATGATGGCTGATGGGAGCGTTTCGAAGACGTACTTTGCAGGGTGTATTGGGCATCGCCCTAATTACAGTCGTTCCCAGTCCGACAAGAGCCGTGAGCTGGGAGATGGTGACTCCGGCGAGAATGCTGATTAACAGCTTGCCTTGGAGAGCTTCCCTCAATCCCGGCTCTCCAAGAATGACCTGCGCTAGTTGTGGCTTGCAACTGGGATGCCTGTAATGACCTCGTTTGGCATAGCATAAGGGTCATCGGGACTTACCAGAGGAGCACTACATCTGCCTCCTTGACTGCTCTGACGTTCTCTCCCACAAGGATCTCGACGCTGGGTCCGTAACTGCCCAACGTGAAAAACGTGTTCCTGAGTCGCTTCGCACTCTCTTCGCGGCTTACAGTTGCAATGAATCTCGTTGGCAAGGAGTCATCGGAGGGTAGAACGGCCGGTGTGACCGTCCCCGGCGTATGGGACTCCCATTTGGCTGCGACAGATTCAGAAGCAGTGGTATCGAGACTGGCCAGGACGCCAGAAAGGACTGCAACCCCCATTGTACCACATCCTGCGATCGCCCGTTGTTAAGAAAATGTGAGACCGGTGAGATAAAAAGGTGGCAGACAACCTAACACGCATAGGGTGTAACCCATCCTTGTGATCAATCAGATGGAGGGGAGGTCCGACAGAGAAAGATGCCCCACAAGGACAAGGGCAGCAGCTGAGCGGCAGGAGATGAAGATGGTGTGTGACAGGTCTGAACAAACACCCGAGGTATTTTTTTACGGCTGGAGACAATTTAAGAGGGGTGGCTCAGACGGCACAGTATATAGCACAGCTGCAGGTCGACCCTCCGTATTGCTCGTACCACACTCATTTCTCTCTACGCATGTATGCCTTCGTGACCGTTGGTTCTACCCGCTTCGACCGTCTGGTCCAGCGTGCACTGTCGGACGCCGTGCTCGATGTCCTGCGTGCCAAGGGCTACTCGAAAATCGTCGTCCAATGCGGTAATTCTGAGTTTGATACGAAAGCATTCCAATGGACTGGCGAGACATGGGTCAGGAAGGGTACTGGAGACGTCGAAGTCTGGCGATTCAAGCCGTCATTGAAGGAGGAATATGAGCAAGCTGATCTGGTCATCAGCCATGCCGGTTAGCACAATCCCTGTGAAACTCGTTCATCTCCATCTAACCATACCGCAAAGGGTCTGGCACCATTCTCGACGTCCTGAGGCTGAGGAAGCCACTGATAGTGATACCCAACGAGACACTCATGGACAACCATCAGGAAGAACTGGCTTCTGCTCTCGCACATCTCAGGCATCTCAAGGCTTCCACCATCGCGTGAGTCCCTTTTGCTATTCCGCAACACTCTTCCAGCCACTCACCATCCCTCAGCGAATTGCCGAAAGCCATCGAGACTCTGGAGCCATCGAAAATTGTGCCCTTCCCCGTATTTGATGGCAGCAGATTTAGAGAGTTGCTCGACGAGGAAATGGGCTATGTATGATCTTGACTTTTATCTTCTTCTTGGGCTCCTGGTCGCTCGCGTTGTAACACCCTGGACATTGTATCATCTACCTTCACACATACACGGACACTTCATCACCATATCTGCAAGGTTCTGGCATGCCTGCTGCTGTCAAACCAGTCGTCGTATCCGAACAGCAGCCGCAGGAGTATGAGGACCAGCATGTGCATGCTGTCTATGATCAAATTGCCCCTCATTTCTCCTCGACGAGATACAAGGCATGTAGGAAAATGGGTTTCATTCTATCTGTTCGTAACCTCTCGATAGCCATGGCCAATCATCGCTGCCTTTCTCGCGTCTTTGCCAACAGGATGGATAGGATTTGACTCTGGAACGGGCAATGGCAAATATCTCCCGTTGCCTCTCGATCGTCCAGGCAGCATATGGACGATTGGCATGGACAGAAGCAGAAACTTGCTTCAGATTGCTCGAACCGCGGGAGAAGGAAATATCATCAGGGAAGTGGTGTGGGGAGACGTACTAGGACATCCATGGCGGGATGGTGCTTTCGTTCGTACCCATCCCCTGAGTTGAATGGTCCAGAAATTAAACCCCTTGCTTTGCAAAGGATTATGCTATTTCCATCGCGACAATTCATCACTTGTCGACATACTCTAGGCGCAAACTGGCAGTACAGGCAAGTGTCCAGTCCGACTGCTCTTCGAATTCTCAGCTCAGACATATTCTAGAGGTTGCTCCAGAGTATATCACCCTCGCATGGCCGCGCTCTCATTTACGTCTGGGCAATTGAGCAAGATGACTTGTCGAAGCGTTCGATCCCTGCTGAGACGCCGACAGAGCAGGGAGGCCAGGACGTGTTTGTCCCTTGGGTAATGACCTCGCAGACGAGATCGAAACCCAAAAAGAACGTGGAAAAAAGACCATCCCAGGCACAACCATCCCTTGAAGCAGACAACGCAGAAGCCAAGGTCTTTAACAGGTACTACCATATGTTTGCTCAGGGAGAGTTGAGACAGCTTGTATGCGACGCGGCTCAGGGCATGGGACTTAGTATTGGGCCCAAGTCAGATATTAGCACAGGAATGGGCATAGAGATCGTCCAGGATGGTTGGGAGCGGTCGAACTATTATGTAGAGTTGCACAGATGGAATTACTCTTAGTTGCTTCAGTTGGGAATGGTTGTGCGATCGGAGATATCCCATAGGGAATGCTTTTGATATGAGCATGAAGTAGTACAGATGATGACAGGAAACGACGGGGACTAAGAAACCTACTCGCTGGCCGCCATGACTGAGTTAAATAGATCAAAATCGGTGTTACAAAGTCAGGGCAAGGAACAGACTCACTAGCGTTGATCAAGTCTCCTCCGCTGTCCCTCAGTGCCTTTACGGCCTTCGCCCGTGAGCAGCCGACCTGTTGTACAACGAGCTCGATATCCTTAGGCTCGATGCCAGTCTCATCAACAGGGCCCTCCTCCTCAACAGCCTCCAACTCGGGAATGTCATCGTCGTCGTCGTCACCTGCGCCAGCGCCAGCGCTCTGGAGGTTGGGGATGTTGGCACCACCACCGGATGCAAGTTGAGAAGCAGCCCCGAGGCCTGCGGCAGAGTTCATGTCCTCAACCTGGCGAAAGACATGAGTGCATGCCAGTGTCGTGGATCGAACATGTGCGTACCTTAGCCTCACCGAAGACGATGTACACATCGCTGTTTGGCGACTTGTAGACATCAGGAGCCGCAATGACGAACAGAATCTATCCAAATCATAGTCAGCTACTACAGCCATGTTAAGTCCAGTTAAGACGGAGTTGAGTCGCACGTTCTTGGGTCTCCTGAGGGTAACGCGGGTGATACCAGGGACCTTCTTCAGCCCAAGTCCGAGGAGAGCCTTCCTGGCCTTACGTTCCGAGCGGGATTGGATCTTGTCAAGGGCTGCCTGAGAGGTAGGATCCTCCTCGTGCTCCTCGTGATCGTGATCGTGCTCGTGCTCGGAGTGGTCGGAAGGGAGTTCCTCGATTGTTGCAGACATCTATGTGGGGAATGCACGATTAGTACGGGAAGTGTATCTGGACGTGCATCCGTTGAGTTGGCAGTCAATCCATCCTCACACAGGCTCTCCAGGGAAGCACGACGTGACTGGAGGATACTGAGACAACATAGTGACACTCACGGCTATGTTTTTGAGGAGTTTATGGGACGAATTGGTGCTCGACGTGGGAGACGATGAGGACGCGTGCGCTGGGAGACTCAACCCTAACCCCAATCATCGTGTCGGCTGCGCGTGACAAGGCGCGCTTTGCCACGCGACCGGGTTTGGATCGTCAAACTCAACCTAACTCAACGCTCGACGACGTCTGCTGCAAACACATCTTGAAACACATACTACCCAAAGTCTACTTAGTATCGGGCCAGCAAACGTCTTGCGACTCTCCCCCCTCTAATCTCAAGGTTGTATTGTCCTGCTCTCGGGTCAAGCTTTACGCACTTGCATCCGCCATGAGTGTCTGGTCTTGGTACTGTACTTGCTGTGATTGCCCAAACGACGTCATGCTCCCCACTGTCTGAGCTCTTCAATATAAGAAACCTCGCAACTCGCAGAATGGCTGCAGCTACTGGCTACTGGTCCTCTATTGTCTCCTCAAGATTGTCGATACTCACTGCCTTGCTGCTACCGGTATGGATACTGAGACGAAGCGTGCAACCTATCACTCCGCGGCCTATGTAGCATCGGGGTCAGCCATGATGAGCTTCAAGCCGATTAACGCTATTCATCAACATCTCTGCGCGTTCCATTGCTATTCGTATGTGGCCCGTTGCGCTTCCTATTTTCGCGTCACCAACACTTTCTCAGCAATGACCATACCCGGCATGTTGAGGCCCACCACTACTGTACCCACCGCAATCGTGACTTCCACCAGTGTGTGATCTATGATTCGGATGAGGCGAATGCTAGGTTGATTGGCATCGAGTATATCGTCACAGAGGAGGTGGTTGCAGTTGGTCGGTTGCAGAACGTGTATATTGAACTTGTGAATAGGTTTTCAAGGAGCTGCCCGAAGAAGAGAAGAAGTATTGGCACTCACACAAATACGAGGTGAGTAACTTCCGCCGAGGCACAATCATCAGGTCACTTTTGACACCCATGCGACAGGTCGAGAGCGGCCTATTGCAGCTACAAGTGAAGAGCGGTGTGCCAGGTGAGTGCCATTCTATTGTATTGCATATTAGGTTAGCCAAGTTGATGATTGGGTTCAGCTGTTGCGACTGATGCCGCAGAACAGCCTGCTATGTTGGAGCTCCAGCGGACGTACGGCAAGACCATCCATACGTGGGCATACGATGTGCACCCAGACTTGCCACTTGGACCACCGAACCTGATGATGTCGTATCCCGGAGATCATTTCGCTCCCCCCGAGGAACTGGTCAGGGAGCGAGATGGGAAGTATGGCATGGATACGGCTGCAAAGAGGAAGCTGCGGGCAGAGTACCTCCCCCCGTATGGGAAGGTGCAGAGTTCTGATGCTTGGGAGCAGACTGGGAAGGCGATTGTGTTTGAGGCCGTCGAGAAGGACATCCAGACGAAGTGACTGTGCGGGTGACAGCGGGTCTTGTGCCGTCCTGGCGTCACTGTCTGCAGAATTGTGGGGAGTCGGAATATGAAACACGCATGTACACTAGCGATCGTTATTTGAGCACATTAATTCTGCCACCGTGTTGAGAGTGTCTTTTCAGCAGCAGTGGAGGCAGCACGAGCACACGGTTCAGAGATCTGGAGGCCGCCGCGTCGCGGGTCCCGCCATTCATGTCCGCGTCTGACCTCTCCCGCCAACTCCGTCTCGTCTTAGAGCATGCGTCGGATGCCCCATCTGTCCCTTCGCTGCTAGAAAACATCGATGCTTTCGTGCGCGACCATCGCGACTCGCCCGACGCCGGAGCAATTGCGCTGCAACTCGAGGAAGAGCTGCAGAATGTCAACGATAATGCGGTGAACCACTCGGTTTGCTCTCAGTTGGAGGTCTTTCTGGCCGTGCTCTATCATCTTCGAACATTACTACCTCCTCTGTCCGTCATATCCACTTGGTTTGATCTCGTCATTCGTCCTGCGCTTCGCGAACCAAAGCTCTCAACACCGGCAGTAAATCATGCAAAGGAGCTCATTCTCGCTGCCCTTGAGCCTCCGCCATCTGACTCCGAGGAGCCTGATGAAGAGAAAAGGGCAGAAAATGACAGGAGGAGAGAGAAGGTGGGGAATTTCAGACGGAGGCTGATGGACTACTATCTACTGGATGCGTACAACGAGAGCTCCGGAGAGGACGTGCTGGAGTGGGCGAGTTTAGACGACATTACCCGAGAGAAAAAGGCGACATGGAAAGCAAATCTGGAGGATGTGCTCGTCAAGACAGGGCTCCAAAGACCGAATGTGCGTATAGTTAATAATTTTGCTGTACCTGCAGCTGACGGCTCATCCAGGCTCTACTGACCGAGTTATACCATTGCTACGCTTCCCCCACCTCAAGAGTTCAACTGCTCCTCTTCCTGAACTCATACACGTCCCAGGCTGAGTTTCCCGATGCTGCTGCAGCATCCATGGCATCCCATATGCTGATGCATGCATTGCTGTACTCCCTTATCTTCGACAACTCCTCCACTCTATGCACTATTGGGCTCACTGTGCTCACAAAATTGTTGCCCATATTTGCTGTCAAAGCAGGTGAAGATCTCAAACGTCTGCTTCCCCGTCTATTAATTGCTCTAGCACGCATAATCTGCTGGAAACAGCGGCCGTTGTCTACCTTGCGGGACCTATCTCCGGAACAGTTGGGCGTAGACCCTGAGGTTGCGAAAGATCTCAACGAGGATATTCCGGAAGAGGAAGATGATTTAGACAACACCAACAAGCTGCCTATTCGCCCTGACCTGGAGTGGAACAGACTAGAAGCGGTGTTCAGTGGTACTTCGTCAGGCATACCACCTCCCCATCAATTCTTTGCATTCCTGTACTATTTGTTTCCTTGCAATACCTTGCGTTTCCTGCGATTTCCTGTGTCGTATCTTGCCGATAACAATGTGGAATCATTGTACACGGTCGACTGGGAAGAAGCCCTCGACGAAGATATGATACGAAGCAAAAGCGAGGTATGTTTGCTGCGTCATGATTCAGACACGAATGGGCGACTGAATCATTTTGGATTGTGCCGCCACCAGCCGCTCCTGCGAGGCCATGTCCTCCACCCTCTGCTCATTTGGCGGGATGCAGCCTCAGAGCTTGAACAGCCTGACTTTTGGGAACAGTATGACATCCCGCAGATAGTGGGTGAATGCACGATGTTGGATGTTCGTAGTGCATCTCTCGGGCTTCGAGAACAGGGCCACATGTTTGCAAGATCCAACAGTAAACCCGCGCCCGCTACACAACAGCCGATTTTGCCACCGATTGTCGAACCGATACCAATACCTGCGCTGTCGTCTTCCGCAGAGAGTTCTGCATCGTCAGTATTGGCACATATTCCAGCTCCTGTGTCACCGCAGAAACCGCGTATATCACTCCAAGAGATGATCTCGACGTCGATAGCTTTGAAGTCTGGTCTTGAGGTCGAAATCGTCGATCCCACGCCTACATGGCCGATGTCGTTGTTTCATCAGCCTCGAACAGGCTCGCCATCACACGAACCGCACAGTTCGCGGACAGCGACTCCTGCACCTGACTCTGCATCATTCCGTGGGCGGCCGTCAGACGATATGATTCCATCGCATGTCGGTCAAGCTATCGCAGAACTGCAGAGAGAGGTATTGTTACTGAGGAGCGATCTTAATCTCGAATTATGGATCGCAAGGGAGAACGTGCGGCACATCGGAAGGCTGTACCATGATCGTGTGTTGTCCAGAAATGCCGAAATTGAACGACAGGGTCTTGTGAGTCTTCACGCACCTCTGCAAGACAAGGGGGAATGGAACTGATGATGGGTCACGTGCAGCATAACAAAATGAAGGAGTACAAAGCGGAAGTACATCGACTGCAAAAAGAACTCAAGGACCACAAAGATCAGACATCGACAATGAAGAACCAGTATGCAGATTACAATCAAAAACTGCAGGACAAGCTTCGCGATTTGCGAGCGGAGAAGGCTTCCTGGGTAGCCGAAGCTGCTGCAATGCGAGCTGCAGACAAGGAAGCGAAGGTATGTGACTTGACAGCAGCTTTGCGTGTAGTGCAAGTAAATCACGCTATGTCCGTACAGGCAACATTCGTTGCTCAAGGCAAGCTGCTTGCGGAGGCTACCAACCGCGTGTTCCAGCTTGAGACGAAGATCAAGGAGAATGCGCACAAGATTGACCGTTTACACGACTACGAGAGACAGATTGAACAGCTCATCAGGATGCAGCGACTCTGGTGCGTATTCTTATCCGCCTTTTGCCTTCTATACTTATGCGCGATTTGCCATACTCACAGGGAAACCGACGTTCATCAGCTCAACGAGCAGAACGAGTACCTTAAGGTCTTCACGAGCAAATACCGGAAGATGGAGCTACAGCTCGAGACATTTGAGAAGATTCAGGCTCAGATGGACGATAATGCTCGGTGCGTCGCTTGCTATCTTATGCTCTCCATGAACACTGATGAAGGTGAGTATAGGCAACACCGACAGCAAATGCAGCTACTCGAGGCGCGTCTTGCATTTGCCCAGAAGCAGCTGGAGAATGCACGCAAGATTCCGTCGTTGGCAGACCTTTCTCAGTATCGTGATGAGTCGACAAGGCTTTCACAAGCCAACGAGCAATTGCGTGAAGAAAATTCTGAGCTTCGAGACGAGGTGGAAGAGCTGCGGGCGATGATTGAATCTCTCAAGGCGAGGATAGCGGGCAATCGAGACGCGTTGGCATCCCCTCGCGCCTCGCCGCTGATTCCTCATGCGAACACGTCTTTTTGATTTAGTACGTGTGGATGTACACAACTATAGTCGATGTATTTGCGATGTATCACTGGAAACGATTATTATTGAATGAACAGTTGACAACTAAGACTTCTTACTTATTGTATGGGGGACGGGCGCCTAAGGAATGCGGTGGAATGATGGGGAAGGTGCGCGAGCGAGAAAGGCAAGGGGAAGCGCGTCTATCCAAACTTGTGTCGAAGGTTCTCGAAGGGCAATATGCAGAAAGTACTTAAACCCGTACCCTCCCCCGTCCTCCCTTTCTCCAGCTTTGGTCTGACTATCTACTCGCTCTACACTCTCTGATACCACTTTTCTTTTTCCCTTTCTTCCCCCACGCTTCGTAAGTCAATCCAACATCTCGCACTCTCGCGTGTGGCGTACCGACATACCCTTTGTTCCAGACGACAAAATGTCCACTGAGAGCTTCGGCTTCCAGGCTGAGATCAGTCAGCTCTTGGATCTCATCATCAGTAAGTCTACGACGCGTCCTTCTCCGCGTTGAGCTGTCGTCTGACGCGACTTGTGTTTAGACACTTTCTACTCGAACAAGGAGATCTTCCTTCGAGAGCTCATCTCCAACGCCTCTGATGCCCTCGACAAGATCCGATATGCTTCCCTCACCGATCCTTCCGTCCTTGACACCTGCAAGGACCTCTACATCCGGATCACCCCCGACAAGGAGAACAAGGTTCTCTCTATCCGGGATACCGGTATCGGTATGACCAAGGCCGACATGGTCAACAACCTTGGTACGATCGCCAAGTCGGGTACTAAGGTAAGCACTTTGTGTTTTTATTTGTCGGCATCTCAGTTGTTGACTTTGAGTCGGTAGGGCTTCATGGAGGCATTGAGCTCCGGCGCCGATATTTCCATGATTGGTCAATTCGGTGTCGGTTTCTACTCCGCTTTCCTCGTCGCCGAGCGTGTGCAAGTTATCTCAAAACACAACGATGACGAGCAATACATCTGGGAGTCTGCCGCAGGTGGTACTTTCACTATCACCCAGGACACTATCAACCCTCCGCTCGGCCGTGGTTCTGAGGTCCGTCTATTCCTGAAGGAGGACCAGCTTGAGTACCTCGAGGAGAAGCGTATCAAAGAGATTGTCAAGAAGCACTCCGAGTTCATCTCCTACCCCATTCAGTTGGCTGTCACCAAGGAGGTTGAGAAGGTAAGCAGTTTGTGTTTTCCCGGAAGGATGATTTCTGATCATTTCGAAACAGGAGGTCGAGGACGACGAAGAGGAGATGAAGGACGAATCCGAGCAGTCCAAGGTCGAGGAAGTTGAGGACGAGGCCGAGAAGAAGAAGAAGACTAAGAAGATCAAGGAGAAGGAGGTTACCAACGAGGAACTCAACAAGACCAAACCCATCTGGACTCGTAACCCTCAGGAGATCACTCAGGAGGAGTACGCCGCCTTCTACAAGAGCTTGACAAATGACTGGGAGGACCATCTCGCCGTCAAGCACTTCTCCGTTGAGGGTCAGCTTGAGTTCAAGGCCATCCTCTTCGTACCCAAGAGGTGAGTTTGTAATTCTGTCTCTGTCGATGTCGTTGATACTGACTGATTATTGATAGGGCCCCCTTCGACCTCTTCGAGACGAAGAAGAAGCGCAACAACATTAAGCTCTACGTCCGCCGTGTCTTCATCATGGATGACTGCGATGAGCTTATCCCCGAGTACCTCAACTTCATCAAGGGTATCGTCGACTCTGAGGATCTTCCTCTCAACATCTCTCGTGAGTCGCTCCAGCAGAACAAGATCCTCAAGGTCATCCGCAAGAACATCGTCAAGAAGTGCATGGACTTGTTCAGCGAGATCGCTGAGGACAAGGACAACTTCAACAAGTTCTATGAGGCCTTCGGCAAGAACATCAAGCTTGGTATCCACGAGGATGCTCAGAACCGCAGCAAGCTCGCCGAGTTCTTGCGCTTCTACTCAACTAAGTCCCTCGAGGAGCAGACTTCGCTGAAGGGTAAGTACACATTTTCGTACATATGCTCAGATTGTGAAGGCTGACTCGCGCGTTTAGACTACATTACACGTATGCCTGAGGTTCAGAAGAATATCTACTACCTCACTGGCGAGTCGCTCTCTGCCGTCAAGGACTCACCCTTCCTCGAAGTCTTCAAGAAGAAGGGCTTTGAGGTCCTCTTGCTTGTCGACCCCATTGATGAGTATGCTATCACCCAACTCAAGGAGTTCGAGGGCCACAAGCTGGTTTGCGTCTCCAAGGAGGGTCTCGAACTCGAAGAAACCGAGGAGGAGAAGAAGGCTCGCGAGGAGGAGGCCAAGCAATTTGAGGATCTCTGCAAGGCGGTCAAGGATGCTCTCGGTGACAAGGTCGAGAAGGTTGTCGTCTCCAACCGTATCATTGATTCGCCATGCGTCCTCGTCACCGGTCAGTTCGGCTGGTCATCGAACATGGAGCGTATCATGAAGGCGCAGGCTCTCCGCGACTCTTCGATGTCGTCTTACATGGCATCGAAGAAGACCCTTGAGCTTAACCCTCACAACGCTATCGTCAAGGAGCTCAAGAAGAAGGTCGCCGAGGACAAGGCCGACAAGTCCGTTCGCGACCTCACCTACCTCCTCTTCGAGACTGCCCTTCTCACCTCCGGCTTCTCCCTCGACGATCCTACGTCGTTCGCCAAGCGCATCTACCGCATGATTGCACTTGGTCTCGATGTCGATGAAGAGGAGGAGTCCGCTCCTGCGGCATCTTCGTCGGATGATGTTCCTCCGCCACTCGAGGGTGCTTCCACCTCTGCGATGGAGGAGATCGACTAAACACCTGGGACATCTCCGATACCTTCGTTGATGTGGATGGTTGCTTGCTTCGATCAATTTGTTCTGTCTTGCTGTCGCTCTCATTCAATTGTATTTTATAGTCACGCTTTGGGCATGTTGCGCATCTTTACGACTAGTAGTATACTCATGTAGTTACACGCAATCCAAAATTCTTCTGCATCTCCGAACATTGTTCTGAGTGTGATCGCATTGGAAAGTGAAGCCTCTAGAGTCTACAGAGATTCGCGAAACGAAGAGACCACTTAGCGACGGAGGCAGGGTGGCTATGGAGCTGTTTAGTGCTCAGGCGCCTGCACGTGCGCCACGCGTCGAAAGCGACGCGCGATTGTGCAGCATGACTTCCACCAACCACAAGGGTATTCAAACCGATTTCACTTAGTATTCAAGTGACCTTGATTGCATCTCCACTCAAACACTCTCTAAATATGTCGTCAAGGTACGACAGCCGACGTGACCGTAGCCGTGAAAGGCACGACCGGGATCGGGACAGGAGATACCATGAATCTGCCCCTTCTCGGAGGAGGTCTCGTTCGCGTAGTCCTCCAAGGCGGGCAGACTATCGCGACAGGGACAGAGATAGGGAAAGAGACCGCGGCGGACGGTACTCTGGTAGGTGACTGTATGACTCCACCCATGCCTCGCAATTTCGCTCAATGTTTTACACTTGCTGGCCGTGGTTCATTCATATAGATCGCAGAGACTACAAGGACGACAGGGACAGGCGAGATGACCGAGACCGACGAGACGACAGGCGACGGGATGACAGAAGAGACCCGAGGGACCGCGACGATCGACGACGAGAGCCGCCGCCGCCGAGAGATGGGGGCCGGGATGCACGAGACAGGGACACCCATGACCGACGACCAGATGGCCCACCTCGTCGAGAGGAAGAAAAACGCTCTGCGGGGAACGATCGCGATACGCCACAACAAACATCTCGACAAGGTGAGCTCCCTCTGCCATTGCTACCATTATGCAATGGCTTACTGTTTGTACCATCGGATCGTTTGAATGAATGATAGGGACGAGTGCACCAGAGGACAGCGCAGCAAAGTCGCGACAAGAGCCCGAAGTTCCTACGGAAGGCGGCGCCGAGGAGGGCGAAACCATGGATGTAGTCGAGGAGGATACAGACGCGATGATGGCCATGATGGGTCTCTCTGGATTTGGCACAACCAAGGTACGTTTTTGCGACGATCAGGTGGCCACAGACGAATTGAGGTGAACGATGATCAGGGTAAGCACGTTGAAGGGAACCAGGAAGGTGCAGTAAATATCAAGAAGATGCGGACATGGCGTCAGTACATGAATCGTCGTGGAGGATTCAACAGGTCCGTCTTTACGTTCTCGTTTTGGGGGATGCACGCCACATTCACGCTGTTGTCGCTACTAGGCCGCTTGACAAGATCAAGTGAACCTTTCTTACGTCCGTCTCACCATTGGCGATACTCGCGCGCGCACATACCCCAAATCAGCTTCGAGTTAAGTTCGTCCTTTATGATCCGAAGTGACTGCTTGCTACCACAGGACAGATAGCAGCTGTCGGTTCACACATCGTCCATCGCCCCCTTTCCAAATGGGTGCGATCAGCGTGGAGGATGAAGGTGATGGGAACCTCCAGGCATTCTGCGTCCTTTTATCAATGTATGATCATCGTAATGAAAATCTTACCCGGCCCATGGACTTTCTACGATCACGAAGGCTCGACAATGGAACGACGCAAATCATACAGTCCGAGTGTCATTCAATACTAATTGGTACATACACAAACTGCAAGTGATGGACGAAATGGCAGAAGGGATAACGGGAAATCGTGACATCAAGCGTGAACGATGCGAAAGCGGTGAAAGAAGGGATAAGTCGTAGTGAATAAAATAAGACCTTCGCTCTCTAAACCTCTTCCCGGACGCGAGAATGTGAAGACGTGGGCTCAGAAGCCGTGCACCTTGATAGTGGCCTTGGGGATGCCTTCCTCGACGAGGAAGTTCGAGATCTTCAAACGCTGATCACCTTGGAGCTGGATGACTTGACCGGCCTCCTCGTCATCAACGAGTGTACCGTTGCATGCGAATTCCTATACGCATATAGTCAGGCTTGTGTCCCCCCTTCGCAGAGCGTGGCGGATCTGCATTACCTTCTTGAATGCCTTCAAGAGCTTCTTTGCATCGTACTCTATATATCCAGAATCAGGGAAAAGTGAGCGATTGCAAGAAGATGACGAGGGGGACATACCCTTAGGGAGACCTTGCAAAGTAGTCAACGTCTTACGTCCGTTCCGTTGCTGAATACGGATATGGATGTAATTCTGCTGAGACCCGACGTCCTTAGTGGTGCTAAGTGGGTCTCCTTCGTCTGCGAAGGGATCTAAAGACGGGGGAAGAGATTAGACCATAGTTTGAACACAATGACCGCTGAATCGATAAGGGCCCTAAAGGAGAACTCACTCACCGAAAGTGTTGAGGTTCTGCACGCTCATGCGACGGGCGGGAAGGCGCAAGTGGAAGGTGTTTGTGAGAAGACGGTAGGGTGGTTGGGGAAGATGCAACTGACTGATTCTGACGGTGGCGACGGAGGCTCCTTATATACTTCAGGTTATGTAAGCCACCACCCTCCGCGAGCGTCTACACTGGGATGCTTCCCTTTCGAGAGAATTAGCTTTACACCGCCTGATCTTCCCTCAACACTGCTCTTCGGCCGTACTAGTCCAGAGTTGCTGGTACCATCTGGACCATCACGCGAGGGCTAGACGAAGGACAAGGCAGGACACCCCATGGCACCTTTGGCACCCCCCGCCACCGTGAAGAAGAAGAAACCCCCGACTTTCCAGCATCTGCCGCTTAACAGAGGTACGCTGCTTTCAAGTCCCCATTTGGATTGTTGAAGATGGGATTTCCCACTTTTACAGCTAAGAAGTTGAAGAAGGAATGGGTGACTGTACAGAAGATTAAAAGCCAGTGGAAGGCGCAGAAGCGAAAGGAGGGATTGGTGCCGAGCCGACCTGTGGACGCTGAGCTGAGCGATCATCCAGACAAGGCGGAGTCCGACGAAAAGACGAGTAGCCAGAAGGATGCTTCTGAGGAGAGTAGTGATGATGGTAGTAAGTCGGAAGATGAACCCGAGGATACATATCCCCTACCTCCGGAAGGCAAAGGCAAATCTAGAGCAAAACCTAATAAGCCAAAAACCGCGACAAGCACAAAACGGAAAGCAGAGAATGTGGAACAAGAAGACTCACCGACCTTGCGAGATTTGCAACGTCAGGCGTATTCCAAATCATCACTCCATTCCTTCAAGTCAGGTCATTCCAACCGGAGCAACGGTGGTAGGGGAAGGGGTTCTGACCGAGGGAGAGGCTTTCATACCCGTGGTCGTGGCCGTGGACAGCCCGATATGCGTCTCCGCATGAATGTGATGCTCGAAAAAATCAAAAGGGATTTCACTTGAGACTGCGATGCTGACTCGTAAGTCTACCAGGCCCTAACAAGAATATTGTACAACATTCGATACTCGTCTGACCACTACGCTTTAGCCCTCTTTAGCCAGCTTTATTCTCCTTATCCTCCGAGTCCTCGTCTATTTGCATCTTTTCCCCCTCATTGCTAGAAGTGGCTTCCCTACTGCTTTCTCCAGCTTCTGTTGTCGACTTCACGAATCGCTCGGCGAGACTTGTTGGCGGCTTCTGCTCAATGGAAGTAACAGAGGAGATAGGATGTACTTCCTTGCTCAGATGTCCGGGACCAGGGTCGTCCAACTCGTCCACCAGTCCCAACGCCCTCGTTTCAGATACTTCTGCGCCGGCGTGTGGGGTTGTAGTTGAGGTACCGCCATTTTCAACAGCAGCGAGAGCGAGGGGCGACGGCGGAGGACTCTTTGAATGGGAACGCGCATCGTCATGGAGAAAGGGTATAGGAGAAAACATGGGGGTCGAAGGGGTCGAGAGGGCAGAGGTACTAACGATGCTCGGTCCCACTGAGCTAGCTGAAGTTCCTTGTACACCCGCTGGGAATGCATCCCATGTTGATGTCACAAGGAGAGTTTTCTCAACTGCCCGTAGATATTTCCCGATATACTTGTAATGTCTCTGAGGATGCAAGAGGAGTTCACATACTCGCTGAATGGTGAATGGTGCGCTGATAAACGAAATAATGAACGACAGCAAGAGCAAGTCTGGGCGGAAACATACCCCTCCAGCCCATCCAGCAATTTACATATTTCTGTCTTGAAGTCCCCAGCTTCTTCTTTGCTGAGTACGTGTTTGGGTGCCTCGTTCGGATTACCTTCTAAGCGAATGCGAGGGGCGAAAGGGGGGAGTTTTAGTCCCCCGTTGGCCAAGCTCCTCGGAGGACCCCTGGAGGCTGCGAGGACTTGAGCTGTATCATCTTTGGGAGGATTGCTCAGGTACTGTTCTATATTCTGACATACCGAGCAGTCAAGTATAACGATAACACGCGTACTAAACGAGACCAGCCCACCTTATCAAGTCTGTGTTTGATGATATCCCGCAATAGCGACCAATCTGTCCTGAGGGAGAACCGTGAATTTAGAAAATGCTAGGATGCAACGAACATACTCTACTACGTCTTCTTTGGCGATCTTCTCTAGCACGGCGCTGTACTCTGCCAACTCAAAGATGGTTCAGCTATAAGCTTGCGCGGTCTGGATTGTCTCAGCGCGACATTACCTTCATTCCATTCGAATGCGCTCATGTTGAACGTTGGGCGCGGTGTGCGATCACGAAGGAAGGTCAGTCGAATCGCGCGCCTACGCGTAACGACAGGAGTACGTCACGCGATCAGAACAAGAAAGTATCCGCCGTTCGAACGTCGGCTCGAATTTGGGCTTGGATGCTTGGCTGGGTCGCTGCGGTGACGCGGAAGGCGATGTAACAAGGCGTTGCCTTTTCTTATATATCCTCACCACCCGCTCTTTTCTTGACACCAAGACATCCCTCATCCTCCCAGCCAGTAGGGAAGTGAGAATACCAGTGGCATACAAGAGTATGCCTAACTTGCGATCGCTGTTTCTGACCCGGAGATCGTCCGGCCATGCGCAGACGAGCCTGTCGAACACCCGGAGACGGAAGCTTCTTTTGTCGTATCTTCCCGACTGGTATGTACCCCACAGACGTTCGCTCTCCCTGAACAATATTGAGTCGTGTGCCAGGGTCATTACCATAGGGCTGGCGTGAGTGATCCATGATGCTTCTACCCCACTACTTTACTCAGCATCGGACAGTGCCCTGTTTTATGCCATCGAACATATAGGCGGATACAAGCGAGAGTTTTCCTTGTCAGACACTTCGTGCGTACCTTGCTGAAAGTTGATGAGTGAACGTACTGACCATCATTCTAGGCTCCGTCATACGTATGCTGTACACGAGCGAATACCAGTATGCATCTGCTTTGTCAAACCAACACTTGTTACTCACGCACCTATCAGAATAACGCTCTCATTTGTATATCATTTGTCGCACCAGTCGTTCTTCTACCACTTGTCAACTTTTTCACTGTACGTTCATGGTGGGATTTGCACAGCAGCTGGTTAGGTCGTAAGTACAACGTTGACGTCCACCCTTGCGCATACTACAACGTTAACAGTCGTATTGGGACTTGCCCTGACTGGCTCCATCACCCAAATCACCAAGATCACTGTAGGAAGACCGCGCCCTGGTATGATCTCGTGCGTCAAACCTTGTCGTTGATGAGCTAAACTATGTATTGAACAGATGTTATTTCTCGATGCATTCCCCCAGTAGGGGCAGTAGACCCTCCGTTCGGGCTGTCCACAGTCGATATATGTACCCAAGTTGATAAGAAAATTCTGGACGATGGATGGAAAAGCTTTCCGAGTGGACACTCAAGTCGTATGTATTCGCCATTCTGCGATGGGATCTTCACTGAAACTTACTTATCCAGTATCATTTGCGGGGCTTGGATTCCTATCCTTTTACCTTGCCGGTAAAGTCCACCTGTTCGACAAACGTGGCCATGCGGTGAGCAATAACGCGCTATGAGGCGTGGCGAGGGTTTGACTCAGATTACTTATTCTTCCACAGCCCAAGGCATGGTTGGCCATAACGCCTCTAGCCGGGGCAGCATTAGTTGCAATCTCGCGTACCATGGATTACAGACGTATGTCAAGCAAATCACGCGCATTTTCTGGGGCTGAATAATTCTTCTTCAGACCATTGGCACGACGTCCTAGTCGGCTCTCTCCTCGGCCTTGCCATGTCCTTCTTCTCCTACCGCCAATACTACCCATCCCTCGCTTCTGAAAATTCCCACAAACCCTACTCACCTCGCATACGTGCAGAACAACCCACACGGGAATCAATCTTGCCTCTTCATCGGTCAGTGAATGACGGGTACCCTCCAACAAGTCATCAGCGAGCCGAAAGCGTGGCACACTATGACACTCCGTTTATGGATCATGAACACGAGGAGTCAGACGAGATAGACATGACGGTTCCCAACGGGACTGTTCCAAAGGTGGCGCCGGAGCATATGTCAGATGTATGGAAGGATCGAGAGGAGAGCCCATCCCAGCCGCTTGGAGGATCGAGCTACCGTCCATAATGAATTAATGACGCTTAAGCGCTTTACACAAAGTAACCACATATGCATTGGCATAACGCTGATGATTCATACCATTTCACAACGAACTGAAACGGACAACTGAGATATACAGTACTCTTCTGCCTGGACCTGACATCTCAATCTCGCAGCGGAGTAGACACTACCTGACAGTGCACGAAATAACCCGCCTTAGCATCCAGTTCCATTCTCATGGAGCTATGTAGAAGAAAGATACTAGCCTCGTGACATCCTAAATGTGGTGATTCTGATGATACATTTACGAATTACGCGTGCTAGGAAGTGTGAGGTCTATGTAGTGTTGGGAAGCTTTGAGCGAGTGAGCAGATTTAACTGTTCCTTATGAGTACTGATAATATTAAATTATACCATACGCAGCAAGTAGGATTCCATTGCAATAGTTATTGCATGTGCTGCCAGTGAGTTAACGTCAACGTTCATAAATGTTAAGCGAGATTGCAGCCAGATCAACTCAAATTTCAGTTGAATGTGATAAATACCATGTAAAATCATCGAACTTATGTGCAGTTTTATTCACTGAGACACATCTGCTGTGGAGTAACAGAGAGAACGGTATGAGTGTCATGGTAGAAGATCAAGACGGTGTCCGGTCAAGAGCAACGTCAAGAGAGGAGTGAAGTTCTTGAGGACTTGCCATTTCGGGATACTACAAATAAAAGCAAACAGAGGGTGGCCAACTATACAGTTTTCTGAACCTTAATCGGTAACGACCACTACAGTACACAAGGCCGATCCGCTCAAGTCCTTAAAACTCGCCATGGAGAACGATCAGGTATGCAAAAGATTGCAGGAACACTGTTAAAATGGATTGATGAAAACTCGCGCTTTTCAGGGTGTCCTTGTCGACCTTTACGTCCCCCGCAAGTGTGCGGCTACCAGTGCGTTTTCCTCAGGCTGAAAGCGACGATAAAGAACTAAACAAGAGTACATTTGTGGGCGCATTGTAGACCGCCTCATCACCTCCAAGGACCATGCGTCCGTCCAGCTTAGCGTTGCGGATGTCGATGCCAACGGCCGGGCACTCCCTACCTCCACTTCGTTCGCTCTCTCTGGTGCTGTCAGGGCTATGGGCGAGAGTGACGACTCTTTGAACCGACTGGCAACTAAAGCCGGACGTAAGTGATCATTGATGTTGATATATTGCACCCATACTGAGTCGACTTTTTACAGTGCTCCGAAATGTCTGGTCGTACCAAAAGTAAACCTGCATGTTGTAGTTTTTGGCGGGAGTCTCTACATCATCTCATTGTTGTGTCTATATCATCCTCTGCATCTGCTTTCGCACTCCCTAGCCCGAAATGTGTGAACTCATGCCTTGGGAGCAGCATACATGCTGCGGGACATCAATCGCCTTGCTATGGTGAGCCGATGACTCTTTTCGAGCAACTGCGGCAAAGAGGCACAGACGGAAAGTTCTTTCCGCACGGCACTGCGTGACCTTGGTACTCAGTCTCTCTCCATTTTCGCAACGTGAGCATTGCATGACTGACTTTGCGCTTGTTCTGTCGTCGTGAGCAATTTGTGTGAGCTGGTTTGGTCCTTGGTGCTACTCCTTAGTTTGTGTCTACTCAACTTCCCGCAACAAACACGCGTCTTGGAATGGAGACGCCTTGCAAAGCAGCATGCCGCTTACTTCCGGCGTCTGCTTGCCAGTGCACAGTATCAGCACGCAGCAGGCACTTCAAGTTGTTCCGATTCAACCACCACCGACTTGAAGATAAATAGACCCATGTTTCAATGACTGGCTCCCCTGAATCATCGTCTCTAGCCCTGTCCACGATATCCGTGTGTATTGCCTTGCCATCCGGTATACCATCGCAACGTCCATATTGATCTGGGCTGCCATTCTTCCCCTTACAACTGTTAGGTTGACTCCATGGTTGAAATCAAACGTGAACCTGGACCTGCAGAGAGCAGTGCGTCGTCTTCAAGAATTCAAGACGATGAGGAGCACAAATACAGACTATTGTATAGCAAGTCCAAAGTATACGTGAATCCCACCGCGTACGCGAGAGATAATATTCCAGGATTTGTAACCCTTGTGAAGCGGGTGAATATGTTATGTATGCGCTCCTTCTACAGCGAAAGTGCTCATCGATTGACAGGAAGCCGTCAATCCGACTTACCTTCTTGCTTGGATCCCGGAGACTCTCCTGAACGAGAAAGGTCAGGCAGAATGGGACAAGTTCATTAGGATCGAAGAGAAGGCAACGGAAGACGAAGAGGACGAAGGCTCGTATACAGAGCTGCATCTCTCTGAGCCATTCGTGTACTGACTTCATTGTTAGATGTGGTCCTTATTGACTTGCCCTCGAGACCTGAAACGTACGCCTTCTCCGTACCCCTGACGTCAATCTATTCTCTGGATGTCAGGCCTCCGTCCCTGTCCTCTTGGTGTAAGCACTGTTTCTGTCCCGCTATCATTCCACGCCTGATCACTGTACAGACGGTTCTATCGGTATCAACTTGATTAATGGCACTACCCTTCCTACCCTTCACTTCCATGACGATGAGTCCCGCTCCCTTGTGGTGCCTCAGAAGTCTCCCGCTACCGATACTGGAGCTCATCAATATCCTCCCCCGCAGTCGCCATCAACCTCCAAGTCTGGTTCGACATGGGGTGGTGAAGAGCTCCTATCGCGACTGAAACAATACGCGCACCTCATGCGCTCAAATCTTCAGCCTACTCTGTTTCTTGTTGATCCTTCTCGTGAAGATATCGAGGCCCATTCTACACAGATATTTGATGACGATGCAGTGGATGACATTCTCGCGCAATCATCGTATACAAACTCTCATTCCCCTATACCGGCACATCGTCGACCAAGACCTCTATCGTCCCCTCCCAACCCGTACTCCTCTAGATCCTCCATTCTTCATCGTTCTCTCAACTCGCCCTCTACTTCTACTTCTTCTTCCTCGCAGGCAAGGATGGCTCTTCTTCAGTCCTTCTCCCAGATTACTCGGCACGCTACGCATGCTGCGCAGCAAATTCTTTCTCATCCTCTAGCCAAACCTATTGTGCCGCACTTGCCTGACCCTGTCAAATCACTCGTCTCCGCTAAGGGTGACTTAGAATGGGGAAGCTGGGTTGAGAAGGGCGGAGTAGGTGAATTTGAAAGCGCGCGCGTGTATCTTGCGAGGTGGGCTCGGATTGTAGCCGAGGAAGGAGAGCGCTCGCGGAGGCGGGAAGCTCAGACTATTCCTTCTCCAGAGCTCCCTTCCGAAGAATCATCTCTAGGAGTATTCGAGCTCCTCCATTCTACTGCAAACTTACCTACGCCGAAACCAACTAGAGATCCCAAGCATCCGGTTGATGAGAAGCTGTGGAAGTCATGGTTCGATGCTGATGGAACTCCGAAGGTCAGTAAGGAGGAGATGAAGAAAGAGATCTTTAGGAGGGGTATTAGCGATACCGGAACATTGAGGAAGACAATATGGCCATTCTTACTTGATGTTCATGAATGGAATATTACTCAAAAAGAAAGAACGCGGAGATGGGAGGAGAAGAGGTATGTGCTCTATGGTTTGCAAAAGATTTCCTCGCCGTTCTGACTCGCTTTCGATAGAATGCAGTACAGGGAACTGAAGAACGAATGGTGGGGGGTTCCGGAAGTATTTGACAGGCAAGACGTCATCGAGGTAACTACACCTTCACTTCCAACATTCAATCATTTTCATACCTGCCATTAGGAACGTCATCGGATAGATGTAGACTGTCGACGAACAGACCGCACACAATCTCTCTTCGCTGCTACTGCTACACCTCCTTCAGAAGACGCGGACGATGAGAAATCCATGCATATGCGCTATTCGACAATCTCGCCTCAATTGGGAGACATCGGCGCACAAGCTCCGAGCAATGAACATATTGAAAGACTCGGGGCGGTATTACTGACTTATAACTTCTATGAGAAGAATCTGGGTGAGTTAATAGCCTAATAGCCTGAATAATCTACTGTTGTAGCTCACATACGATTGCCAGGATACGTACAAGGGATGTCAGACCTTTGCGCACCCATATATATTGTTATGGGTGCCGATGAAGAGCTGACGTTCTGGTGTTTCGTGGAAGTAATGAACCGCATGGTACGCATTTTCGACCAATGGGCTTTCAAGGCATTTGCTGATCGTGTTCATTACAGAAACAGAACTTCCTACGGGATCAGAGTGGAATGAAGAAGCAACTGTCAACCTTGCAACAATTGATCCGTATCATGGACCCAGAGCTCTATCGTCATTTGGGTAGGATTATGCGAAACATGACCAATCTCCTCATGTTAACCAAGTTCTCCTTGTACCACAGAGAAGACCGATTCTCTAAACCTTTTCTTCTGCTTCCGGTACGTTCAAATACTCTTTTCAGAAATGTCTAGCACCCTGATGCATCATAGATGGATTCTCATCGCATTCAAGCGGGAATTCCCCTTTGAAGATGTTCTGAAGTTGTGGGAAGTCCTTTGGACCAATTACTACACAAAACACTTTGTCCTATTCGTCGCCCTCGCAGTCCTCGAGTCACATCGCGATGTCATACTACGCTATCTCGTGGAGGTATGTGAATGCTACGTTATCCTGACAACTTAATTCACCTTTTCAACCTTCTAGTTTGACGAGATTCTGAAGGTATGTTTTCTGCTGCTTACGTGAGGAGGGTGCCTAAAGACGATACCTCATAGTACTGCAATGAGCTCAGCATGACGATAGAGCTCGACTCGACGCTTGCACAAGCAGAAGTCCTCTTCTTATCATTCCAACAGCTTGTCGCCGACATTGACAGGCGACGCGCTGAAAGAGGCGCAAGGACCTCGAGCGAACTTCGCCGAAGGGGCGCGTCCTCGAATGACAAGAGTAAAGACGAATCCGACATGGATGCTAAGGTAGCTGGATTAGAATTGAGTGAGGACCTAAGGGATTTGTTGAAGGCTGGATAAGGATGTCATTGGTGATGAGAATCGGAGTGGGAGCCATCGGATTGTATTTCTGATTGTATTCTGTATCTATAGTATACTGTGACCATACACGGAGTCCTTGATCGCGCCCTACACATTGTCATAGAGCTATCCAGTGCTGCGTGCCTCAAAGTCGCACTTGTATGGAAAAGTCAATGTAGTTCATTGCAAGTACATTTATTGACCTTGAAGCGATCGGACTGATGCCAGTATGGAGTACGCATACATCGTTGAGATTGGTAGCAACCGTGGCCAAAAGCCCGTTGGCCGACCACCATCGTGATGGGCCAACAGGTTATGGACCCCGATTGTTGTCCAACCTGATTAAGCACCCATATCATGTACAAGTATCAAGTACTTATTTGCCTAAAGGCACATAACTACAAAGCAGATACCAACGCAGAGAGGACAGAGAGATGATGATTGGATGTCAACATCAACTTGAAGATGCGATGATGTAGAAGTCAGAGGTCAGGAGGAATTCGAAGTAAGCAACTTTGAAGCAACTCGGAAGTAAGTTGGACGCCGGGCGGTAACTGTGTAGACGTCATAGATGAGATGGTATCACGGGACGCACTCGCACAGGCGGCGCGACGCGACGAACTCCTTTGGTGTTTACTGTAGTCGAAAAGTTGATTCCCACTGCCATGTCAAACCTCACGATCCTGCGTAGCTATGCACAGAAGGCTAATCCATCAACATTACCACCAGACGTCCTCTTTTCACATACCTCCAAAACCATCACGATATTTGATGCATACCCCAAGTCCATCTTCCATTTTCTTATACTTCCTCGTGCCAACGCGTTTCCTCCGTTGACCGTATTTGATTTAGCAAATCTGCGTACTCTCATGAAGAAAGACAAGGATAAAGTGAAAGAGGTACTCGTAGAATTGAGCGAAGAGGCGAAGAAGCTGAGGACGGAAATTGAGGATGAGATGCAGAAGAGGTATGGCTTCAAGTGGAAGATATGGACTGGGTTTCATGCGGTTCCTTCAATGGAGTACGTCCCATGAGAGGACCGTGCGTAAGAGCTGTGCTAATATCCACTCGGCAGACATCTTCATCTCCACGTTCTTTCCGCCGATTTGTGCTCGGTGTCCATGAAGCATAAGAAGCACTACAACTCCTTTCATCCGAAGCTCGGGTTCTTCCAGGATATTGACGAGGTTCTGTCGTGGTTTGATGCAGAGCCTTCGTACTACGCGTCAGTAAGTACCAAAGCACTTCATATCTCATATCCCTGCTGGTCAAGAGACGAGATATCGCCGCGAATATGAGCACAGCATATTCAACTAACGTCTCACAGAAAGCCAAGCTCGAAAAGAGCCGATACGAGGCCCTTCTCAAGTCAGACCTGTCGTGCTTCTATTGTGGTGAGCCGATGAAGAACATGCCAAAGCTCAAGGAACACCTTCAGTTCGAATGGGATAAGATGGCCGAGAAAGAAAAGGCAAAGGTTGCGAATTCGAAACATTCACTGACTGAAGAGCGAAAGAGGAAGCGTACCAGTGAAGGAAGCTCGGGTGCTACTTGCAAGCGTCTGGAGCAAGACAATACTGATACAGTTCCACCAAGCTGATACTTCCCCATTGCATGTCCCCTTCTATCCCATAATTTGCTTTACAAAAGACAAGACTGTACAGTATACAGACCTCTCGAGGAGGTGGTTGCACTTCTCATCATACACACGACAACATCAATCTACAACAACCAGCTGCATTCTTACTCCTGTTGAGGCGTGGTAGCACGCGTCTTCCTCAACTTGCGAGAACGCTCGCTAGCTTCACGGATAGCCCAGGTCAACTGATAGGTCTTCACGGCATCTACAAGAGCATGAATACGACGAGAACGTGTGTTACCCGAGACGCTTACCTTCGAAGGTTGAAAGAATTTGAGAGGTCTCGGGATCCTCCTCGATGTCCTCGATGTTGTCGATCCAGACAGCGATCTGGTACGTGGCCACATCAGCGTTATGAAGGAATCAGTGTAGATCAAACTCGTACCTCAGAGAAGAATGGGTCATCATCAGGGAAACGGTGAGTCTCTTCGGAGTCACTGCCCGGACGACGGATATACAACACAGGCTGCACGTATGGGTTGACGAGCTTAAGCTGGTATCCGTCCGCATACACTTCGAGCTCGCAACTGTAGTCGTGCCCTTGCAGGGCGACTAAGTGGGTGAAGCTTCCAACGGCTCCACTCTCGTATTTCCTAATTGCAAGGTCAACATCAGCAACAGAGATCCCATCCGTCAAGAGCGTATTGATTTTCACCAAGTAGCGGCGGTAACCCGGGGAATCCTGTCCTCAGGTGGGATCGCGGTTTCGTCGATGCTCATCTTGGACAGATGACCAGCATTTTCGTCCCACTCCAGGGAATGAGCAGAAACTGTGGAGATGTCGACGTCTCCTCCAAAGTAGCGAGAGAGGTCACAGAAGTGCGTCCCCTGTTCAACGACAGGACCAGCACTAACAAAGCTTTATGTTAGATCACAATAAAATTGACGACGAGCCATCCACTACATACCTCTTGGACTTGTTCCACCAATCGGGCTTGGCAATCGCCTCATACGCGCAGGCGTAGCGGGCAATCGTGGCCATGACTGTCAGATTGTTCTCCTCGATGATTTGCTTCATCATCTGAACGGCTTTCAAGTATCGAAGCATGTATCTATTGGCGATCCTCGTTAACGACGATGTATTATATATCGCAAATAGGCTTACCCGACAGAGGCAATGGAACCGCTCTCCGAGATGAATTTCGCGACCTTGAATGCCTCCTCGATTTCGGTGTTGGGACCTGTCGTCACCGGCTTCTCGATGAAGAGAGGAATTCCGGGAAAGTATTTCAATATTTGCACTTCGATGTCCTTGCCGGGCAGCGTTGTGCCCCTGAACATGGGAGGTGAGCCAACAACGAAAGCCTTTGGAGGGTTTTGCCTGTGATCGGGAGAATTCACGTAGTCCTCGAACGACTTGAAGACGCGAGTGTTTTCGTATGCGGAGCGCACGAAGGACTCGCACTTCTTTTGAAGTACGGCGGTTGCACGGTCAATGGCTGGATCAACCAATGCCACGACCTTCAGACGGGGACCCAATTTACTGCGATCATAGTACAGGGTGAGACGCGAAAAGGCAGAAGCATGCTAAATTTCAGCAATGTGCAATACATACTGCTCGAAACGGAAGGAGTGGTTCCATGGACCCTCGTCGGAACCTTGAGTATATGCGTCAGTATCAACGCGTGAACATGATGGATGGATGGTAGCATACCGAACATGATGTTGCCTGCGCCGATGAAGACAACATTGAAGTCTCCGGTGCCGGTGGACGGCGATGTCCTGCAGCATCGGTCAGCACATCGATGGCCGCGAGATTTAGCTCAACACTGAACTTGTCCATGGGTATCAGCCTCGACGGGTCAATTGAACCTCTTCTAGAGGGCGCGTTGGAGGATCCTCGTCGCTCCAACGCAGAGGGTCGCCGACTGGAAAAAGACATGGTGTATCTGAAGATAGGGGCTTCAGGGGGGATGGGGGCGAATAAGGGTAAATGCGCTGGTCGAGATGGTGGGGGTCAGGAATCAAGCTAATCTGGGTGCAGCAATCAATTTGTACTCTCGCGGGCCAGGTCGAGGGTTGTGGAGCCCCAGTCTGTTTCGCGTTCGGCATGTTGCAGCCTCGCGTTGAGTTCCGGGGTGAAGGGGCTTTCCCAAGGAGACTTCTAGCCCGCCTTCTATCTCCTCCGTCGCGCTCGAGGGGGTCGTCAAAGATTTAACAGATACTATCGCTCCCAGTTGATCAAATTAGCCGTGGGGTACCATCATACGGACAGCGGACCGACTAGACAAAAATATGGGTATTGTATTTGGATGGGGAGAGAAAACAATGCTTGGCGAATTATGAGGATGCAACGACGTGGTATACAAATGATCGACTTGTATTGGGGGAATCATAAATAGCGACGGGTATGGGGCAATGAACGTTAATGAACGGTCAGGAGGAGGTGTTCTGCCCGCCGCGCGCCCGTTGCGCCAACTCTTTCTGCCTCCGCTCTGCAGCCTCCAGTCTCTCGTTCATCGCGCGCAGTTCCTCCTGCAGCTTCGCGTTCTCTTGTGCGAGCTTCAGAACGTTGCTCGCGCGCTTCTGGACCTTCTGCGTTCTGTGCGAGGGTCGATATCAATCACGATATCCTCGAGCAATTCACCCAAATGACGTTGTGGAAGATTGCAGAACGAGGAAGAGAGCAGATGAAACGAGACCGGGGAAAGGAAAGCCAAAAAGGGGCGAAAGCGCGAATGCACTCACTCGGGTTCTGGATCGCGGCCGGTACTCTCGGATAAGATGCTCTCCAAGGTCATCGTCAGATCCAACTCGGCCTGTGGCAAATCGAGGTCAAGGAGCTGAGGTTGAGGCCGCGGCGCATTATCCTCGACATTCAGGAGGCTCTCTCGGTCAGGCTCCGGCGCATGATCTCTAGTGTCACCAAGCAGGTTTGTAACCAATAATGGGTCAACTAGGGCATGGAACTAGCAGAGGTGGTATGATACCAACCCAGAGACTGTGCCTTGGTGGAGATTGTGCTGGCTTGAGTTCATGGCCACGACGAAATAGGTGTATATGCTATGTCGAGACGCGAAACGGCTGCGCTGCAGAGGCCAATGTGGTTGCTACGAACAAGATGGACGAGATGAATGCGTTCGAGAGCTTCGGGTTAGGGGCAGATTTGGCGATCTCAATCAAGCGCCCAATACAGGGTTTGCACAAATGGGCGGCTATCACCTGGCCAAGAAGCCTCAGCTTCCTGTTCCTTATTCCTGGCTCGTTAGAGACAGGTTACCCACCTTGGATTTTGCTCCTTATCGATTGCACCTTTATTTGTACTTGTTTGCCCCAGATAAGATAACGCCGGCCACTTCCATCCGTCCATTTCAATCAACTCACTGGCAGCTCAGGCTCCTCCTAGGATCCTCCTCTCCTGAGTCCTGTAATCGCGGAAGGACAGAGTACTCAATATCCCTTGACTCGTTAGACAGCGATTCCCATTCAACACTTCTGAGAGTTCTGTGACTTAGCGCTCAATACATATACTCAATTAATTACTAGTAGCTTCAAGTCGGCTAAACATATGAAGTAATGAAGAATTGCCAAACCCTTTGCTCTAAGTATCTTCTATAAGCCTAGCAGCAGAGTGCTTGAAACAGCGCGCAGTGTCACTGCCAGGTAAGTAGGCTCAATATGACTCGGAGTTACAAAGTTCCACCAAATTTGAATCCTTCACGGAACTTGCAAGTGCGTTACAATGTGTGCCTGTCATGTACCTATTGTAGTCTCCCACAGGTAGACGTAGACAGACAATATTCCCTCGTACGCGTGCCTCGGGTGCACGTCTGTCTCTGACACCTATTGTAAATACTGCTATGTACACAGTATAACTTGATTATGGATACGATTCTCAACAATTTCAAGTTCTCTGTATAAGTGACATAAATCACGCAACAAGACCACACGAGCCAGGATCTGCCGGCGCAGCGGCCTTTTCGAGTTTGGGATCTGTATGTTCGCAGCCTGAGTTCCAGTCAGGGTCGCTCAGGGATGCAGCCACTGAAGTCCGAGGAGAAACAAAGCCTGAGTTTGAAGCTTGTATGCTAACAAATCAGCAGACTCTGCTTGGACACTAGGTACCCGGGGGACATAATGCGTCGTAAATGACGTCTTGCAATCTGTTTTAGCACGGCCGGATTATATGTGGGATCAGCCCGGTCGTGATATCGTCGCACCTGGTATGTCGGAGGTCTAGATCCATATGACTGTGGTGGCGTTATGATACCACTTGCTCGCCCTTATATTGTACGCTCTCCTGTTCCCGTCATGTTTCTCTTCTTCGCCTCAGTACATGGCCAAGCTGTCGGAGTCCCACCCGATCCAGCCATCCATGGCGACCAGGTCGTTGGGTACGGACGCGAGGTCGTTCAACCCCCACGCAGAGGTAGGCAAACCGGGTTTGCATACCCACCCCTCTATACCTCCATCCCATTCCTACCCCTCCTTTTCGGGACCCTATCCAGGCCACCTTTCTGCCAGCGTCCTACCATACGCTAATGATCCTGCGACCCTCGCTCACAGTGCGCCAGCACCACTGAAGGTTCTATCTCTCGCCTCTCTGCCTCCTTTGCCCGCTCCTCTCACGCCCGTCTCGGATGATGGGCTCGACGAGGTGGTCCCCCCTCAATGTCGGAGCAGTGCACTGGCAGAGGAGCCTCTTCCAGCACCCGTTCCCCGCCGTCCGACTGTTCTCACGTCGTTCAGCGGAACTTTTGACTCATGGAGAAGTGACGCATCCAGTGTCGATGGCAGTCCATCACTGCCTTCTCCCATTGTTGAGAAGCCGAGCTCACTTGCAACCATACCGATGTACCCGGTCGAAACAGCCGACGAGAGCGCACGCAAGAAGGCGATCAATGTGTCTCTACGTGCGGTGGTGGGTCTCTAGATGCAACTTCTTGTTTGCAAATACCCTTTGATCCTCTTTCCCCGTTTCCTCCTTTATGCCAGAGACAGAAACCACCTACGGTCAAAGACAAGGCCCAGGTTGACCCATATGCTGCCGACTTCATCAGAGATCATCTGGGTGAAGAGAAGTGGACTATATTCTCTTCGAAGCTGTCCGAAGGAAAGCGCAATAGTTTCCGGTCTAGAACGAAAGCGATGTTGAGCTCCACGTTTGGACTGAAGTCGGCCGCTACCTTCGACGTTGATTCTCGCTGCGCTTCAGCCGTTGAATTCCTCGTCAAGGTCGAAATAGTGAAAGGCGTACTCCGGACATTTGTTCCGTAGGTTGATCCAGTCTTGTATCTACCGATTTTTGCTTGACCTATTCTCCGTTGCGTTTAGCTTACCCAGCAACCCACAGAAGACACTGATGCATCCATATCCTAAATCTCCTGACGGACATGTCACGCTCTCGAGATCAAGCGTCCTGTTTCTTGCCGGTTGGTCCAATACGCAATTCGCATATTGGGCGCGACGGGTAGAGGGCGTGTCTGTCTTATACAAGAGTGATCCGCGTCTTCGAGCAGTGGCGAGAGTCCTCCATGATCGCCTATCCGAATTGAATGTGCCTACGGGAGGGGAACTACCCGCCCTGCACGGATCAGATGAGAACGAGACACACACTGAGGAATATGACATCGATCCCGAACGCTGGGTCCGGAAGTTCGTAACAGGGAAGGGCCTCGACATTCTACTCGACGAGGTGAAGAACGCGAAAGGGCTCAGTCCCTTCCTTCGGGGGAAGCACTCTAGTCTGGATCCCTTCGGAACGACGATCAAATCTTCGCCCTCAACAAGCCCAACAGCCAACCTCGCGCCCACTTTTCAAGCGGAGATGTACGTTCACCACTCTCCGACCTCTAACCCATACTCTGTCACCGCCACCCACCTCAACAAGTCTATTTCCGCGAAGAGCGCGAAGAGCGACCCAACGGACTTGGAGTCACCACGCTCGCCTGGCAGTACTCAACCCCCCATCACACCCATCGCCTCATCGTCCTCTTGGGAGCCTACCATCCTGAGCGAAGAGCCCTTTGACTATTACTTCGCTCCTACACCCGTGGCTGCCCCCTCTTCTCCCGCCATGTACCCATCGACGATTTTTCCTTCCCTTGATACGTTCGACAACATCCCACTGACAGATGATATGGCCAACACTGTCCCCATTCCCCTGCCAGCACACGGATGGTGTTTCTCTAGCGGCGGAGATGTAGATGTGGAACCCCTATACAAACGGGCGAGGACAGACTCTGCGAGTCTATTGGACTTGGGTTTCTTGGACTTGCGCCCTCGCCCGGCCCCAACGCCAACGGCCGTTGAATCATGAATCTTAACTGTTGGTTCAGAAATGCGAGGAGGAATTGGAAGGGCGCAGATGGACCAGGACCTGATTCCATGGCCACTTTGCTCCTCGCGAACGATCCGTATAAATGAACCATCTGGACTCAATGTTGGCATTGCTCGGACCCGCGATTGTTGCATGCGCATTTGTACGATTCATACGTAGCAGGACCTTCAAGTTGTTGGTTGTCGTTGTAAGCACATGGTGTACATTAGTCGTCGAATAGTGGTGTATTTAAATCGAATATCATATTCCAATCTTCAGGAGGACTTGGGGGCACCGGCTACCAAAGTCATCGGCGCGGAGACGTTTCTATACGTCACCCTTCATAACAATCCGTAGAATGTATTCATCTCTTTACGATTCGGGTTGATACAGTAATTATTCGGATATGCAGAACCAAGGCTACATGGAGGGAGTTGTCACACTCGTACTACGACAGTGAAACTTCGAAGGGTGAACGATCGCGACAGCAAGAGGCAAAGCGAACAAGAACAAGGAGGAAGGATAGGAAACGATTATCAAATGGCAGAGGTTCGCGTCAAGGAACGGCTGCGTCTAGACGGTGATGGCAACCGAGAGAAGGACATAGGCTCAAAGAAGGAGAGAAAAGGAAACGAGAAGCGCGGAAAGAAAAGGGACTAAAAAGACAAGTGGGAGGAGCATACTAAGATGGCGTTCATCTGAGGCTACGACTACATGGATGGGAGAGCGGACCAGAAGGGGAAGATTAGGGATCCCCGTCGTCAGAGGGAGGTCGGAATATAACGGTGATTTTGAAGGAAGACAGGAGGCGAGTAGATAAATGGAAAATGAGAAATGAAGCAGAAGGTGACTACCGGGGATTCCAGTCCGTAGGGTATGCGTTCAATAAGAAGGAATAATCAAGGGCCATGTCATCAAATAACCGTAATCGAGACGTCGTCACATCATCAAGACATTAGAAAAGGGAAAGCTCGGTTGAGAAAATTCAAAGAAATCAGAGGAAGGATAAGGGAAGGGGTCGTTCACCCACCCCACTTGCGCGATAAGGGAAGCAGGAGCTACGTCACCTCAAGCACAGAGGTCTCCAACACCCTGAACTGGCTCGGATCCTTTGACAACTCAGACCAGTCGATGTGTTCTCTCCAGTTGAAGCCGTTCGCTTCCTTTTCGCCTGCGTTGGAGAAGTCGCCCATCTCATCTTCGGACACGCCACGGAACATCAAGAAGAGACGGGTAAAGATACAGTTCTCGGCGGTGACGGAGATGTCGATGGCGTTGGCGATCTTTCTCGGTGTCATGAAGCGATAGGCAATGTTCTTATGCTGCGAGAAGGATGCGATATGGGTACTGTGCAGGTAGATGAGAAACTAGTTAGGCACCAACTACAGGGTTACTCACTTGACGAAAGTGGTTCTGGCATGAATGGACATGCCTAGTTGATCTAGGACTGACATGATATGGGGAACAAAGTCCCGGAGGGACATAGCAAAGCCATTTCTGGGCGAAATGAACTCTTGTGGGTTGAGCATGCCGGGGTCAGGGCTATGCGTAGTATAAGCAGATGAATAAAAATGAACCAGTCAGGATTAACTTACGTGGCCTCGTAATACAGAGCGGTGGTGATCATCAGAGACTCGAAGTGCTCCAATGCCCCACCAGGGTGGACACGAACGAAATACTTGACTTTGTTCTCGGAAACAGCTTCGGCCGGGGGATGAGATAGTCCGAGCTTCCAATACGGTGAGAAAGTAAGCACCACATCGCAGTACTGCTGACTTGGAGCTAGGATGCTCAGATTGCACTTGGCTGTCGGCGGTTTGGCGGCGAGGAATAACTTGGAGATCAAGCGGGCGTCGACCATCACATCCGCAGGAATCTCCTCCTGGTTGACAAGACGCGTGCCGCTGAACTCCATCTTATGGGTGTCGCCCTGATGAACAATATCGAGCTTGCCCCAGAACGACCCATCTACCGTCGTTCCGTCCTCCATACGCGCCATATCCAGTTCGTCGTTACTAACGATAGTGTCCAGCGCTACTGTCTGACCCGGAGCCAGCTCCAAGCTAAACGTTGCGGGCATTTCGAGAACAGGAGGCGGTCTGCAAAGCCAAACTCAGTTCTTTCTCGTGCGCAGACATATATATAATCCACATACGGTGGTGCCCTACAAACAGAAAGCACAGATAACCATCAGCTTGACATCTAGGGCTGTGAAGCGTTTCCGCGACTTACGGCGGCTCTTCCTCTGGGGGTGGCCCATCGCTGACAATCTCAACCCTGAAGGCACGCACACCGTGAATGGCGATCTGATACGACTCTTCGTCGTTAAGCTAACGTTGTATATCAGTTTCTTGCTCAGTGGGGCATGGAAAGCACAGATGCACTGACCCAGATGTAGGGACCTGATACCACCCGCTGTGGCGAAAGGTTCAGTAAAAGGAAGGAGTTGAAAAAGGAGGCTAGACACAAACCGCAGCATCCCAGGATGCATATTCGACAGGCACGCGCAGGCCGAAGACAGCATCTGGTGGAGGCTTGAGCCAATCTCTCACTATGTGGTCAAGTTCCTAGATGTGAAAGCAATCGGGGATGAGATGGTACGCCATGGTAAAGCACCCGTAAGGACATACACTGAAGCTGTTTGGAAGCTGTGACCGGGAATGAGCACTGCTCGCCACACAAAGTGTGAAGGATGTGAGTGGCGTACCCTTCTGATTGTCTCCATTTCACTGAAGGCAAGTGTGAGGAGGCGGGGCGCAGAAACCGCCATCTGAGGGGGCTGCTGAAGATTGGCCTCGTTTGCCTTTGGTGTTTGCGCCTTGAATTTTCCCCAAAATCCATGGGGGAGTGGCGAGTTGGACCCTCTGCGAAGAAGAGTGAGCATTCAGAACACGGAAAGAGAAAGATAGACAGAGATAGAGAAGACGCAACGTGTGCGGGAGATGAGACGGCGATATACGTACGTAGGCGACAGGAGCATGGCCCAAACGAAAGCAGGACAACGTGAGAGGAGGGAGGACGGGGAAAGGGTATACGGACGCAAGTGGGTAAAGCAAAGTCAGCTAACGACTGTAAATGGCTTCCTGCAGATGAACACGAGGCCGCAAACACGAGGCGCAGATCCAGCCGCCAGATAACACATCTACGCGGGCCATCTCTTGCTTCATTACTGGACGCACTCGGCCGTCGTCGTCGGGAACAGCGACGGAACACCTCTGCTCGTCGTCGCGCACAGCGGCGGCAGCGTAAATCAAAGCGCAGAGCACATCTGTTTAGCCCGACACTCGGGCCAGCTGCTCGGGCATGGCGTCATATGCCTAATATGGAAACCCACGTGGCCGCCCAAGTCTGCTCTCTGCCGTGCATGTCATTTCGTTCTTTCTTCAGACCAGCAATATGTTCCGCACTGCAATCCATGCCCAGCTCAGGCCAGCAGTCAGCGCTGGCCGCAGGACATTTGTCTCCACCGTTCTGCTTACCCGCAACTGGGAGAGCGAAACCGTCGCAACCCTCAGGAAGGAGGCCAAGAGCCGCGGTCTTTCTCAGTACGTCTCTCTCGCTTTCGTCTCACCTCAAACCTAACATTTCACAGGACGGGGAACAAGTCGACGTTGGTCGCTCGCCTGCTGCAGCATGACCAAAATGGCCATCGTATGCAGGATCCCCTCCCGACCGCGCAATCTCAACAGGTTCAGTCACCTGTGAAGCAGCAAGTCCGTCTTGCCTCCACGACAGAAGTTCCCGGTGTCCCGTCCAGCTCGGAACCGCCTTCTATCCCTGCTACTTACCCGAAGGAATTCCTCGACTTGAAGATCCCTGAGATCCCTGACCCCGTGGCAGAGCCTCCTACCCCCATTGTAAGTGGTTATCTTATCCCTTCGCGTCGCGTATCCCCATTCAAGCACATGCATCGCGACTCTAGCCCTTCGTACCAGACTTCTGGGATTCATCTCGTGTCAAAGCGGAGTCCTCGAAACAAGCTACCGAGCCCTTGAATCCCACAGTCCTCGCTGTTGCTGGAGATGCCACACACATCTCCGCCAGTCCTGTCCACAGCGTCCTGACCGGTGAACAAGGTCCAGAGATTGAGAAATCCAAAGACACATCGAGAACAACGTTCTTCGAGGATTTGGCAGAGGACTTGTATCTCCCTACGTCATTCAAACTCCCGGGAGCCGTTGAGTCAGAAAATATCAGGAAGGCAGACCTCCCCACGACCACGAATACTTCGGCCGGTCAAGAGGTGGATCATACACGGACGCTTGACAAGGAGGAGAGAAAGGGTGTTTGGGCATTCTTCGGTGTCATCTTTGGTTCATTCGTGGTTGCCAGTGTCCTCGAGGCGTCCCCCTCGGTCGTTGATAAGGTCGAGGAGAAGGCAGCTGAGAAGCATTAGTATGCCTCTCAATGTTCATTCGGATGGTCTGGGAGACATACAGCACTGTGTCTACACTAGTCTACACTAGTCAGGTTACATATACAACCCATATTAGCGTATGAACTTGCTATTGTAAATTTAGCGAATTCGCATCTCGTAGCTGCTCCAACACAACTTCAAGCATATAATTCTCTTTCAGTGCTGTTGTATACATGTATGTGTGAGGTACATCTCGTCATGAACTTCAGGGTGTCCGACGAAGTTTAACGTGAAGACGTCAGAGTAGTCGATCAGCTGATCGTGTCGGGTACGTTGAGAGCGCTGTGGACTCAAGCCTGCGGCTTTCGTTCCTCCTCTACGTCGAACCGATTCCCATCTCCGTCATGAATGTTCTACGCACCAAACCATTCGCCGCAAACCTCCGCATCATTCGTTCAATTCATGCCTCTTCAGCTCGTCTCAACCTCGTCGGCCCTCCTGACCCCGTATCCAACATCCGTCCAGTGATATACGACGACGCACCGGCGACACCTTCAGATGCTCGACACCCGTACTCACTCAGAGAATTCACGGGGGACACGAGAGAATACCATTGGAAGATGCACAGACAGCAGCTGGATGCATTCAATCATACTTTTTGGGCTGATGTCAGTTTCATGTCTATTCGTAACTGGTCCCCCACACTGAACTATGAACTCGCGTAGAGCAACACCCGCTTTGAAGCAGCCAAACAAGCCGTGTTAGACAGCCTTCCTGAAAGTAGCACACCCGAAGATCGTGAAGTCGCTCTCTCCGATTTCTATAGCAAATGGCTTCGGCAGGAGGGTCACCGCCAGCGAGCGTATAGCATGGAGCTTCGCAAACGCACCTGGACAGACATCGTCCTCGGCGCAAAAGTCTCTTACCAGAAGTTCTGGTCTAGGATAACTGGTGCTGGGGCTTCACACTAGATCATTTGTACAAGAGAGCCGGGATTGAAATTCACTGCAGAACTATTAATCCTCCTCAGCCAACTCCTTCACCTTCTCAAACACATCCTCCAACCCCAACCTCTCCAACTCCTGGCAATCTGCATCCATATCCTCCAATATGTCATGGATATCCTCAGCGGGTGTACCCGGCCATCGCGCCGCCAACTCTTCGAATTGCGGGATATGTAGAGCGCCCTTGGGCTCGAGGAGGTATCCGGGGATACGTTGGTGTGTGTGGATGGTGGCTTGCACTGCGGTGAAGAGCGCTGTATTGCGGAAGCGGTCGTTCAGCTCGGCATCGGTGACGTTGGCGGTTTGTCGGATTTTATCCCAGCTGAAGAAGAGAGGGTGCTTTGTTAGTGGAAAAACACTGCAAGGACGGATAGACGCACTCGTCATGTAGATAAATTCTACGCCAAACACTCTGGAATGCGGATAACTTGCGCGCAGCAGGGATGGTCTTGTAAGATCCAAGCATTAGCACGAGTAGTACAGTGGGTAATTGTAGCACGTACTTTCGCGGTCAGCAGCAGATGCAACGCAGTGACATAATCATCAACACTGTCACGATTATCCTTTAAGCTCAGGACATCGGCAATGTCCTCCACGGAGAGGGCTTTGCCCTGAAGTAACCTTCTTACGAGTTGTTTGAAGACCTGCGACGATTTTAATATCAAAAACGCCGATTAAGGATGGAGAAGAAGTGGGACATACACTCAATAGAGCTCTTCTGCCAGTGAGAGACGTCGCCTGGTCCTTCGCAATAGTCTCAATTTGCTGCTCGAGAGATTGTTTCGTCCGGACACCGGCCAGTGATGCTCTCAGACCGTCAATGAGCGTCTCGTGGACACTGACAAAGTCGAGTCCATCGTGGAAAGCTGTACAAAAGGGAGTTATTAGAGGCAGGATCGAAGGATATTGATACTTAGAACTCACCATCGATGACAGCTTCATCTAGTACAGGCTGTTCAGGTTCGTGCACCTGAGCGAGGTAGGATAGTTTGCCAATACTGAGCATCAACTGCAAACAAGTTTTAGCCATGGTACGTTAAGACAATGGACGGGACAGTCACTGACATGTTTAGTCGACAACTCCGCCGCATGTTCACTCTGCTCTAACAAAGCCTCCGCGGCCTTCCCGTACCTCTCTTTCCCCAAGTCATGTACCCACGAAATATTCGGATACGGATGCTCGGCGAAGAATTTGTCCAAATATTCGTCCTGGTCCAACTGTAGTGCAAACATCGTCCGCAGTTCCCCATGCTCAATGTACCACTGGAACAGCTCCGTCGTAAACGCTTCTTTGAACTTATTGATGTATAGTTGGATCCGAGATGCGTGTGGGTTCTCGTGAGGTGGGTAGATTGTTTCTTTATTGCAGAGGGATGCGAGGGAGCGGAAGTCTCGGTATTGTTCTGCGAGTGTGAAGGCTTCTTGCGCGAATCCATTTCGACCTGTCAGGATAGTGCTCAGTTGTATGCAGGCAATGATTGTGCCGTGGGTTTACATACGCAAGGTCTCAAGTACCTCCGGTCGAGTTTGTTTGAACCTATCCTCGAGACTAGATTTCTCCCTAAGAGCATTTCC
Source organism: Panus rudis PR-1116 ss-1 (assembly GCA_022160315.1). NCBI lineage: Eukaryota > Fungi > Basidiomycota > Agaricomycetes > Polyporales > Panaceae > Panus > Panus rudis. The sequence continues at coordinate 37,849 of MU275173.1, read as the reverse complement.
ATTCTCGCTGGCAGCCATACGACTAAAGCGAGTAAAGTAAGCATTGTCATATCCGCACGTATAGAGATGTCCAAAACACACCTGCCGAGCCATTGTAACCGCTCATAGTAGCACGACAGTAGGGCGGCAGCTAATGAAGGCAGCTGCTTTCTCGCCTGTGTCCTACTTCCCGAGCTGGATTCAGGCTCAGAGGAGGATTGCTGGATAATGGTCGTCGTAATCGCGAACAACTCTGAGACAATATCGAGCAATGCCGGCTGGCTCGTCCAGGGATCAATCAGAGGCGGTTCAATCCCATACAATCCAAGATTCTCCTCTCGACACGAATAAGCAGATTCAAGCACGGTCTTATCGTAAACTCGTTAGTGTCACAACCAGCAAAAAAGAAGAGAACTCTATGCAGAGTCCCGAGAACAAAGAATTTACCAAGACAATGTGATTTGCTTGAGGGACTGTATCCACTTGACTTTTTGTCAGGTCGCGAGCAGAATCTCGGACGATAGCGAGTACTTTGGGAAAGATGTCGGCGATTCGAGCGACCTCGAGTCGGAAGAAAGCTCTCATGAAATCTTCATGGTGACCTTCGCCGACGTCGAGCATATAACGGTACACCGCTTCGCTCAATACACTGCGGTCATTACCGGCGCTATCATGAGGACCTAAAGTGAGCAAGGCCGCAGCGGGGAGGGGGTCATCAACCTACAGCAGAGATTCATTGAATTTCAACCACAGCTGTTGAGCCGCGAAAAGCTTCTCGGCATCAGCTTCGAGATGTTGTCGGCTTCGCTGCGTCATCTGTGCGGAGAGTTATATCTACCAAACGGTAATGATAGTTCAGGCAATATACCTTTGTTAATACAGCGTTGTCGTTAATGAACTTGATAAGGAAGCTAAGCCGTTCTCTGCGATGGATTATTTGAGCTTGGAGGTCAGGATTAGGCCGCACAACCTTAGTGTCTTTAGCGCCGCAACGAGTTAAGTGAATGAGTCAAAGGCCATGAATCATATATCCTACCAGACTCAAGGATGGCCCGACTCAGTTGTTCCGCTCCAATCATTAAGGCTTCCTCGTCGATTTCAGGCGGGAAGCTGAAGTACAGAGGATTCTGGCAAAGGATTAGGACACATCACCAACCTTTGAAATAGGCTGATGCGCACCTCAGGATGTGATCCATACAAGATTGCCTGGGTCATGGTCGACTTGATCAGGTTAGCACGACCATGCCTGTCAGGAAGTCAAAACAAGCCAGAACGCGACAGAAATACAGGTGGCACATACTCAGGGTCGAATTTCTTGACAGCGTCGATATCCACATAGGTCTTCATGAGCGTGGCCGCCGTCAATACAAGGAACTCGCTCTCTTTCTCGACAATCCCAATACCAAGAGTCCGGTCGCTAGCTGACTTGAGTTCGAGGCGATCCATGAATTCATTTTCTGACATTGGGATTGCATTAGAAACGTATCTTATTCAAGGTAAGTGAGAAGTGTACTGACCTACTGCGCATACCGTGACCGTGTCGCCAAATTGGATGATGACAAGCTTGCCCGGTCTGATAAGTTTCATGCGGGGATGCATAGGTGCTCCGGAGCTCGAAGTCTACGAAGTAATTAGTATCAATGCTGCGGCGGAATTACCTGAATGCAAAAGAAACCTACACTTTGATAAGGTACTGTCCTGATATTAGCCACCGAAAATACTTCCGAGTCATACGCAAGGGTAATCAATGCGTAGATGCGCCGGGGATGTGAACTATAGTTCACGGTCGATAGCGAAGAATCTTCTTGACCAGCATATGATACCAGAAGCAGCAGCTCAGAAGTACTAACGAGCTTCAGGTCGAGCAGCTCCAAGTCAAGTTCAGAATCATCCTTTGGCGCGCTTTCGAACTTCTCTTTGATGGCAGGTCGAACGAGTTCAGCAATATCTTCGTCTAGCTCGAGCTCTTCCCACCCATCTGCGCTCATAGTCCATCTCTGGATTCTGAAGTCAATAAGGGCCCATACATCACGTCCACCCTGTTCATATTCACGCAGGGCCACCGAACTAATGTTGCCAAACTCGGTCGGGAGTGGAACCGAGGAGCCGCCGCTCCAGAAGCTAGGTAGTAACCGTGACAAGGATAGAGAGGACTGAGGGCGAGAAAAGGCACGAGGGGAGATGTGATAACGACCACCAGAAGAGGTAAGACTGAGGCGGAACAAGCGACCTATCGACGTGGATGCAATATACATATGTGCCTAATTCCATGAAAACAATTGTTTGTGTGTAATAGTGAATTGAGAGAAAACAAATGACCGTACCTCCGCTCTAGTCAGCGTGGTTACCCGCTCTTCGTCCAGCAAGTCGAGAGTTGTAGGCGACCAATGTTCGCCACCGGCAAGACCGCTTGCAAGACTTTCCCAAAAGCGGATTTGGCCTGTAGAGGTCATGAGAATCAGACCTGGCTCGCGTTGGTTATTGTAGGGAACTAGTGCATGGAAGGGGGTGGACATTGGCATGGGGACCGCCTCCGGAGGACAGGCGAAAATGTAACATGTTGGAGTTCCCGTTAACGCTTGAGTGTAATTCCAGACAAAGCAAGTCTCGGAGGATGCAACCAGAGCGAACTTTGTGACAGTATCAACATCGCCTGTATATGCATCCCTGTAGAAGTCTTACAGTACAAGTCATTAATGAGAATGCGAACACGGATGGAATTAGGACGGACGTACTTGCACTGCGTAGAATCTGCTTCACCTCAACAGGTAAATGAGCGTAAAACGAGACCTGCATTTCCTCGGACTTTGCAAATAGTGTTTCGTAATTGAGTCCCCCATATACCTCGTCATCCTCGTCCACGTCCATCCCTGATGCGACCGAGGCATCATCACGGACGGAGTGTCCACGAGCAGGGGTGGCGAAGCGAGATACAGGCTGCCTACTTCCTGCGGCCCTTCGACGAGGTGGGCCATATGGTGGGGAACCCCCAGGCGTTGCGTATCGTGGCGCCGTCCGCCGTATGGGCGTCGATGCTGGCGTGAACCCGGACATTTTGAAGGAGTAGGTAGAGTACAGAAAACAAAAGAGAAGTGTGCAGGTTCAAGGGATCACTCGAGCGCGTCAAGACGCGTCGAAGCCAACACGTGCAAACAGCCGCCCCTTTGACCTCATCCATTTCCAGCAGCCACAGCGCCTTCAGCAAGCTCTACTTGCTTCAAGTTTACACTCTACACCGACAATGCTTGGCGTCGAGGACTACGGCAGCGACAATGAAAGCGACAACGAGACTCAGCAATCGCCCCCTCCCTCCAAGCCTGCCTCTTCTCTAGCTGCCAAACTTCCTCCTCCGGCCAAGAAATCCTCGCTTGCCCTACCACCACCTTCTACGACTGCCTCTGGCACTGCGTCCACCTCTAATGCAGCATCTTCTGGAGGTCTAAACCTTCCTGCGCCCAAGAAGAGACCCCCTAAGAAAATCACTATTGGTCTCCCTGCACTCCCTGCCGACGATGATACTGGCGACAACCTCGATGATCGACCACCGGCCAAGAAGCCTCGTCTGGAATCTGGGGCAGGCATATCAAGTCTGACCTCTATGCTTCCCGCACCAAAGAATAAGGCACCTGTATTGCCTGCCCCGCAGAGAGTATTGGGTGGAGGGAAGGGTCCTGGTTTGGTATTCAAGACTGCACCGTCTCAACCAACTTCACAGCCTCAGAAAGCTACTGTCGAGGATGGAGACGAGGAAGAGGAAGAGGAAAATGGGAATGCCAACGAAGCTCCGACTGGATCGAGTTTATTGGAAGAAGTGAAAGAGACGAAATCATCTTCGATACCATTCTTGCCTCCTTCTTTGGCGAAGGGGAAAGCGAATGTTTCTGTCGAGGAGAAACATGGTCCTCCGAAGGCTGCTGTCCCAAGTCCCAAACCATCTGCTCCTGCCGTGGACTTCTTCGGCCTTGGTGTGTTTTATGTTTGCTTTCAGTGGAGGTCATGCTAATGTATGATATGATGTCCACCACTACCCAGCATCAGCCACAACATCCCAACCGAGCACCTCAACACATAAGCCCCAACCAGTCCCAGCTCTATCCTCATCTGTACCCTCCACATCCTCCAATCCTCTCCTTACCGGTATATCCTCCGCACCCAAAGTCGACGACTTTGTCCCACCAGAGCCAACGCCCCAAGACCCATACCCAGGGTACTACCTCCTTCCCTCGGGAGCCTGGGCAGCCTACGACCCAGCTTACTACAAAACCTTCTACGACAAATGGAAACGCGAATACGATGCACACGTGCGTGCGTTGGAGAAGGGCCGCGTTCAGAAAGGATTTGAAGGGTTTGAGGATAAGGTTGCTGCGGAAGTTAATGCTGCGAAGGAGATGGAGAGAGCGAAGAAGGAGATTCAGGAGAGGGAGGAGAAGAAGGCTTTGACGACTGCTGCTGGTGAAGCTCCTGCGGCGCCGAAGATGAATATCAAGGTGTGTTTATTGCTGAATCATCCTGACGTTGGAGTTAATGTATATTATTTCTTGTCGCAGGGCGCAGCTCTCAGTGGACGGGCCCGCACACGGCATCAACTTTCGACGCTGCTCACCGAGGCATATTCTAACCGTGAGGCTTTAGAAGAGAAGATTGCTCAAGGCCGGAGGAATCGGAAAGAGGCTGGCAACAAATACGGTGAGCAACGCGGATTTGTTTGCACTGACAATGTTCTGACATCAAGCAATCTCAGGTTTCTGACCCATTCTCAACCTTCCACTGTATGCGAGGTTATTTTTCCAGTCACGAAGGATTTGTTCAAGACAACATGTATTCTCTGGATTGCGCGTCAGGAGACTATAGTGTACACCCATTATACGCATGGTATGGTACAAGCTGGTATATATAGCACAAGATGAAGATGGATGCATTGCGGAGGGCACGGCGAACCTCAAGAGGCAAAGTAACTCTAGGCCTGTGAAGACGAGAACTCTGCGAGTAGACAACGTGTGATCAGCTTCGTGCGCGACATCCGTGGATATTACAAGCGACTCACTGGTGACGGACTTGGTACCCTCGGAGATAGCGTGCTTCGCGAGTTCGCCGGGAAGGATGAGGCGAACACTGGTCTGGATCTCACGCGAGGAGATGGTGGACTTCTTGGAGTAAGAAGCGAGCTCTTTAATTTCTGGTCAACGCCCGCTATGAATAAGAAGAAGAGCAATATGACTCACTGGATGCCTCAGTAGCAATACGCTCGAAGATGTCGTTGACAAACGAGTTCAAGATGGCCATGGCCTTGTTGGAAATACCCGTATCGGGATGAACCTGCTTGAGCACTACACAAGTCCCGCGCCACTCGGATCAGTCCAAAATTCGTCCATAGCACAGAAACAACATATCCTCACCCTTGTAGATGTACGAGCTGTAAGTCTCCTTCCGGGCCTTGCGACGCCTCTTCTTCTCTCCCTCGCCTGCGGCGCTGGAGGAAGTCTTCGTCTTCTTGGCTGCGGAGGGTTTCTCGGCCTTGGAAGCAGGTGCCTTGGAGGCGGTGGTCTTAGAGGCAGGAGCCTTGCTAGCAGTGGATACGGGCTAGCAAACACGGCAAGCAACGTCAGAATTCGAAACATTTGCGCGACAGAAGCGAGTCTCACCTTAGGGGCCATTGCTGTGAACTACGTGTCGTTCATCGCATCAGTAACGAGCATTCAGCGTACGGCAGACACTTGACTCACCTCGGTGAATATGTAAAGAAGTGGAAGGAAAGAGGTGGTGGTAGTTGAGAAGAAAGAGGAGAGTTGGTGTAAACAAGGCGAGAAACGCGCGACGCGACCGTTTTATACACAGCGGAGTTTGAATCGCATCACATGACCGTTACGCGACTTTGCCACAAACGCGTTGATTGACCACCACGTGTTTACCGGACTGCGAGCACTTTTGGTTGGTTCGCCTTTATTCGCTTCCTTTTCCTTCAAGTTTGCTGTTAGATGCCTGTTTTCCCCAAGCCACCGTGGACTCTGTTCAACTCTGAAATAGCCCTGATTTGGACCTTCTCCTACTTGCGCTCGTATTGGAGAGGACTCAGACGGATACATCCGTTCACTCTCAAGCAATGCTCACGATTCATTCGCGCCGTTAACGTACATCATAAATTCTCCATGGATACTGCCGTCGATACTTTCCCCGTTTCTTCATCATCGTACAGTTTGAGCATCAAGACAAGAAGATAGCTACAACGAGACGACGCCCGTCATACCCACAACGCCCCCTTCGCCTTCTGCCCACACATGTGCCTTCCTCTCATTCTCCCATGCGCCGTGCATGGTTATCTTCTGGTTCAAGACAAGCGGGTTTCGCGCGCGGTACTGTAAAGACTTCAACTCAGCACCGGGCTTGTGAAAGACCACGGTCTCGAGCAACATGAGCGCCGTGAGTGGCCCATGAACCAAGCGTTCTATTACGAGGATATATGGATTCAAACGATCAAGATGCCAGAAGCCGCAAGAAGGCTTGGAGACTGTCGCAAATGAACCGACGTACCTGGATACCCTTCCGACTTCTGTGCATAATCCCTATCGAGGTGGATGTAATGCCCGTTAAAAGTCAGTGCGGAAAATCGGAACAGGGTTGTCGGGGTCGGGGTGTAACTGAAGGAGAACTCGGACTTGGGAAGGTCGGACACTGGCACGGAACTTCCGTATGAGTCTCGGGGAAGTATATTGGTGGCGTAGAGGGGGAGAGAACAGGCCGCACCTTCCCTGATTCCTCTGTCATTCCCGGGCGAGGATAAGTAAACATGGGACCTCGTCTCTTCCACGGAGGCATCTGTGTCCCCGGCCTTGAAGTATTTGATGTTCTGGTTTACGAAGACCATAGGTTTGCCCTTCTCAAAGCCTTTCTTCTGCACCGAGCCGATCGTGGATATGGAATTGGCTCTGTCACCTATGCGCAGCGGCTTGTGCCATTTGATTTCGCCGCCTGCCCACATTCTGCGAGTGAACGGTTCTGGTGGGCAGAAATCGGCGTCCGTGCCATCGGCGCGTAGTTTGCTCTCTGGGTTCCTGGGATGGAAGAAGACGAGATGATGGCCATAGCCAAGGTTGTCTCCCTGCCGTGGCGCAGTGTACGGCTTCTGAGTACCGTCGCGAGTAGGCAGGGTGACATAGAGATTAGCCAGGTGCTCTTCCCGCAGAGTATCAGAGAGGATGAGCTTCTTTTCGGAGGCAATCCAGTCGTCGAGGGCAGCGACGTGCGCGGGGGTGGCAGCGTCGGTTGCGTATGGCCTGCACCGATGGCATTGTCGAGCACGAAGAGATAGACGGGTGGATGACAGTGGTCGCAACATTCCAACTCATTGCAGGTACACGAGTCTGACAAGCGCTGCGAATGATCGCGATCGGGACGAGTGACAATCGACTGGCACGTTTGAGGCATGAGAGTGAACCATCACGCCACGTCTATTGCAACTACTGCTTTACATGATGCATGCATTCTCGAAGGGCATTGTCTACGCTACAATCTGGATGGAAGGAGGTGGATGCGAGGGCGATAACGCTTGGAAGGCAGGTGACTGTCTGAGTTGCAAGCGATAGGCGAGTCTGCGGGGAAACCGAGGCCGGACAGACGGCAGGAAATCGCTCTGCAATGTGACAAATGTGGGTGCATTCCGACACAGAACTCGTGGCTTCCATCTGTTTGGGGGTATCGAAGACGTATCAGGCAATGGAAGAAGATGAGGGTGAATCGCGAGTTGTCAGGCGAGGTATGTTTCGGGCATGTCATCTATTCTCCTGCGCTAAGGACAAAAGTCAGGGCGGGGGAGAGGTAGCAACAATTGTGGGCTGCGACGCTAAGACGACGCAGCCGGCGGACAATAGCCTGATGGGAGGAGGAAGACACGGGTGTCGTCGTCGCGTGACGTCGAGCTCGCGCGGGTCACAGGCGCGACGCGTGACGGCGTTGAATATGGCGATCGATGACATTCGATGTCACGATCGGGGCTGGTGGCTGCGCTTTGCGTGACGCCCATGCTTTGAGAAAGAGGTGCGTCACAGTGCGTCACAGGCGAGAGCTCTCGAGAGTTCCCCAGGAGTCCTCTGCGGCGCAACCCAGCTTCATAAGCTTCGGCAGGCGAGCGCAAACCCCCCACATGTTTTGTTCTCCCGCACACCCACCAGCAGCCCACGAACTTGGCACCAGCGACCGACAGACTACGAGGATAAATCATTCTTGAATCGGAAACGGCGGCACCGATTGGGACGAGATTGCGATCACCAGCCCGAATTGGGACGCCTGGCAGCGCTGCATAGTCCCATTCCGCATTGTTCTCCTCTTCCCCCTTCGCCTGCCTAATGCTCCCTTTATTATAAACATCCCCTCCTTCCCCTGTAGCCATATTCGCCCCAGCTTCCACAGCCATGACCGCCATTATCGCCCCTAAACCGCGTCTCGCTGCCCGCAGACGGCCACACTCGCCCCAGCCCATGCTCGCGCCCCCGCTCTACCTCGCAGAGCTCCCTCGCGTACGTCCTGAGCCCCCTCCGACGCGTCCGTCCTCCCTGACCCCCTCTTTGCAGCGCTTCGCAACCGCCGGCATACACCCTCCGCCGCGGCTGATGTCGCCCCATCTCGTCGACTCCAACTCTTACGTGAGTATCCTCCCCCTCGACGCGTCGCTCTCGCTGACCCCCCGCCAGCTGCCAAAGACCGCCGTCACCTGCACGCCCGCAAAGCGCCGCAGAGTCGTCCACAACACCGCGCGCACAGCCCGTCGTCGCCAGTCCGCTCGGCACGAATGCCCCTTCCCCTACGCCGACGGTGCGAATGTCTTTGACAAATTGTCCTGGATTTCCCAGCTCCACGAGGAGACGGACTGTCTCAACCCTTGGGACATCGCCGACCTCTCCCAGCTTCCCATCGAGCAGCCGGATTTCCACCGATCCTCTGGCATCGGTCCCGTGCGCAGCAGAAAGTCCTCCCTCCGCTCCGATCCGCTCTCGTACGGGACGCCCGACTTGCAGGACATTGGGTTCACGCCTCTTCCTCAGCGATCTGCCAGTCCTGAACCTTCGCCCCCTGTATTTCCGCTATTTGATCGGGAGGCGCTCGACCCCCGTACCCCTCCTCCTCGCGACACCTTCAACCCTGAGGACGTGTCGTTCTTCAATCTGAAGCCCGTGCTTCCGATGGATGATGACACATACTGAATACGTCCCCATGATCTCTTGATGTCCTTTCCCACTTGCACGCTTGTCCATCACGACGTCCACGCCGTCTCCCCGTGTCAGCAATGCTCTCTGCATTCTGCCGAAACGCCATCTCTAACATATCCAGCAATGACTCCAGCACTGTCCATATTTATCCGCATCACGAAACCATCCAGGACGCGTCAAACCATTTGACGCTCTCCCAATTGTATCATCTACTTCCCACTTGCCCGCAGTCTCGTTTCATGCCGCACACGACTTCCCTCCTCTGTTTCGCTGCAAATCTCTACTGCAACATTTAGCTTGCTATCGCACCAAATTTAATCACTTTTGGGGTCGATATATGCGCCCCCTTTGATTTATTCCTTTTGCTTCGAAACCGTCCCTTTATCAGCTGCTGTCGACAGGCATTTTGCAATATCTCTTCGACCTTCTTGCCTTAGCAGCTTGATTTGCCCTTCTCCTCTACCCCCGTTGTACCTTCCTTGTGTCGCATATCACGTCTGCTTCTCTGTACCCCGCTTTGTCATCTGCATTAGCCACCGTAGCTTCATTTATCTTTCTGCTCTCCTACATCCCTCGTAGCTTTACTGTAACATAGTAAATTGCTCTGTTTCGCTGTCTTCTTCCGGTCTCTCAATTCTTTTTGTCACGTTCGTACGAACTCTCTACGTCTTCCAAGGACCCGGTATTTTTTCTTCCCAGTGTAGACACTGCTCAATCTGATATATTCTGCATATGATGGTATGACACCGAGTGACTCCTGTCCAAGTTCGTATATAACGATCCTAGTAATTTGACTCCTGGCTTTATCGAGCCTGCTCACAGTCACCCACGATCACCGTCGCAGGTCAACCTAAAACAGATTGCATACGGACACACGCTCCTGTCAAATACCAGTCATGTCGAGCACCGACCATAGCCGAGTCATCAATTTCGGAGCAGGACCATCCGCCCTCCCCGTCTCCGTGTTGGAAGAAGCCGCACAGGGACTGCTCAATTTCCAAGGGACAGGCATCGGCATCGCCGAGATCTCACATCGGTCAAAGGAGTTCACAGAGGTCGTGAACGAGCTCGAATCTCTCATTCGCACTCAACTCGATGTCCCCTCGACTCACACCATCCTGTTCACCCAGGGCGGAGGCTCCTCACAGTTCTCCGCCGTGGTGTTGAACATGCTTGCGAGGTACAAGCTTCTCCATCCCGGTGTGGCCAATGAAGATGTCGCGTTGGATTATGTCTTGACTGGGTCGTGGAGTAAGAAGGCTGCGGATGAGGCGAAGCGGCTTGGAGGAGGGAAAGTCAATATCGTCGTGGACGCGAGGGAGCACTCAAAGGACGGCAAGTCGTTCGATAACATTCCCCCTCATGAAGCCTTCAAGTTCTCTCCGGACCCTGCACTCATATACTACTGCGAGAACGAAACAGTCGATGGGGTCGAGTTCTCTCATGACCTCTCCTCCCCGACTGCTTTCCCTTTCCATCTCCTACCCCAAAACACTCTCCTCCCGCTCGTAGCCGATTATTCCTCCTCGTTCATGTGCAGGCCTATCCCCCGATTGGCAGACCATGCAATCATCTATGCCGGAGCTCAGAAGAACATTGGTCCGGCTGGATTGACCGTCCTCATCGTTCGGCACGATTGTATCGTTGATGTCGACGCTGCCGTAACGTGCGGAGCAACTCCCGTGCCCATCATGCTCTCTTACAAGACTCTCGCCGATTCCAAGAGTCTCTATAACACGCCCTCGGTTATCTCTGTCTACATGACCAAGTTGGTGCTCGAGCGGATGAACAAGTTGGGCGGTGTCAAGTACTTTGAGGAGTTGAATCGGAAGAAGGCGGAGAAGATGTATGCGTTGGTGAAGGAGGGCGAGGAGAAGGGTGTGTTTAGGAGGAAGGTCAAGGAGGGGTCGGAGAGTTGGATGAATGTTGTGTTTGATGTTCTGGGTGATGGTGCTGAGAAGCGGTTCTTGGAGGGCGCGGAGAAGCAGGGTATGAAGGGTCTCAAAGGACATAGGTAAGTTTAGTACATTCTCCCCAGATTTTGTGGAATTCTTCTGACCGTCCGCCCGTTTACTTACAATTCCCATAGGTCCGTCGGAGGTAAGCATCACTTATGTTCTCCCTAGCTACAACCAACTGATCCCAACTTTCCACACGCAGGCATCCGAATCTCCCTATACAATGCCATCACAGAAGACGACACGGACAAACTCGAAAAATACATCAAGGAATTCATCGAGCAAGAAACAGCAGCAAAGAACCAACCCAACGCTTGAATCTCAACATGAAAGTGTAGCGATAGGAAACGAACATTGTAAACAAAAAGTGTTTCAACACACGGAATCAAAAATGGATTGCGAATTGCGAGATGTATTCTTATAGATGTACGTATGTTGGTCCTTGGACGGAATCTCATTCTTTCTGCGGACTTGTACGGACGACGGCGCGAAATGCGAGCCTCCTTGCTACTGTGGAGTGGTGAGTATGGCTACTAGGATGCGCTTCGCAATACCTGCGCGGTTCACATCGTCTTCATACTGTACAACACCCAGCTGTAAGGTTCAGCGTTAATAATGTCCGGGTAAGCCGTCCTCTTCATGGAACGTGTGGACAAGTCAGGAGCGCGTCGGGTGCGCCACGCGACACGGTGGAGCAAGTGCCACTGACCTTTGTACCTTGTAAGTTCATTCAAGTTACACTGGCTCACACAGGGACACACATTGTCTATTGTTGTATGAATCGTGCATTGACAAGGTCTCTACTGCGTGGAGGGTAGGACGACAAGTGCAGAGATATGTTTCTGTCTATGTCGCAGATATAATATGACAGGTGTAGCAACGAATAAAAGTAACTGGTTTGCAAATTGATATTTTGCACCGTGACGAGTGGTGTGATGGGTCTGGGATCTTTGCAGCCCGTCCTCACCGCTATCAGTGCGCCGATGACCAAAGCGTTGTCATGTCCTCGTATGCCAACTATCTCACCTTTCACAACAGAGAGAACGAAACTGTGCCGCATCTTCGCATCCTATCTATAACCCTACCCACACAGCGGAGGGTGCGGTACGCCACTGACCAGGTGCGCCAACCGATCCGAGGTAAGCTCCGGTCAATTTCATCGGTTGATTTGTCCTCCTCACCTTTGCAAGTTAGTCCGGCTCCACCCTCGCAGCGAGCAACATGCAATGTTCCACGTCTTGCTGTTTTTCACTCTACCCGTGAAATGGCCCGCTTATGTGACCTATATCCGCAGCGGCGGCGAGTCCATCTGGAGCGGTCAGGGAAAGACCAATATTGCAACTTGCCTTGTCAATGCCGCCGTAACTGATCGATGCGGTGGGAGGATACCTCGTCAACGAGTACGCCTCCTTCACCGTCACTTGAAGGGTACCGGTTCGCACTAGGTACGCACTCCTCTTCTGTACGAATACAGCGACGGGTGAAATTCCTCCCCGCCGCGAAGCCCGTACCTCTCACCCAGAGCGAAAATCGTGTTGTTTCCGCAGTAGGTCTTCGCCCACCGTGTTGTCTTCTACGGCGGAAATTCATCCGTAGGTCGAAAGACACTGGCTGGTTCAGCGGCCGGGCGCATTATACACAGACTAAGCTGGACAAATTGTTGACCAAGCACGCGACTTGGAGACCTTCGACTTTCCGTTACCCATTAGTTTCTCTCCCTTGCTTCCACGTTAACGGGGACTGGCGTATCACAAACTCTGAGCCCAACCCCGCTCGCGGCTCGACTTGGTTTCGTGGTCACAGCCTGAGCAGGATTGGATCGCATGTGTATTCATCCAGAATTTCATTACGGTCGGACTGGAGACTGGTCATTGCGAGGACTCCGGGTGGAATGGGAACCCTGAAAGCATCCAGTATTCGTAGATAACCATAGATAGGAAACACAGATGGCTGCTTGAGGTTCAAATATCGTGCATAGCTGAAGCTCCGTCGAGCGTGGCAAATGCGCACGTCTATATGTAGAGGGTAGCTTACATCTGCACAACGTCACTTTGCCGGAGTGGTTAACGGGATCGCCTGCTATCTAATAGCTGTAAGCGGTTGGGCTTTGCCCGCGTGTGTTCGAATCGCACAGGTGACGACTTTTTGCTTCGTCCTTGATTCCTTCTCTACTCGCACACAGAACACAGCAAACACAGAGGACCCCCACGCTTTTTATATTCGTGGATATTCCAGGAAAAACCCGAGTGCAAGCGGTGCATAGTCATACCCCCACAAGAAAGCAAGATTACAAAGGTATGCACATTCAAATATTGATACATCAAAAGGAAACGACGAAAACTGACCCATCGACAGGAGGTAATGAACACAGGATAGAGAAAGCAAATATTATGCAATGGTATAATTTCCATACTCCTTCTCTGGATCATAGACCTGTAGGCAGTGTAAATAATCATAATATCGCAGAAAAGGACAACCTCACGCACCTCCCATCTGGAGGCCGGGAATATATGTTTGTTGCGGTTGTACCAACTCCTTTCGACCACTTTCCCGGCGTGCGATTCGTCCTTCTCGACTGTCGCATCAGCTAACAGCCGGACATCATCGTGCACGTCGAAATTGAACAGAGGGCCGGATTTGCCGCGGGCTTTGTTCACAATAAAGTCGTAGAAGGTGTAATGCTAAACAATAGTTAGAAATGAACACGACTTCCGTGGAATGCCGAATTCTTACGTGTGGAATGATGAGATCCTCCTATGGGCACTATGTCAATATGTTGAGAGACGGATACTGAATTAGAGCTGCTAACCTTAATATACATCAAGTTGTCAACACTAACACCTCTGAGTTCAGGGAATTGTTGTCGGCATTTCTCGAGGAACGTCGAAATCTCGTCTCCTTTCTTGCACTATACATATGGAGAGATGAATGCAATAATGTTGAGTGCATGTATCTGCGTGGTCAGCTTGGAAGCTGGCATATATCGGAGTTTTAGACCTACCGTGACACTCTTACGATGCCCGCTGCCGTCCCAATACGAGTACGTGATTTCGATGTCCTCTTTCTTCATCTCTTCCTGCTTTCTGATCCATTCTTGGCGCAACTGTTCCCTCTCACGTCTTTCTTGCTCTTCCCGCTCTCGGTCAGGCAAGAACGAAGTATCGACGTTGGGATTCTTGCGTGTCTTTGGTTTCTTTGCAGGTTGTTCCTCTGAACCATCCTTGGCCGAGGGTGTGCTGCTCTCGTCGCCATCGCCCTCTTCGTCCATGGCGAAGGATAATGTGGACTTGGCGACCTTCTTACGCTTCTTCACCTTCTTCTGTTCATCCCTAAACAATTCCTCCACATCCTGTCAGTCATCTCATCACAGCAAGGGGATATCTATACACATTCCAAGTAGAATACACCACTCACTTTAACTCGTTCGTTCGCGCCGCCTCACGGGCTTTCGCCTCCTCCAATTCCTTCCTCTTCTGCTGGAAGTCTTCCAACCTGACCAAACCGACAGTACTTTGCTTCAGGGAATCTTCCATAGAGTCATTCTGCCCTACGAAGCGGTGTGCTGAAGGTCGAGCTTTCTCGGTCTCTTGTATGAGAGATTGTTTCTGCCTCTCGAATTCTTGACGCATCTGGTCTCGCTGCTTCGCGAGGGCGTCTTCGCGGCGGCCTTCGCCTTGGTTGTTCGACATGTTGTAAGGAGCAAAAAGCGACTGAAGTGAAAGCTTGAGTGAAGCAAGAAACCAAGAACGTTGTAGAGCAACTCAAAGGTCGGGGCCGTCGGGCGATCCGTATGATGAGAAGCTACGTTTGGGCGTCTCTACAACATTTCCTCGAAGCGCCCATTTTGCTGTCTCTACGGAGAAGAGACCGGCTTGCACACTTGCTTTCAGCTTCACAACACACAAGGGACCTAACGCTTGGGGAGCACCGAACGCGATGGTGCACATCCTCGGGAAGGCCCTGCCTGACCGGCAATTTGCCAAGGTACGCACTTGAAGTGTCCTTAAGAATACAGTTAGGTTTACTTTTACACAGTATGCCTTGACACATTTCTACGGTATCGGTCGGTACACTGCACAACTCATTTGTGCTCGTATGCAAATCCATGACCGCTGCCGCATCCGAGACCTGAGCCCCTCACAAATTCTTAACCTTACCGCATTCCTCTCATCTCCCTCCACCGCCCCCGGCGCACCCAACTTCCCTATGGCCTCTCCCAATTTCGTGGCACCTCGTCCGGGCAAGCCACCGCTTCCCGCACCCAAACCTCGACAGAAGGTCGAACAGGTTCAAGCACCTTCGAACGCGCACAAGGGCGACCCGTTGAAGCGGTTGAAGATTGAGACGGATTTGAGGAAGGAGGTTCGGGATAATATTGCTCACCAGAGGATGATTGGAAGTTATGTGGGAAGACGGCATGCTTTGGGGTTGCCTGTCAGGGGTCAAAACACTCAGACGAACGCCAAGACGGCGAGGAAACTCAACAGGGTCAATCGCTTTGGTTAGAAGAGCTGCTGTCGGTGTTCCGTTACTATCTCTGTGTAGGTCTCGTCCGTCGTATTTGCCATTCAGCGTGAATAACATCCGACCTCTCGTAGCATGGAAATTATACATATATAATACAGCTAGAATGTCTAATCGTCGCCGACGGGAACCTCCTCCTCAAGGTACTTGGATAACGTCACGCGAATCTCTGTACTTTCGTCCCCTCTAAGAACATCAGAGATGAACGTTGCCTGTACCTGCATCTGCACCTGAAGAAAGGAATAGTTAGCCCAACTCATCTCGACCTTAGTCCATGCGACAGTACCATTTCTAGTGCACCGCGGATCACACCGCAGTATATGTTGCTGAACCATAGACCACCTTCGAGTGCTTCCTCTGGTAGCTCGACAAATTCTGCCAAGGGGTTCTCGTCGAATGTTAATGTGAATGATGACCCAGGTGCAGCCGGCTGCGGTGTACTAGCTCGCGTCGGTGAAGCAGCAGGTGGTTGTCCTCCATGTGTCACAGTTGGCGAGATGTTCAGGAAGGACTTGAAACCGACCTAGTAAACATCCCCGTCGTAAGCTAGATATTAAGCGTGAAAATTAAATATCATGACGCACTTTGGCTACGACCTCACCGACCTCTCGAAAGTCGGCACATCTTCCAAGATTACTACGCGCCAGGAAATCCTCGATCAACCGCGTCCCAATATTATACCCCATCTTCTCCAACTGCTTATTGACCTCTTCATAATCTTCGTAATCTTGTATAAGTTGTACGACCAATGCACCGTACGTGAGAGCGAAGAGCTCAGCGTTCTATGTCTAAGGTTAGGGATGTACGATGTACCAAAAGGGTCGTTCTCGTGCGGTGAATGAGATAGTGGGCAGTAGGACTTACGGTTTTCTCGGCACGGCCTTTCCAGATTTCTTCCCCTAGGGTCTTGTACTGCTTGGCTGCTGGCGTAGCCATGTCGACTATGAGACGAGGTCGTGTATAGACACCAACGACCCGAATTCCTCGAAACTCGAAGCACACTCAGAGTCGGGAAGCGCTCAAGGATCGAAGGCGTAGAGCGCTTGTCCATGCGTCGGCAACCGCGTCTAGCACTCGGTGGGCTTTACACGTGACACCTTTCTACTCCATCGTCGCGTCTCCCGGGAACGTCCAAAGATGTCAAAAATATGATAGTATCAAAGTATCATATCATTTTATCATATCAAAGTAGCAGGCGCCCAACTTTGAAATTCTCGGCAAAAGCAAAAACGATAGTTTGATACTTTGCTACTTTGCTACTTAGTCTTTGGTTTACCGAGGGCAACATAAATACCGCTCTCCTTCTGAGCATTAAACTTGATCCCCCCTCCCCTGCCCCTCGCTATGCTTGGGTACGTCGTGGATGCTGTCGGCGGCATTCCCGGGCGGCCGTGCTGCCGCCCAAGGTGTGCGGCGGCGGCAAGCCTCGGAGGGCGGGGGCGGGGGATGGCATTTTAGTTTATTTAAATTTGTCATGTAGGGTTCCGTAGATAGGTTTTAATATATTTCTTTTTTTATGTTTTAAAAATTTTTGCGGAGGCCTAGTTCACGCTCCGCCTGGGCGCTAACCCTAACCCTAAGGTGAGTGCTCAAGCATCTTCCGCGTTGTGCTGGTCTCGTTCCCAGAGGAGCGTTGTGCTCAACGGCGACGAAGAGCTTAAGGCGCCATAGGCGCACGTCCTTCATCGTTCACGACGATGACGAGACACTGAGGGGGGACGGTCAGCGAGGACAACTCAAACTGTGCCCAGAGACCCCGAAAATGGCATGATACTTTGGAAGGTCTCGGCAATGGGGGATTTTTGCAATTTTACAAGTAGGCGCTCAGAAAGTATCATAATGTCAACGAGCGGCTGACACTTTGAGAGTCTGCTAATTCGATACTATCATAATTCTGCGTGGTTTCGACGTTCTGCGTCTCCCTCTCACCGGGCGTCGGCCAGCCAGTTCTGGACAGTACAACTCATGAGTCAAAGCCTGCGGTTACGGGCCTGAACATGCCCCAGCCTCCGTTTACAGCTGTCAAGGATGCAGGCCCCTCTAGGTGACCATCGAACTCCGAGGAACGGGGCTGTATATTCATATCCAGGTACTGCGATCTACAATGTCGAACCGCCTCTTGTCAAACGTGTGATTCGTCCTCCAAACTTTCACCGTATTATTTTCACCCAGCCGGACCTCGGAGAGAACGCGCGAGGTAACGCAAGAACAAACCCACTCTATCGGGTTTGTTTTAAAGTTGGAATTGAGCTGGCGATTGCTGGCAAGTACATATACTGATGGTTATCAATAGTCACACCTATAGAGTCTCGATACACTTGTCGTTGTCGATGTATCTCGGGATCTTGGAATACAGTATGCTCTATTGGATTGGACGCTTGGTACGTTCTCCCTGAAGCCCGCAGCACCTGTTCACGTTTACCATACTTACTTGAGAGTGACCAAACACATGTTCTGACCCGTTCTAGGTTTGTCATTCTATCTAGAATAGTAAGGTTTTTCTTTGTGCGCTGAACATAATAAACTTGACCACGCGGAAGTTGCAATACACCGGCGATGCTAGAGACTGTTTCCGCCGGTTCGCTGGCTTACTGTACATTCATCTTCTTCCCTCCGTCACCCCCCCGTGGAAGGGCCTGTTTTTGTGATTCTGGTTGTAACCCATGACCAGGCA
Source organism: Panus rudis PR-1116 ss-1 (assembly GCA_022160315.1). Taxonomy (NCBI): domain Eukaryota; kingdom Fungi; phylum Basidiomycota; class Agaricomycetes; order Polyporales; family Panaceae; genus Panus; species Panus rudis. The sequence continues at coordinate 19,514 of MU275173.1, read as the reverse complement.
ACTCACCCACGAACCCTCAGATGGTAGTCTGCACGGTTATTTCGAAGATCTTTGCCTCTAATGTACTGACAGGGGTACCGGATAGGCCAGCTCACGTTATCCACGGCGGAAGGAAGGATATCATCCTCGTTGCCCGTTTCGAGCGGCATTACTTACTGTCAAGGGAAGGTGGTCTACCCTTCACCGTCCTCTCACTCTCACTCGTGGCACCCTCCTCCCCCCGTGTCAACGAGAGAATTCTCCCGCCGGACAGGAAGTCATCAAGATGGTACTCCCTGATCTCGTTCGGCGGATTCTTCTCAGAAGCTCGGTATCGGGATAACCGAATGATCAAGTTCAGGCTTCACCCAACTGACCCAGATGGATGTCGATCTGTCATCGTACGTAGTATCTTCTGACCCCCCTCACACCTATATATGCGCTGAGCTGTGGAGCAGAGAGCTGCAAATATCTCTCTCAGGACGCGGTTTTGAATCTCGAATCTCGATAATTTCTAACCAGTGCGGGCGGGCGAAATGTCGCTATCTTAACGCTGAAAGCCCTTGGGAAGGGGTTATATGTCTCTGTTTGTTTGTTCCTCCGAGGATTCACTTGCAAGGAGGCGCAACGTTGCGTCGCCTATTCAGGAATGCGCTCATCCGTCAAACCCTGGCCGGTCTATCTCACGACTTCACGAGGGGTTTTATAGTTGCGCGATTGAAACTCGAAATCACGTATGGGAAGACTATCCTTGTTACGAGGATCCTCTCACTTTCTGCTCGGATGGCGGTCATGCAGGTTGACTAACGTGCGGGTATCACCTTGTTGTATTTCTGGTAAAGTTTCAAGTGTATGTTTGAAGCGGAGTTCAGGTTTAGTGACACTGCTGAGGTTCTTGCGGACGTGAATCTGATCAGATAGGCACCATCTGTGTCGGCCGAGAAGCCAAGTAAGTGCATCTGCATCTCACAGTATTCAATGCATCTACTACGTGCAGGGACACGCTGTTGCTACTGAATTCAGAGAGAGAGAGAGATGAGGAGGCGGAGGAGGATGGTATGCAGTCGTTACGCGTTACGCCGTATCTCCGGAGGACTTGGTCCCGTCTGTGCGATTAATATGAATATTAATTGATGCGTTGGTTGATGTTGAAGCGTTTACGACATTATGGAATACGATCTTCCTACGATCGTACGGGGCCGGCTACGGAGCTATTTCTTTACGCAACTGTTCGGGATGAGCGTACCCAATTATGGAGGGGAGACCGACGTTAAGCTTTATGGTGAATAGAACTCACGTCATTCGGGAGTTCTCTTCACGGCAATCTTACAGACCACCAGTGGGGAATTGTTCGTTGAGCAAGCAAAGTGTTCACACCAGAGCGCGTGCTGCCAGGCGCAAGCGCGATTGAGTGTGGCCGCCAAGATGTGATGCAGGAGGGAGGACAGAAGAGACGCGCATTGTAGCAGGAGGTCATAAAGCAATGGAAGAGAAGGGCCGTCAGATGCACAGGCAGCTAGACTTTGGGCGGGGGCCTAGGTGAGGATGGACATGCCTGTGCTGCTGAGGGCTTCTCGTGAGGAAGTCGCATCTGTGTGCCATCTGTGGGCTCAGTCCTGCTCAGTCTGGCTCCCTGGCCTGCGGTCGGACCGAGTTCATTCATAACTTCCGCTTTCAAGGCAGACTAGTGGCGCAGGAGCTCTAGAGCGCATCTGAGGTACCAGTACTGAGTACAGTTGTACTGAGTATTGAAGCGATGCCCGCCCAGCGACCCCGACGTGCGCAACCGAGCGAAAAAAATTGAGGAAAACACGGAAGGACTCGCGATCGCGTTGGTTGAGAGAAAAATTACCGGAAATGGCGCAGGCGGGGCCCCGCTGTGGCTCCGACAGGCGGAAAGTCAAAAGTCTATCCAGCGACGCCCTGCTCTGGACCCCCGCCGCTGCCCTCGCCCTCGTCGTCGCCGCCCTGTACGTCGCGCAGACACTGAGCAATAAACGAGCAGCCTCAACTAGTCTGAGATTGCGAACTTGTACGGTGAAGAGCAGGAGGCATTGTTTACGCGTGTTTAGGGAGGCGCCGGGCGGAGGACGCATTGGACTCTGCGATTGCGGTCTGGTCGAGTATTCTGCTAGCTGCTCTCTCCTCCCATCGTCCGCACCCGTCGCCCGTACATGCATCTGCTGCTCGCCCCTTCTGCCAGCTCCAGCTCGCAGCCCCTCTCCTCTCATCCCCGCTCCCTCTGATCCCCGTCGTCCAACCCTCCCAGCCCTGCGACCCCCCCGTCTTCTGGTCAGCGGCCGCCTCTATCTTTCTTCGCGCATACTCACCGATCTCTGTAGTCGTGCATTGATTGCGTCGGGTGCACCCCGTCAGATCTATACTCGCGCGGTCTGCGTCCTCTGGCCTGGTCCTTGAATCTACCATCTGCCTCCCCGCATCGTGCTCACCGTCCGTGCCGGTCCCTGCTTGCTTGCCATGAGCCAGCCACAGGATCCCAATGTCCATGCGTCCACCATCGACCCCCAGGTCTTCCAGTCCTTCCAGCCCAATGACTCCCAGTCCCAGTTTGCCTCCCTCATGGCCTCCGACTCCCTCTCGGTCCCACACGCATCTCATATGGATCCTCAGCAGCTCTCTCACATCTATCAGTCCGAGCTCGAACAGGCAAACAACCTCCCCGTTCCAATGCACATGTCCATGTCTGCATTGTCCGCCTCCTCCGTAGATATGAACAGGATGGACGTCGTCCCTCCCCAGACCCATCCCGACCCCTCCGCTGCCCCCGCGCTGCTATCTACGGATTTTTCCGCCCAGAGCTCCTTCCCCTCTGATCATGGCATGACCGGTCTCGAAACCGTCGACGTCAATCATCCCCATTCCCTGCTTTCTTCACCCAGCACGACCACCGGTTCCAACAATCCATCACATGCTTCCTCCCCGTCCCTCAATGGCGTGGCCGCTTCCTACATCATTGGTTCATCTTCCCTCGCTTCAGCCTTGAATGAGCCGGGTGTCTCTCGCAGTCGCTCTGGCTCCTCGGCTTCCCCCTCGTTGTTAACAGCTGCCAGTTCCGAAGTCGGCGTTTCATCGGGTGGAAGTGGTCCTCCCACCTCCGATCCGTCGCTTTCCTTCCCTCCCAGTCAAGAGCACACTTTTGTGTCAAGCAAGGAAAACTCCCCCGAGTCGTCTGATCCGCACCTCCTCGTTCTCGGTGACATGTTGAAAAAGTAGGCCGTTCTTTTCGCTCTCTATGTACAGGTGTTCATTTTCATATTTTTTTTGCTGTGAAGCATCGCAAAACAGGCGAGTTCCGGAAGTGAAGCTTGTTCTATGGGACAAACTGAAGATGCCCGCGGCATCGTCGACGTATTGAGGAGAAGCGTGCAATTAGTATCAGACCTCGTTTCCGCCATGCAGATTCGTGATATTACAGTGCCAACCTTGCCAACCTCTGTTGGCCCTAATGTGCATTCATCGTCTGGAGGCGGTACCTCGGGTACAGGATCGGCATCTGCTCCTCTCATTCCAGCGGGGGTGGATCTGTCGCAGCAGCTCATAAATCCACCTACATCCTTCTCTGCTCCTCCCAGCGCCCCAATAGAGTCAAACTTTGGCCTGGGGGACTCTTCAGACATGTCGAGAAAACGTTGCGCGTCCTCTGTCGCAGGGGATCGTATGCAAAAGGCCATGAAGTTGGAGCCACAGGATGACATGTCGCTGCAGCTGCAAAACATCCCTCCGACCAACGCTCATGCTCCCGGACAACATCCAGTCATGTCGGGTCCCCCTCCTGCGTTCCCATTTCCCGCACAATCGGCGATTCCTGCGTCCATGACAACAATTCCTGAGCATCCTGGCCTGTCGTCATCCATGTCCGGCTCGGTACCAGGATCTCGGCCACAAACACCGTCCCGCGTGCGCCGTCCATCCATCAGTGTGCTTCAAGATGCAAATCTGGCAACGACGACGATGCATCCGGCATTGTCGCTCAATGCCGCAGTATCGCAACCTCCACCCGAGTTCCAGGCAGTGGCTTCTGGCCCAGTTTCGGCACCTCTTCCTCCTGCGCATCCAGGCTTTGTTCCGCAACCGATGCAGTCGTCAGGTTGGCCAGAACAGTCTGCGCCAGCCGTTTCCCGCCATCAGCATTCCCTGTCGGCAAGCTCTGTCATCGGACTGAATCAAGCTAATTTGAACGTCGCTAGTACATCTGCTCTCTCGTTTGCCCAGAACACGTTCGCTTCGCCAACGCGAGCAACACACCTGCCTAATGCAGTTCCTATTCCTCCTATTGCTGCTGCCGCGTCGTCTCACGGTACCATCCGGCCTTCTCGGTCTTCTTCCTTCTCACAGCCGAATCCGTTCGCATGCAACGTGCAAGATATCGCCCCTCCGCCTCCGCCCATACTCGAAGCCATGCAGTCGCGACCTTCGACGTCTAACCGGCTGCCAACGCGACCGTCGTCGCCGGCCTATGATGAAGACGCAGATGGCGAATCGGAACCGTCGCCTCGGTATTATTCGTCGTCGTCTCCGCCCGACGGAGGTTCTCAGGATGAGCAGAAGAGTGGTCAGGATAGTGGTATGGAATCGCATTCGCGACCTCAGACGGGACATCGGAGATCCAGTCGAGCGGAAGGTGGATCGTACACTTCGCATACCAACGAAGTGCCGCAGGAGTACCGCGCCGAAGTCGAGCGTATATTCTTCGAATTTTTGAATAAGACTTGCTCGAATCGTAAGGCTTTTGCTACTATAGACATACAATCCATTCTAAATAACACAATTTCAACCCTTAGTGGATGCCACCGATGCCAAAGGGGAGCCCATCCACCAGACGCTGATGGCTAAGAAGATGCAACGTCTGGATGAGTCGCCTGACTTTCGACCCTTCAAATTCCGGATCCAAGCCTTTACGAACGCGTTTCTGGAGGAGGTGAGTCCATGTTTGCTTCTATCTCGATCACAGTGGAGTGTCATGTATTGATTGTTTACGACACAGCTTGCCCGACAAGGGTACCCGGAAGAGAAGATCCCGATGAAGAAGGTATGTCGGGTTGTGTTCGGCACGCTCGGTACCTCTGTTCGCTGATCCATCATCGCTCGGCATAACTAGATCCGAAACTTTCTGTGGAACCAACCCTACATTTCTCGGTTCAACGAGGAGGGTAAGAAGTCAAAGTCAAAGGGGAATCACATCTGGCATGTGGACGCAAAAAAGACAGACAGTGGTTGGGTCTTCCGACCCTTCCAGCGTCGCGTCGCTGGGGCTCCACCTGGGGTGGCCTACATTGGCCTGCGTTGGCAGTGGCAGCCGAGGATATGGGATCCGCAAGCTTCACGGTCTAATATGCCTGTGACTTATAGTTCCCCCTCGTTGCCCTCATGGCTGTCATGGAAAGACGGCGTGTTGACGGGCATCCCACCTCCCGATGCTCAGAGTTGTGATGTGACCGTCGAGGCAAGGGTAAGACTAGATCTGTTTCACGCTTTTGTTGTCCGTCTTCAATGTATGCTGAGCCCGCATATTTGTTCAGTTCGTGCAAGACGGTCAGGAAGAGATGCTTTCTCATACGATTCATATATCCATTGCGCCTGTTGCGACAGTGGATACGTCGTTTGCCCCCTCGAGACGACCGTCATTCGTGGGTGATTTTGCTAGTACCCGCAGGGTCCTGAGTGATTCAACACTATCACAGACGACAACATCCACACGGTAGGTTATGGTTTCCTTTCCACCCGCTTATTTCGATTAATTCTCGGATAGCTCATCAAGAGCACAGTCGACTTCAGGAAGCGTTCCGAATATAACTGCACCAGACTCCCAAGTCGTGCAGGTCTTGACCACAGCCGCTCAGCGAGTGGCGCAAGAAGCCCAATCGCAGGTCGTTGCGTCACCATTGGATTCCGGACCAGAGTTGCAAGCACTTGCGAAACAACAGCATGTGCTCACCGTCACTGCCCAAGCTTTCAATAGTAGAGGGTCGCCTGACACAAAAGATGGGGCAGTCCAATCGAGCATGCTGGCCGCCGCTGCGCAGCAGGTTGTCCTGTCCGCTGCTCGACAAGTCGTCGCTGATAGAACTGCGGGTGGTTCACCGATCACTACGACGCCCACTGCACAGGTGACTGTCAAGGAGGTCTCTGTAGCTACGCAAAGTGCGGTAGCACAAGCGGTAGAGATGGTCGGCCCGTTGTCGAGTGAGGTGGACGTGTTGATGACTGCAAAATCACTGCTTCAGCAACAAACGCGGAATCCGATGAGCCTACCACAGGCAGTAGACCCCGCTCAGGTATCTGCACCACTCGACCCCGGCAGACCGCATTCCGCCGACAACCTTCTCCCTGCGTCCTATCCCCCTAACCTTGGCTTACCCTCTACTAATGGATTCCACCCGCATTCATAAGTATTGCAACTCTCTTCTTGTCTGGTCATTCGGTATCGTGCTATTTCGTACCATGTTTGGGCTGATGACTTGGCTGTCTTCTGTTCTTCTGGTGTTGTTATTAGCATTAACATTTCGTCGTCGTGTTGTATAGACCTATTTAACGCTTTCGTTTGGGTCGAACATTGTATGATTTACTTCCCCATCTCTTTCTATCGTTCTAAAATCACAATGTCATAATAGCCAGTCATTGTCTCTCTTTGAGAGGCGTTTCGCACATCTCACAAGAGGCAACCTCGCTTGGGTTGCTGTAGGTACATGCAGGACACGATATGTGACCTGGCGTCAAGCCCTCGCCCACGTTCTCAGGTGCGCCCCCAATTGCCCCGCCTAATAACGTCCCACCAAAACCTCGCCCCTCATCACCGTCATTTGTAGCGACATTGTTGCCGTCGTCGTCCAACAAATCCACATCCTCAGACTCCTCTCGGAGATAAAGTGTGTCGTTAGCCATCACGCCTAACGAAGCGAGGCTGACGCTGTTGTCCTCAATCTCTTGCCCGTTGTAGAAGAGACGTTGATAGATAGTTGGAATGTCGACTTCCTCTTGGACCTGTGGGCTTTCCCTCGGTCATCTGTCCCATGGGCAGGTGAAGGGAACGGCTTACCTTGACCTTGAGGTCCTTGACAAGCATGGAACGCGTGATGGTCACTTTGCGTATCCTATTCTTATCTTTCACCTGTCGGATTCGCTTTGATTGCCTTGTGCTGCCGAGCTTGCGGGATCCGTACGTCTTCAGTTGGCCTGGGCCGGGTGGAGGCTCCTCAAAGGCAGGAGAAGGTGTATGAGTAGTTGGTATGGGATCTTCAGGTTTCAGAATACGGATGGTTATGTTGGTAGTATCGTAGCATGACCTCCTGCTCCGTTGTATCAGCTTCTGAACAATGGACGGACAAATTCGAAACAAACCTATTTCGACGACACTCTTCACAGACTGGTAGCTCTGGAACCAATTCAGTGCCTGTGTTCTCTACGGCAATGAGGTGATCACATTGATAGCTAACGGCAGGGGGTCAGTACTTCACATAGGATGGAACAACCCGCGATGTCATGCACGTACAGGTCTTGAAGGATATCCCAGTCACCGCGTCGAATATATGCCACTCCATCAACATCGCCTTCGACGTTGGGATCGAAGCATAGCAGACTATGCTCGCAGAGGAATGTAGCATTATTCACGCCATCAGGCCGAGCCATCTCGGTCGGGCGAAATAACCATTGCTTCCATGCACGTATGAACAAGTCAGGTACGACCGCATAGGATCCTGGCAAGAGATTGCTGGATGTCGCAGTCCCATACTCGAAGACATACTTCAGCTTTGCCTGATATCCCGGTATGTCATCAACTTTTCTTTGCGCAAAAGCCCGCTACGAACCTTCTCATCTTCCGCTTGTTTCCGAATTTCCCGCTTGTCTTCTTTGGAGATGTGCATGAGAGCCTCGCAGACAGAACAAATCTCCGACGTTGCGTGGGGAAGATCCATGTTGGGGAATATGCTCCCCAAAAACGAGTACGCCTTTGAACGTCATCGTCAGCACCGGCATGAATGGAATTTTGGAGACGACGGACCTCTTCTGATATTCGCCGGCGGGAGGTCGTATTAGTAGAAAGACTGCCATGCTCGCATCGAACATGTCCAACGAACTCGACGTCATCTGGAGGCGGGTCAGGCTGGGAAGGTATATGCATCTTTGGCTTCGTCAATTTCCAGTCTGGAGAAAGACCGATCAATGGCCGCAATTACACATACTGCCTCCCGCAAACACGCGCACCTTTTAGCCATGCTTTGGAAATCCAATAGCCTCGACCTTCACCCTCAAGGTAGTCAAGCTCGTCGAAACGAGCCACCTGCTTGGGATGTTGGATCTGGTAAAGACGCTCTGGGAACAACCGATAAGAATCTCACCAAAAGTTAGTTGAAGTCAGAGCGAAAACGAACCGTTAAATATATCAGTGGTACACTTGTCGCAAACATCTTCTGGTTCGAATTGTGGGATAAACTCCGCATCATCCTCTTCTGCAATTCGCTGCAAAGCATCCTGTAAAGGCCACCATTAGCATCGCAGAAGCAGTCTGCAAAAAGAAATGACGTACCAGTCTGATTCGTTTCATGTTGCCAGCTTTATCTGGATCCAGTTTACCGTGATCGCACTGTATATCGGCGTTGGAGAATATTCTATGCCGCTCCTCAGTAGGGTCTGCAGTGGCTTCATCTATTGCGTCCTCCTCCTTCGACTTTCCATTAGGAGGCTTACTGACACGGTATGATAACCACAACTCCAAAGCCTGACGACTTATAACCGCGGATTTCTGTGAGGTAAATAGAGATGAGTTCGGACAGCATGAGCTATGTCAACAATTTTATACCTCATCATGCGATGATAAACACCAGGAGCGATATATATCCATAACCATACGCCGCTTCCTCTGAAAGTGTTGCTCCAGTGCTTTTTCCCTGAACGCGCGTGTCAGGCCATATCCTTCGGGCAAACAATCTCGACAAAAGACTCACTTCGTTGCATACTCTTTGCAGGCCTTGTCAAGCTCTGTATTCAGTGTGTTAACGACGTCGAGAGCTCGAGGTGGAGGCTTGAGATCAACTGTCTCTGTGGATGCCACAGAGTCGGAAGGTACATCTTTCATATGAGGAACCCGAGCATAGACAAGCATGTAAGCATCTTTCGACGTGACTGTCCTGAAGCAGAAAATCAGGCTGCAGAGCTATGCGGCCAAAAAAATGTTTGCATACCCCTCATCGGTGGCGTCCGCGGGCGGATCGTGTGGCTGAGAGGAAGATGCTGGGCCACTGGGTGCCGCTGTGAGTCATTTTATGGTAGCTATAGTCGATCATACGTACTCGATGACCTGTATCTCGCTGTCGTCGACTTTCAGTTTCTTTCTTGGAGGCTTTCCACGTTCTTTCACGACGGACTTCCTAATACCCGGTTTGAATGGGAATAATGTATATGTTTGAGAACGCACTTTGCCTTGCTACCGTTTGTTTTCTCCGATGAAGCAGATGACTTGGACTTGGTACCTGGCGATGGAATCTTGGTGACGGACTCATCGTTGAACTGATACCATGCATTGTTACTGACACAGACGCGGGTCAGATAGACTTTGAAGGATGCACGATAAACGGGTTTCACCTGACATCGAAGACTTGAGCTTCATAATGCCCATGGTATGCGCCTAATAAGTCCCTCAGCCATAGACCCTGTAAATTGTCTGAACCTCACTTACTTGGACCTTTGTGCAGCAACACACCTCTCAACTGATACAGGTTGCTGGTTGGGCCATTTCCGGCCTTTTGCTTTCGTTGCTCTGCTGAGCCTAGGAATTGATCCATGTCCAACATAAGCGGAAACGTGACAGAATGTTTCGATTTCTTTCGTTCCATTGTTGACAGATCAAAAACGAAACGCAGCAAAGATACATGCAGGACCGGGGGAAGCGTTCGAAACTCAGTGTACCGCTGTGCATCCTGCAGCGAGTCACAGACCGAGCAATGATATCTAAATTGTTGCGTTAGTCGCTGATTTGCGGAGTCCGTAAGGCGGATGTACGTACTTATTGTCTCCTGATAGCTCTTCCGGCTCAAGAAGTGCCTCGAGACGATCCTCCAGTTTCGAATTATTCTACTGTCTGATTAGTCTCGCATATCATGAGAACCACTATGTACTCACAAGAAGGTTGACTTCGATTTCGAGGAAGTCTGACTCGCGCTCGGAGCGAGTTTGACATCTAGAGCACAAAGTGCCGTATACCTGTTTTCCTTGAAACTGGTCGGCCATCAACGATTTCAGCCCAGGAATCGTCTGCTTCTGAAACTCAGTTTCTAGATGAGCCATAAACAGTTTTGAGAACCTATAGGAGATGAAAACAAGACCGAATAGCCATGACAAGATAAACACTTACTCTTGGGCATCTTGCTGTTCAGTAGTCCGCAGTTTTAGACTCTCCACTAAGTTCACCGGATTGAATGCGGACTGAATGCCTTCTTGCATAGCTGCGAAAGTCACTTGTAATTGGAATATGGGGGATTCCTGAGTTGACGCGTTAGAAGCATGCCAGTGTATACGTACATGACGCAGCATTTTACCTGGAATTTCTCATCGTTGTCCTGCGCAGGCTGACACCGATAGACACCACTACGAAAACGAAGGTCCTGAAACCATACTTGCAAGAACGCGTTTGCGTAGCAAGTTGCCCCAAGATTCTATTGCGTGTTGCTGTTAAATATGAACCTGCAAAGCAACAGCAACCGCTGACCTTCAATCCAACAGGAACTCCAGGTACACGGGTCTCGTGCAAGGGGTTTTCTCCCAGGTTTGCCAGCCTCATAAAGGAGGCCAACGCCTTGTCTGCAGGGGTATTATCCACAATGAGTCTTCAGAAGGAGCATTATACATCCCACTCCTGACCTTCGTCTTCCCATTTTTCTTGTCCGAGGTAGTTCAGACAGTTGGGATTGTTTCTGCAGTTTTTGGGGTCACAATGCGCAAACTCGTCGTCATCAGAAACAACGATAACATCATCTTCCAATTCTCCAGCAGTGGCAGTAGATTGCGTTGGCACATCGGGTTTGTCCTCTCTGTCTACCTTCCCACTAAACCTGTTCGCGCAGAATGGGAAGGTGCTCTCTCTTGAGAGTCCACAGGTAGCTAATCTGTGTTCAAGAGTGATTTGAGACGCGTCGGTAACGTCTGTGCCTACCCATCCCCAAGTGGAGTAATCATGGCCAGCGAGTCTTGCCCGTTTTAGTCGTTCTCCTGCGACAGCACCGTTTGCTGAGGGCGATACGCGTCGGGTGCGTTTCGGTGGCATTCCTTGGTCGAGGCAGTAGAACTAGAGTCAAAATGCAGCTGGGTCTTTCTAAGACTCGAAGCTGCACTGGCAACTGAAGTTGTTGGACTCTGGACGTCAATAACTGCCAGATCGAGAACAGCAGGCGCGATCATCAGTGTCATACGAAACGCGTCGGCTAAAACCACTACCACGCGAGTCGCGACTGGATTCAACTCCTTCCTGCTGCCTCTCAGAGCGAAATTCTGCCAGCTGCCATGGCTGCAACGATACGAGAGAAGATTCGGAGGATTTTGCGTCGTGGCCCAGACAGAGCCACATCTGGAATCAAGAGACGTAGGAAGGTGTACAGTTTCCTCTGGAATAATGTATCATATATATGGCACGTCATCAGACACTATGCTTGTCAATGTATCCCTTGACAATGTATACAGGAAGCTCATGCTTGTGGCTGGCTTTGCGTGGATGCTTGCTGTTCCCTCGCGTAACCTGGGGCGTAATACATACATCGACGAGAATGCTTTGCAACCAGGACAAGTGAGTACACGCTCTCATGAGGGGATTTCCACCGAACACTCTCGCTTTATAGGTCAACACAAATTGGAACTGGCCTGATGTTTACCGGGCTGACCGCTACCTCGACGAACTAGAGAACCTTCGAGCCACCAACGCGTCTAGTCAGGAGTAAGGTCATATCTTCTCATGTGTTCACACCCAAGCGGTCCTCAAAATCTCCCATATTAGACATGCCAATTATATCACGAATGAATTCCGCAAACTTGGAATACCGTCGGCGACACAAGACTATTCATTTTTGACCACCACTGGGGTAGGCCTGATATTGTTACACTCTTACGCCATTCCTGCTAATGCTGATATGTAGATTTCCAATGGAACCAACGCTTATGCAGTCCTATCATCCCCCCGCACGTCTGGTGCAGAAGCAATATTGATCTCTGCTTCTCGAATCAGCAGGACGGGAGAGGGCGATGGCTCTCCAAACTTGAGAGGCATAGCTACGGTCCTATCCCTGGCAGCCTACCTGAAGAGTGAGTACATTCTAGCCCCTCTGATGGTATGTTGCTCATACCTCGCTGACACTGACAGGGTATTCGCTTTGGGCGAAAGATCTCATATTTGTCATAAGCGACAACTACTTAGAAGGGATGCAAGCCTGGATTACAAAATACCACGGGCTTGATCAATCTAGTGAGGCAACTCATATAGGGCGGTGTTGAACTTCTGACCTGTTCGACCAGACTTGCAGGCCGACCCTTTGAAGCTACCTTCAGGTGTGATCTGGACTGCACTCAATATCGATTATCCTGGTCATTCGTTCTCACACCTTGGGATCTTTTTTGGTTTGTCTTAACAATTGGATGTGGTATGTTCTCTACTGACATCAACAGAGGGCCTCAACGGCCGTCTCCCTAACCAGGATCTCATCAACTCGTTCAGCCTGATATCTATTTATACTGGCAATGTCCCTGTCCTTCTGTATGACCACAGAGATCCTCGAGAGGTACCTCACCTTGAGTCCCAGTTCTCTATAATACCGTCTTGGGTCCCTCCATCTATCAGGAGGCAAGACGCGGTGAGGGAATATGGGTTCCGTGCAAAGAACATTCTGCGTCATGTTGGCTATCAGGCTCGTGGTCAGGCTAGTGGAGTGCATGGACTGTTGCATCGGTATGTGAGAGACTTGAAGTGCTTCGTTCAAGGAACGTTCCTGATCTTCTCATCTGTACTTGGCAGGTTCCGCATCGATGCATTCACAATATTCGCTGTTCCCGCGAATGGTCCACATGGATTTCATGCCATCGGACGGTACGTGTATTCTCTGGAGTATAGAATATCGTCCTCACATGTGCATGCTTCATTCTAGTATTGTCGAATCCACGCTTCGAACGATGAACAACCTTCTGGAGCGTCTCCATGCTTCGTTCTTCTTTTATCTGCTCGTTCTTCCTGCAACCTTCCTGAAAATAGGGAGCTACCTACCCAGCGCAGTCCTCATTGGAACCGCGCTGTTATTTGCCGGACTTGACGAGTGGTCGCATATTCGCTGGTATCAGAAACCTGCTGACAGAACAGAAGATGCAAAGGCGGAGAACCACGATGTCTCCGGTACAACGTCTTGGGTTGAGAGACCAAGGCCTGTTTTGCATGCGCTTCTAATCGCACTCTCCACTCATCTAGCTGGTGCTGGGGTATTCTATATTCGAACTCGGACATGGGCGATTCGGCACGCCGAGGTCGGTCTTGTTATTTTTTCATTGCACCACGTTATTCATGAGGCGTTGTATCACACAGCTCGCGAATCTACTGCTTTTTGCTACCACGGCGACCTTGCCATGGCTTGCATCGGCCGTGTACTTTGGGTCGACCGAAGGACAAGCACCACTATCACGGACACTGAGATCCTTCATGCTGTTCATCGCCTCAATGGCTATTTCGATCACCTCTGTTCTGAATTTCTCACTTGCAGCGACACTTGCTGTGGCCCTCGGCCTTTCACTGCCATTCGCATCTACTTCGCTGTATGTAGCGAGCAGATTTGCGAAGTACACTATCTACATCCTTCTTGGGTCAGGATGGTTACTCTTTACCCCAGGAGAGGTACAGAAGGCAATATGGAATTGGGAGCTATTGGGTGTCTGGTTTGCGCCGTTTGTCTGCATAGTATATACACCTTTGGTATTACAAGCTGCCATAGTCTCTCTGTTACCGCCGCAACTGTGAATACAATATTTAATTATATGTAGTGAACGGTATCATTTACATCATGGTGCTGTGTCTAACCAATGTCCATTGCCATGTCATCCTCGTCTCCGAACAGTCCTCCTTCGCCGTCTTCGTCCACATCACCATCGTTTCCACCTTCTGTGTCGACATCTTCGGGGTTTATACCTTCCTTCTGTAGTCGTTGCTTCTCTTTCATCTCTTCCCGTTGTGCCTTCTTCATGTCGAGGTCGGCTTGTAGTTTCTTCAGTGCATCCTCGAATCGTCTCTGAAGGAGAAAGGGTTATCAAATGTATCATAAAATCAATTAAAGAACACACCTTGATCAGAGGATTTGCGGAGCTAGCGATCTCGTTGTTCTTCTTCGCTACTGCTGCCTCCAAGTCCCTGATTTCCTCGTTCAATAACTTCCTGGTTTGAGCGAGCTCATCATCTTCATCCTCTTCATCCTCGTCGGTAGTGTCTTCTTCATCTTCATCTTCATCCTCGTCTCCTTCTTCTGCATCTTCGGCCGCTGCACCGCCATCTTCGTCGCCCAAAGCCAGATCGAGCTGCGCGGCGAGTTCTTCATCGAAGTCACCTTCACCTTCGTCGCCCTCTTCGTCGTGCTCTTCCTCTCCTTCCTCTCCACCCACGTCTGCACCAGGGGTCATTGCTTCGCCCATCTCAGACTCGCCAAATCCTGGCGTTGGGACATCTAGAGGTTCCTCACGCTCAAGGAATTCGGAGTCAGACAAATCGGGATTCACGTTCTCCAAAACGTCTGGAACCTGTTAGTAATGTTTTCGCGCGAAAGAGGGAAATGATAATCACCATATTTTATCTCGGAAGCGAGCGCGTCGCTCTCAAGCAGCCTTTCAACCTCTTGTTCGACTGTTTCAATTTGCTACATAATCTGTTAACCCAGAACTTGCTGTCGGAATGATTCGTGAGTGAACTTACACTTCGGGCAAGCCGCTTTCTGAAACGTCGTTTCCGCACGTGATGCAAAGGAGGTGTAATACCATGGGGCCAAATGAACTCATCAATGTTGAAGTTCTTCTGCTGGGTTACTACATCCTCGTTCGGTATTCGCTCTTCAACCACTAGCATCTGTTGCGCATCATTGTCAATTGAACGTGAACATAGTAGAGGATATCAACGCAACCTGACATATGTCGGCTACTTTGAACATGTGCTTGTTGTCAAGTGTCTTCTGCGACTCTATAATACATGGTAGGTCGACTAGTTTGGCCGAGTATAGGTTATTGCCTATGTGAAACACAGCCCTTCTCGAATCTGGAACTTGTGTTAGCCTACGGGAAGCGTAAGGCAGCGATCAGCATTACCTTTGAACTTAAACCAGACGTCCTGGCTTACTTCCCTGTTCTCTACCATTCGCCTCAGTTTGTCGCAGTCCTCTCCCGGAGCCATCCGCAGGATGAATTGTTCTTCAAACACTAGATCGTCCTCCTCGTCAGAGTCCAGCTCCCGATCATACGGGCCCAAGAAGGACATCCCAGGTGCCTTCGCTGCGGCCTTTTCGCTCAACTTCAACTTGAGTTTAGGCTGGACCCTCGGTCTGAGGTTCGAGGACCGCGTAGACCGAGTTTCCCGTGCTTCACTCCCTGGGTCAGGTAGTTCTCCATAGTATACGTCTGGCGTATTTCGCCGTCGTGTGGAATGTCGTGTACCCAATGCGTGCTGTGCAGGATTTCGGGGAGTTTGTGTACTGGGACCTGCTTGGGAGCTATTCGCGGCGTCGGACTGTGAGTCGTCGATATCATCAACGACAATCAGGTCGTCATCCATTGCAGTGTACCTGGTGAATGACTAGCGAGAATGGTAAGTTGAAGAGTGGAAAGCTTGGGCAAAAAGCGCGGATTGAGAGGAGTTACTGTAGAATGGTCACGCTTCTTACGTCACACTTAAGACAAGTTACACGTGATCTTAAGGTGTTGATACGCGGGCGCTACGCGCTCGTAGCCTCAGAGTCAGTACGCGGTTGTACGCCGCCCGACCGCCGTACTTTAACTTAACTCAGTACTACCCAGTCCTCAGTATTCAGGCCCCAGGCTTCTGCAGCTCGCACATCTTATTCCAGGAACACTCCCTTCTCATCTGGTTTATATTGAGGGACGGAGTTCTGATAGTTGGAGAGCCAAAAGACAGTGGTCGCGTCGAGAATGCCTCAAACATCCTTCGTACTTCATATATGGCCCGGCTCGGAGTCTGCTGCGTCAATTGAACCGGAATGCCTCGCATCTCTTCTCTACCTGCAGAACACAATTCCGGGAAAATTCTCTGTAGAGTACTGTGCCAACCCAGACCAGTCTCCAAGTGGTAGGTCCGTCATGCTCACTTGGGACGGGCAGAGGTGCATAAATCGCTTGCAATGCTCACTCTCCTCATTCAGGTCAATTACCCTACTTGACCCACGGCCTGCATAGCGAAGTTGGACTTCCTGCTATTCAAAAGTTTGTCAGCAAACTTGACGACGCACACAATCCCGATTCAAACTTGACTCCAATTGAGAAAGCGCAATGTACTGCCCGCATAGCACATATTGAGGCCGAGCTGGGAGATCTTGTGGTACGTTACTTGAGGTGACGTCTTGCATGAAATGTGTGTCTGAGACTGGCTCCTCGAAGGCACATTATCTGCATGCTCTTCGGGCGAATTATTATGGTCACACGAGGAGAATCCTCGTAGACCAACTGCCTATCCCTCAGCGGTACTACCTCCCCGATCGTCTGCGCGAGTCGTATAAACCACGCTTAGTTGCTGCTGACCTGTGGAATGTTCCTGAGGTGGAGGAGGACGAAAATGACCGCAGTTCAGCGTTCCAAAAATTGACCAAACGGAAGCGCAAGGAGCAGGCCGCCGAACGGAAGTTCAAGAATGTCTACGAACGCAAGAAGGTATGCTTTTGGAATTGTGGTATGCGTGAAAAATTACATTGATATTTTTCTCTTAGGTGCTGGAGAAAGCCCGAGCTACTCTAGACATATATGTCAAGCTGCTCGGTCCCAAGCGTTTCTTCTTTGATAATGAAAATCATACAGGGTACGTCCGGCGTGATGCATACATTCTATATCGACTAACGGTGATATTCAGACCGACATCCTTGGATATCGTGTTTGCTGCGCATATTTTGCTTCTCAATCAGCCACTTCCAGATCCAATCTTCCATAGTCTTCTTACAGAATCTTACCCGACTTTGCTCTCACATGCAGATCTTGTCTATTCCTCTACCTTCCCTTCGCCTGACTCATTCCCACCAACCGTCCAGTCCAGTTCAACACCCTCCCTCCTCTCCCTTATCCCCAGACCATATGGGGTGTCACCGATAGGACGCACCCATTCCCTGAAAAAGCCACCATCGCCTGAGGAGAAGAAATTCGCCCTCATACGATGGGGTTTCTTGGGTGCATCGGTGTTGACACTGGGATTGTACCTGCACTGGGTCGGATTCGTTCCGTTCATTGCTAGGGCATGGGCCATAGCTCAAGCGCGTGTAGCGGAAGAACTTGAAGACGACTTGGAGGATGAGGGAGATGAGGATGAAGAGGATGAAGATGACATAGAGGAGGAGATTGAAGAGGAGATTGGAGAAGAAATGGACGAGGATGAGATTTAATTCGTAGAGTACTTATGTTGTCATGCTACAGGACTGCTTCAGCCTGTATCTAATCCTACTCAATTAGTTGCACTACACATGCTTTGCATCTCCAAACAGTAGAGGTGTCCGGAATACAGGTATGTAGGACCTCCGTTGAGTATAAGCATACACTTGGATCTACATAAATTCAATAGTTTAACTTTCCGGAACCGCGTGACAAATGGCTTGGACTAAGTATGTCATCGATGTCCATTGCAGCCACACTTCTTTACCATCTCCCACCTCTCTCTTCTCTAGACAATATTTCTTGACGAACTATGGCAGTAGGAAATATTCGTGTCCGACATCCCGGAGGCGTAGCCACCATCCAGATCGACTTCGAGACTGCTACCGTGAACGATTTACAGCAGGAGATCACCAAGGCCTCCCAGATCCCCGCCGATCTGCAAGAGAGTAGGTATATGCGCTGCGTTCCTCTTCTTCCCCCACCCTATTAACAAGCTATTTGTATCTTGGTATCTAAATAGTCAAGGGGGGATATCCGCCGCATGCGTTGACAGTGATCCCCGAACTTCCCCTTGACAGTCTTGGTTTAAAACCCGGAGAACAGTTGATCGTGAACTCGAGAGGTGGATCGGCCCCTGCCCAACCCCCCGCCGCCGCCGCTGCTTCCTCTGCGAGGACACAGGCACCCTTATCATCCTCTGCTACGCTCAATACCCCCGCTGCGAACACCTCTGCCCCCGTTTCATCTTCAGGCGGGCCTGATCACGTTGAGGTGGATGGAAGCTACCTCATTCATAGGGTATGTACTATGTGTTCGTCTTGCAGCACGTTTCTTGATGTCCCTTAGATTGTTCCCGATGATAACTCTTGCTTGTTCTCATCTATCGCCCTCGTCTTCGAGCAAGACCAACATCAAGCCTCGAAGATCCGGAAAAGTAAGCAACATTCATACTAACAGAAGAAGCAACTGGATGATTGACACATGACTTTTCTAGTTGTCGCAGACGAGATCCGCTCAGACTTTGTGACATGGAGTGATGCCATCTTAGGGTACCTTCACTTCAATCCTTCACGAACCATATATGACAGATCCTAACAACATTCATCGTGAATCTGACAGACGTCCCAGAGACGAATACATCGCTACCATTCTGAAACCCACTTCCTGGGGCGGAGCAATCGAACTGTCCATCCTAGCCAAATATTATTCAACCGAAATTGACTCAGTAGACGTCGAGACAGGTCGGATCGACAAATTTACACCTCCTCCTGACCGAGACTCGGGCAATCGGGCAATTCTGATATACTCTGGTATTCACTATGATGCCGCGACTATTGCGCCGATGGTGGACGCTCCTGCGGACTTCCACCAGACGCTGATGCCGAGGTCGGGTGAGGATGAGGAGAGCGACCAGATTTTGGCTGCTGCGAAGAAATTGGCGGATAAGCTGAGGGCGAAGAGGGCGTATACCAACACCGCGACGTTTGACCTCCAATGCCAGGTAACTTCTTTTCAGACTATTGTGATGCCTTGAGGAGTGCTAACTACTGTGGTCTAGGTTTGTGGTCAGGGACTGAAAGGAGAGAAAGGAGCTCGCGCTCATGCGAAAGATACCGGGCACACTGAGTTCGGTGAATACTGAGCCCTACCAACGCGTTGCCAACCGAATATGTAGCTTTAGTATCATGATGAAGTACTGGCCAGTGTATCCTCTATAAAGCAGAATACCAAGTTTTCGAAACCTCGGAAAAGCGGCGTGATTTGAGGCAAGCTGAAGTGTCACGTGCATGTTCTTCTGACGCGTCGCGTAGCACACGCGTTGTGGCTCGGACTTCATCAGCAAATTTGGGGAAATCTTGTCATGCGTGGTATCGCGTTACAAGGCTTGAAAGCGTCGAAATAATGGGGTTTTCTCGGAATTTGATGGA